>OY757546.1:20379651-20412794 GCA_963584105.1 Alviniconcha strummeri | reverse complement strand
ACACGTGTTAAACGTTGGGGTACAGAGATGTGGAAGAGAGTCACAGCTCGTCTATATGCTATTTAGAGTTTGTGTGATCCCTGTTCCGTTGTGATATAATGACCAGTAGTGGTCTCTGCAACGTACGAAACCAAATCCAGATCCAGATTGAAGAAATGTGCTTTTGTTTCGTCTTTCTATGATGAAAAAAAACCCACATCTTTATGTACAGTTCCGTCTGTCTCATTATTCACTGCTAGAAATTAGAATACATTCAGTTGCATGTCCGGCATCCAGCTTATTGACCTGTGCCACTTTAAGGGGGCGGGGGCTGCTCATGGATCTTCTTGCGTGTAGTGTCCAGCTTCAATACTCTGAAGACTGCATTCTGGTTTTTTGGTGTTTTATAACCCACCGAACTCTGGCATGGACTACACGATCTGTAGCGTGTGCATGAGACCTTTTTGCATGCATTATGTACACATGGAGAGTGTGTGATTTAGCTGAGTATATTAAACCTTACTGGCTATTCTGACTCGGATTTTCTTCCGTAGAATGACCATCACATTGAAGATTATGTCACTAGTGTTAGGGGTTGCATTGGACTGCAAGTTAAACCACATCAACAAGTTGAACAACACTGTAGTTGATGCTGAACCACAAACAACACTGCAGCCCATGACAACTCAGACTTGTAACAATTTTAGACTATCTTTCACTGTTTTAATGTTTACATAAATTTAGCTTTATATTTTTCACAGCTGCACAACCCCTAAGCCCTAACACTGCACTGTCTACAGTGACATAATCTTCAAAGTTTCCTATTTGCCCCATAAACAGTATCACAGAGGCTGAGGTGAGCATGAATTGTACTGCTTGCAATGCATCTGAGTGTGTGCTTTTTCAGTGACCACTGACAGTGGCACTGATGGCTGGAATACCATGGACATGGCTGATTGTGGGTGGCTTTGCTGCCTACCTGAGCTATACCATGTGGGTCATGTACACCATCTTCAGTCCACCCCAGTGCATTGGACCAGGAAACCACTGTGTTAAGTCCTACCTCACTAAGAATCCAAAAATGGAGGTGTGTGTGTGTGTGTGTCTGCTTTTTCACACTAGTCAAATGTCTACTGATATTATTTAAAGTGCTTGTTTTGTTTGTTGAGCTGTTGTTTTTGGTCTGAAGTCTTGTGTGAATGGTTTTGTTGTGTTTGTTATGGTGTTTTTGTGTGTGTGTTGATGTTTGTTTGTTTGTTTTCTTCTTTTGTTGTTGTTGTTGTTTTGTATACATTACAACATGTGCTGTATTTGTTTACATTTTCTCCTGGTTCTTGTTCAGATTTTACCAGTTGACTCAGAGTCTCTGGGTTCGGCAACTTTGATTATTTTTAACAGAGACATTCTTTTTCTGATTTTCAAGTTTCAGTATGAAAACTGCCCCCTTTAGTTAGAAAAAGGAAATAAAAAAATGTTTTGATTAAGATGTTTGGCTCAGTCAAGAGAGAGGCATATTATATAATTCTGATTGTGTCATGTACTCATCAGTATATAATATCTTTATTACATTTTCATTTACATTTACATATTGCATTTTCCTTATTACATCATGATGTGCAGTGATTAAAAACAAGTCTCCCCACCCCCACCCCACCTTTGTGTGTGTGTGTGTGTGTGTGTGTGTGTGTGTGTGTGTGTGTGTGTGTGTGTGTGTGTGTGTGTGCACAACAAAAGGGGTATTGGAAAATACATTTTATTATTAGTTAATACTTATACAACAGGGTGTGATGTAACATACCATGATGTCTTGCATCCAGTTGGAGATCATGGTGTCCAAGCAGAAAATCTCCAGAGGAGAGATGGTGTCAGTTTGGAAACACAGCAACTTTTCATTGCTGGACACTGTTCAACAGTATGTATTTCAAATTTGTGTTATATATCGTAAAACATATGACAAATGAATCCTCATACTTCTGATAAAGTGCATTTTTTTAAGTTTGATATTTGGTTTATGTTTATTTTGAAGTTTTATGTTTTTGCCCATGAAAATTAAAACTGGTGAAAAGGAGTGTGGAGGAAGCAATGGCTTTCACAAGAGCTATGAAATACAACATAAAGTTTCATGTGGTGATTGGGACTGATCTGTGTTGAAAGTGAGAGCAAAACTACTAAAGCACACACTCCAACACTTGTTGTAAATGTAAGTGTTCATCCTTCTGTGACAAATAAGATAGGAAATGAGAAGACCTGAAGAAATATTGCTGGACATGTATCACATAACAATGTATGTATTAATAGGTTTGTATTAACTGTTATCATGTCTCTTTTCAGAGAGGTGAATGTTTCAGTTCCTGAATCAACACGAAAGAATGGCACACTTTACCTGCATGCCTTTTTGTACCCCAAAGGCAAGAATCACATGTCCAGTTCTCTCCTGGCTCACTCACACGTTCTCATCACAACGTATGCTCTGCCTCAGGCTGTCTTCATCAATCTGCTCGGGGATGAAGGTGGTAATAAGGTACAGCACTTCATCGGCAAACTGGTAGACTCTCCCTCTTTTGATCTAGTCTTACCTTTAACTGCCTCTCTCTTACGCTCCGTCCATCTCCTTTTCTCACAGTCCATCTTTGTGTTTCATGCTATCTCTCTCCCTCTCTCTCTCCCCCTGTCTCTCTCTCTCTCCCTCTCTCTTTGTCTCTCTGTCTGGAGCTCTCTCTTGCTTGTGTGGGTTCTTCAGCTTCTTGTCTTCATGAGAACCAAACTTTTTGAAATGTAGAATGCTTCATTATGTACACACAACATGTAGACACGCACACCCATGTATATAATGTGCATGCATGTATACCTAATGAATACATGCACACATGTTGATACACACACATGAACGCATATTTACACACAGGCTCTGATCTCACACATACACATGCACACATGTGCAGTTGGCAAGGCTTTAGCAACATAACAGCTGAGTGAGTTGATTTTGTGTTTATTCTGTTACTCTAGATGACACACTGGTTTAAGGTGACTGATTTCTGGTGACACCAAAAGCTGTTTCTCAAGGGAAAGGAATGAAATGTGTTCTTTTACTGTTTCGTTGTTTTTCCTGTCAGTGACAGGCCAGTACTTGGAATAGTTTCATGTTACAGACCAGTAAGCCAGCATCTGACAAGCCCCACACACACTGGCGGTCACGGCTGACTGTCAGTGTCATGTCTGATGAATTCACCCTGGACCGCAGAGCTATCCCTGGAGAAATCTTTCGCTACCTTAGGTGTGTAATCCTTGCACGTTCACCTGCCTTGTCAGCTATCTTTGTGCTTGAACGATGTTAGATTTCTTTCTCTTCTGGGTTTAGTGCATGATTAAGCACATCTGCACATGCATTTTTATTTGTAATTGGTAACATTAATTTGTAACAAGTGATATTAACATATTTCCTTGTTAGTTGTTGCAGTACTTACTGCATAGTCTCTGATTTTAAAGGAACTATTTTTCTGGGGACTTGTTCAACAGGTTGAGAATAGCAAAATAAACTAAAATGTTTGTTTGTGAATTGTCCTGTTCTGTTGATTTGATGTCCTGTATGTAACGCACGTTTTTTGTGTGTGTGTGCACCAGGTAACCTAACACATTTAATGCATGTTTACACCTCTTGTGATGAGAGACAAGAAAAGTTGCTGTGTGTGACTGGTAAATTGTAACATTTAATGGTGTTTTGCACATCCAGTCTAAGCGTAACATCAACAAGGCAGTTTAAAACAAAAATTATTATTTTTCATTTTGATCTTTTACCTGTACTGTTAGAGCATGTTTTGAGGTAGCTGGTTCATTTCTCTGTTGTACTTTAAAATGGAATGTATGTGTATACATGAGTTTCTCAGTTCATATTATGGATTTTCAACTGTTCTGTCATTTCATGCTGCTTGTGTTAGGTGAGCTGAAAATGGAGATTTTATTTTATGGTGATGAAATTAGTACCTATATAATATAACCTAATAAGTGTCATTTGCAGAATCACTCAGGATGGAAAATACTACTATCCCATCTTGTTTCTGGATGAACTGAGCTTCCGACTCAAGGATCTGCAGGTTGGTTTTTGCAGTGGTCTTTTTATTCAGTACATACTTGCTCTAGCTCATCTCTCAGATCTTCTTAGGTCTTTGTCTGTGAACTGTGTGCAATATCCCACTGTACATTTTTATATTTGCAGTATATTTACTTGTATCATACATGCATGCTCAAAACAGAGTTTGGTCATGTTTGGTTACTGACAACTCTGGTTTATTTACTGAAATTGCTGTATGTAAATTCTTCTGTGGTTGGCGGTTGTATGGCCTGAAACCTGTTTATTTTGTCTGTTGTATGTGTTTGTACGTTTTTCTGCAGCTTTTTGTACAGCACATTGTGCCCTAGGTCTTGCTAGGGATCATGCGCCATAGAAATGTCCATTATTATTATTATTAAATGTGTGGAGAGTGTTATTGTTCAGAGGTGTTTTGGGTTGTGTGTCTGTTAGTATGGTTGTGTGTGTGTGTGTGTGTGAGTACTCCAGGTTTCTTGTCAGGGGAAGTGATGTGATAGTGTTAATATTTGGGTATTGTAATGTCTTCTTGGTAGATGGATAAGTGGGGGGGGGGGGGGGGGGGGATTGCAGTATTAATTTTGGGAGGTCCTTTATGCAAAAGAGAGCAGTGTGAGTCCTGAGAGGTCATTAGCAGTGGGGAGAGTATTAGTATTCAGAAGTTCTCCATTGCTATGAATAAGGTTGTGAAGAAATGTAGTTTACTTTTCAGTGGTAGCAGATTTGTTTGGGTTTTAAATATTTGTGGAAAATGCACACTCTTGAAATGAATAGTAAACAAGAAAAACTGTCATTTTTGTGCGGACAGCCCATCAACCAGACCAGCACTACCATGCCACTCTCCATCACCTACACCCCCATCTCCATCGGCAAGCTGCGCATGTGGACCAGCTTCCTCGAGTCCTTCAAGATGCTGCAGGGACTGGGTCAGTCACTGAAACTACTGTTTTCCACCTAGCTCCTACCGCCATCAGCCCCGTGCCATTTTTATCTTGGAATAAAGTTAATCTGTTCCAAACTGCTGATATCAGTGTTGAAGTGGCTTGCTGCAGTCCCCGTTGCAATTCATGGGTGAGGGGTCAGAAAATTTGAGACTGCATAACCAGACTGAAATATACAGTGTGTTTTCCCCACAAATACATGTTGGTCACTGTCACAGCTTTCAAAAATTGTCATCATTTAAAAAAAAAAAAAAAATCCCTACTGGAGACAATTTTTTGGGGGTTAACTGGAACGCTGTAGTCAGATATTTTGTTGTTTCCTGTTACATGAACGATGACACTGACCACAACACTGCTTTGATTGTTTCAGGTTTTACTGAGAAGGATACTGATGAAATCAAAGGGATTTTTGCTGACACCAACTTCTATTTTTTGGTGCTGACTTTTGCTGTTGCTGCTTTTCATGTGAGTGTGCATGCTTTAATTTTTTTTAACATGCTTAGATTAATGAAATTACAGCATACAATTTTCAGCACCAAATTAAGATTGGCTGCCTAATAATAAGGGGGGTGGGGGGGGGTGGGGGGAGCAGTTTTGTTGTGCCATAAACATTTGTTAATTTTGAGTTGAAGTTTTGAGCACACAAATCAGACTGTACAGCTGTATTGACACCTTTTTCCACACACTATGTCTTGATGCAAGGGTGCTGCCATGTTTGGCCTTGGTTGGTTGAGTTAAGCAGTGATTTGCTGAGTTGTTTCATGCTTTGTCGCTTGGCTATTTCCACAGAGATATCCCCCATAAAACCACAAGACTTTCCCATACCATTGATCAAGGCAGTTCTTCATTGTCTCAGGTCAGGAAAACTGTGAACAGCATGTTGGAAACAGACTGATGGGAAAGTGTGAAATGCACAGTTTCATAATGGCTTTGAACATATTTTGCCCGTGTTTTCAGCTGCTGTTTGACTTCCTTGCCTTTAAAAATGACATCCAGTACTGGAAGAAGCGAGAGACGATGGTGGGCTTGTCCTCCAGAGGGGGTAAGTGTTCACTCTCCTCTTTGGTTACGCTTGTTGCAGTTTGTTTTTTATTGGCACATTTTCCATTTGGTTTTGTGTGCTTCTTTCCCTTTGTTTCTTGCCTCTCTTCATTGGTTCTTCTTCTTTGGTATGGCTGCCAGTGTCATGAATGCTAGGACCCCAGGGATGCTTGTGGTGGGCTTCAGGGTGGTGGAACAAACACACAAAAACAGTGGTGGGAGAGACTGAAATTACTCTGAGGATGGCACTGTCATTGTCACAGTCTCTGGCAGGCTCTTCCAGATTTTAAAACTGCTTTGCAGGAGAGATGTTTGGTAGTACTCTTTTTCATTTGTGCTCCAGGGCCAAAGATGTTTGTTGTGTCTTTCATATGCACTCCTGGGGCAAAGATGTTCGGTAGTATTTTTCTTCATATGTGCTCCTGGGGCAAAGATGTTTGGTAGTATTCTTCTTCAATTGCACTCCTGGGGCAAAGATGTTTGGTAGTATTCTTCTTCATTTACGCCCCTGGGCCAAAGATGTTTGGTAGTATTCTTCTTCATTTGTGCTCCTGGGCCAAAGATGTTTCGTAGCATTCCTCTTCATTTATGTCCCTGGGGCAAAGATGTTTGGTAATATTCTTCTTTATTTGCACTCCTGGGGCAAAGCTGTTCGGTAGTATTGTTTTTTTTTCATTTGTGCTCCTGGGGCAAAGATGTTTGGCAGTATTCTTCTTCATTTGCACTCCTGGGCCAAAGATATTTGGTTGTATTCTTCTTCATTTACGCCCCTGGGCCAAAGGTGTTTTGGTAGTATTCTCGTTCATTTACACCCCTGGGCCACAGGTGTTTGGTAGTGTTATTCATCATTTGCACTGCTGGGCCAAAGGTGTTTTGGTAGTATTCTTGTTCATTTACACCCCTGGGCCACAGGTGTTTGGTTGTGTTATCATTTGCACTCCTGGGCCAAAGGTGTTTTGGTAGTATTCTCATTCATTTACACCCCTTGGCCACAGGTGTGTGGTAGTATTCTTGTTCATGTATGCCCCTGGGCCAAAGGTGTTTGGTAGTGTTATTCATCATTTGCATTCCAGGGCCATGCTAGTTAGATTGTAAGGTTGGTTGGTAATGCAAATTCTGCTGCCCACCATAGGGCTGCTATAAGTCCTGTTTGGCAGTATGATGTTGTCTCGGAGCGTCAGTTGTAAGTGTGTGGGCTTACAGTTGTCTATTGTTCCTTCTCAGTGGATGCCACCTGAAGGTTAAATTTGCATCTTGTATTGTCAAACCACGTTTAACAGCATCCATTCTGAGGCCTTTGCGTTTTGAGGATTTTGATATATTTAGGCCATCATTATTGTTGCCTGGTGCTGGCTTTTCAGATGCATGTTGGTGTATATTGAGACCATTATTGTTTTCATCTTTGTTTCCTGTTCCAGCGAAGTGGCAATGTATTCATACCATTATTGTTTCTGTTTGCCTGTTGTCTTTCTTCAAAATAAATAGTGATCTTTTTAATCTTTTATGTGTTTGGATATCATTATTGTTTCTGTCTTCATTTTCTGTTCCAGTCAAGTGGCGGTGTATTCAGACCATCATTATTTTCTTCTACCTGCTGGATGAAAACACGAGTCTGCTGGTCACCATTCCTGCTGGAATCAGTACCATCATAGAAGTAAGGTCTTTACCTGCCTGCTTCCTGTTAGTGTGTGGTCTGTCTGTTCTCTATCATTGGTGGGAGCTGCCATAAGTTTCATTTTTGTCGCGACAAATGTTTTTGTGTTGGTCGTGACAAAATATTTTTGTCATGACAAAACTTTTGTTGGGACAAATATTTGTCGAGACAAACCCGTGTTTGTTGTGACAAAAGTTTTGTCGCAACGAGCATACTTTTGTCACAACACAAGCTTACTTTTGTCGCGACAAACACATGTTTGTTGCAACAAAAGTAAGCTTGTCGCAACAAAACCTTTGTCGCGACAAAATTATGTTTATCGACTTTTGTCATGACAAAAATATGTTTGTCATGACAAACATTTTTGTTGTGACAAAAGACATGTTTTGTCATGACAAACATGTGTTTGTCACGACAAAAATCACACTTATGGCAGCTCTCGCCAATGATAGTTCTGTTGTTCTCCTCACCCCGACCCCCACACCCCGACCCCCACACCCCCATCCAACACCTAAGTTTTTTCTTCTTCTATTTTTCAACATGCCAAACATTCCCCTTAATTTTCAGCATTTCAATGCCTCTTCCATGCTCTTTTTTTTATGTATGCAGTCATAGGTAGTTTATCTATTGCTGCTAGAGTAGTGCTTCTTTGGGGTAGAGGATTTTTTTTTTTTTTTTTTAAGCATTTGTATATGTATCTGTCACCTGCATAAATAAATAACAAATCTTCTCTCTATCTCTGGTCTCTCTTCATCCTGCTTATCTTCCCTCCTTGTGTTTTGTTTGTTAGTTTTTTGTTTGTTTGGTCTGATCTACTTTGCTCAGGCTGGTCTGTTTTGTAATTGTGTTTGTTTCTTGTTTGATTTGCTGAACTGCCTGTTCAGCTTGAAAATTGGTGTGCTGGTTATCCCAGATTGTGATTCAGTCATTTACTAGTGTGTATTTCTGAGGGGTGTGTGCTGACACTTAATGTGTGTTGTTTCATTGTTTTCAGATGTGGAAAGTGAAGAAAGTGTACAAGTTGAAAGTGGAACGGGTTGGATTCTTTTGGTTTAAATTCAAGGTATACCCTTTTTAGTTGATCAAAAAAATCAGAAATTTAGAACTTTCTTTGTTTTAGTGTCCTACTTGATCAACAAGGAAATATGTCTTGCTGTGTGCACTAAAATGTTAATTAAATACCAAGGGCATACATGAGTGCACACACACACACACACACACACACACACACACACACACACACACACACACACACACACATACACACATTCCACAGTAGCATGTATATCATAATAATAGATCATTTTTATAAAGTGCCATTCTCTAACACAAGTTAAACTCACTGTGCTGTACAAACAACTTGACAAAAAACATATGGACATACATTTCAACAAGCAGAACCTTAAGTATAGTATTCTACCACAAATGCAATCACCCAGTGACAATAACTATTTATGCATATATATACAGACTCAACTACACACCCACACCCACTGAATGAAACATACACGCACACACAGACACACACACCCACCCACACCCCCCCCCCCCCCCCCCCACACACACACACACACACACACACACACACCAATCAGTATTACATCATCCACTCAGATACACATTACAATTAGTAAATTACTAATACTCTCTCCAAAACAAACTCTCCCTTTCAGTCTCTCTTAAAACAACACAATAATGGTTACATTTAATGATAATTGAGGTGCATTTTTTCCTGTTTCCAGCTTACTTGCTGCTGAATGCATGCGTGTGTCTGAACTGGGGTAGGGCTGGTTTCATAATCATTTGTTCTTTCTTTTTGTGTTTTTGTTCTAGTTCGGAACATCAACAGACAAGGAGAAAGAAACTGAAGAATTTGACAATCAGGTCAGTGGTGATTTTTTTTAAAGTCTTGTCTTTTAAGTATTGCAATAATTTGAATTATTGTTAAAAAAGGAAAGAAAAAAAAGGAAACATGATAAAAAGTGTGTTTATGACTGTTACTCAGAAGGATTGGGGGGTGGGGGGATCATGTATTTGTACAGTGTATGTGTTGCGTGTTGCAGGCAATGACGTACCTGTCGTATGTCTTGTATCCTCTGGTACTTGGAGGCGCAGTGTACTCTCTGCTGTACGTGTCACACAAAAGGTCAGTGTTTTCATGATGGCCATGAAAAATAACAAGATGATGATGAATGTGGAAGAGTGGAATGGGAAAAGCTGTTTCAGCATGCATTGTGGTGTATGGATGGTTGGGTGAAAGAAGAGCTGAGTGAGAAGTAGGTTGGCGGCTGGACAGATCAGTTGGGTGAATGAAGAGGTGGGTGACAGTGAGAGGTAGATGGGTGGTTGGACAGATTGGTTGGGTGAATGAAGAGGTGGGTGACAGTGAGAGGTAGGTGGGTGGTTTGGTTGGGTGAATGAAGAGGTGGGTGACAGTGAGAGGTAGGTGGGTGGTTGGACAGATTGGTTGGGTGAATGAAGAGGTGGGTGACTGAGTGAGAGGTAGGTGGGCAGTTGGATAGATCGGTTGGGTGAATGAAGAGGTGGGTGACTGAGTGAGAGGTAGGTGGGTGGTTGGACAGATCGGTTGGGTGAATGAAGAGGTTGGTGACAGTGAGAGGGTAGGTGGGCAGTTGGATAGATCGGTGGGTGACTAAATGAGAGGTTAGGTGGGCGGTTGGACAGATCAGGTGGGTGAATGAAGAGGTGAGTGACTGAGTGAGAGGTAAATGGGTGGTTGGACAGATTGGATGGGTGAATGAAGAGGTGAGTGACTGAGTGAGAGGTAGGTAGGCGGTTGGACAGATCGGTCGGGTGAATGAAGAGGTTGGTGATTAAGTGAGAGGGTAGGTGGGTGGTTGGACAGCTCGTTTGGGTGGATGAAGATGTGGGTGATTGAGTGAGAGGTAGGTGGGTGGTTGGACAGATTGGTTGGGTGAATGAAGAGGTGAATGACTGAGTGAGAGTGTAGGTGGGTGGTTGGACAGATTTGGTGAATGAAGAGGTGAGTGACTGGATGGATCAGTGGGTGACTAAATGAGAGGGTAGGTAGGCGGTTGACAGATCAGCTGGGTGAATGAAGAGGTGAGTGACTGAGTGAGAGGGTAGGTGTGCAGTTGGATAGATTGGTGGGTGACTAAATGAGAGGGTAGGTGGGCAGTTGGACAGATCTGATGGGTGAATGAAAAGTTGAGTGACTGAGTGAGAGGGTGGGTGGGTGGTTGGACAGATCAGCATTGGCTGGGTTGAAAGGATTAGGCTTGAAATGCGTGCTGCATGTGTATGTGTGTGGATATTTGGGTGGGCGGTTGAGTGGATGAGAGTAGACACAGAAAGCATGCTGCCTGCGTTGTTCTCAGGTGAATGTAGATAAACGCATTGATTGGGTGGCTGGATAAGAGTAACTACAGAAAGCATGCTGAATGCATTCTATTTAGGTGGTTATAGATGTGAACAGACAAATGAATAGTTGAGTGGGAAGAGTAGACATCAGCTGGCATGTTTGTGTGTTCTGCAGAGGATAGGAGTAAACACAGCATGTTATATGTGTTCTGTGCAGGTGGATGTGTATGTCACTTGTGTGGAGAGATTGATGGCTGGTGTAGTGGATAATTAAGAGTAAACACAAAAGCAAACCATGCTGCTTGTGTTCTGCTTTGATGAACTGCACAAACACAGTTTTGTTTAATAATAATAATGTACATTTATCATATGCTCATCACTGCTCGCATGATACATATTAAATGCAATATCCTGTACACATGCAGAGCACAATCACAGGCACACACACACACACACGCACACACGCACGCAGGCCCCCCTCCCCCCCCCCACACAGACACACGCATGCACGCACGCACACACACACACAGCCTGTAGCAGGAACTGGGTACTGATATTAGTTGGGGCGGAAATATTGTGAGAAGAAGGTTTTCAGCTTGGCTTTAAAAGATGACAGGGTTGCACGGTGTGTAAGGTCTTGTGGGAGTTTACGAAGGATCTTCTTTCTACTTCTGTTTCAGCTGGTATTCTTGGTGCCTACAGAGCCTTGTCAACGGTAAGTGAGTGGGTGTCACTGGCAAGTATTTGGGTAGGACTCTCAGGTGTGAATGAAACTGAAAGACAGTAACTAGTTGTTGTTTTTATGCCCAGTCAACTAGTACAGTTATATCAGGCCAAGAAGGAATGAACATTTGCATGAACTCAGTAAAAACCTTTGAAGATTCAACATAAAAGATTGTTCCCAGAACCTTTTATGTTCTGATGTTGTTGAGGGAAGAGTATAAAGTTGATTGTTATGTTAGGGTATAGGGTTGTTTTATGTTAGGGTAAAGGGTTGTTGTTGATGGAACGGTATAAGGTTGATTGTTATGTTAGGGTAAAGGGTTGTTTTATGTTTGGGTAAAGGGTTGTTGAGGGAACAGTATAAGGTTGATTATTATGTTAGGGTAAAAGGTTGTTGTTGAGAGAACAGTTTAAGGTTGATTGTTATGTTAGGGTAAAGGGTTGTTTTATGTTAGGTTAAAGGGTTGTTGTTGAGGGAACTGTATAAGGTTTATTATGTTAGGGTAAAGGGTTGTTGAGGGAACAGTTTAAGGTTGATTGTTATGTTAGGGTAAAGGGTTGTTATGTTAGGGTAAAGGGTTGTTGTTGAGAGAACAGCATAAGGTTGATTGTTAGGGTGATCTTGGTTGTGAGATTGCAAATTTCTTTTTTGCAGGTGTCTATGCATTTGGCTTTTTGTTCATGCTGCCTCAGTTGTTCCTCAACTACAAGGTGTGTGGACATCGTTTCTCTTACATTGTAACTGATGGTCAGGATTATTTTGTGAATAGTGTGATACTTGGCAGGAGAGTTGACGGCCAAAGGGCTATGGCACTGGATTTTTGGTCTGGGATTTCAGCAACCAAATTTACACGACAGCTCTGACCCCCCTCCACCCGATCTCAAAATGTGGTTAACACTGCCAGCATTGCAAACAGGTCAGTAGCAGGCTGGGTGGCAGGGCTCGGCTGTAGCTAGCTTTCCCCAGAGCAAATGACTGGAAGTTCTGATTCAGGGCAATGAAGAGCATTGTTTTCAAAAGTATGTCACCCATGTTCTTGGTGATTTGAAAGTGATGACACTATTTCATGTCATTTCCTTTTCTTTGCAACAATTGTTTTACTTGCCAATGGCACAGTAGATTACTTGACCACAACCAAGAGCTTTTGTTAAAACTGAAAGAGGTGTCTGTTGAGATAAGTGGTCTTTCTTTGCAATTGCATGTGTGTGTGACTATGAGGATGTGCTCATCAGAGATTGTTTCAGCCAGTGGTTTGTTAATTAAATTGAAGGTGATATTGAATTTTTGCAGGTAAGACTGCTGGTGCTTAATGTAGCAAACTGACTGAGTTTTCCATATGTTTTGTTTTCTGTCTTGCAGTTGAAATCTGTCGCACACCTACCATGGAGAGCCTTCATGTACAAGGTAAGCTGAGAGCTGAGATCGTGGGACGTGAGCCAGTTTGGCCTAGCGGTAAGGTGTTAGGTTAGTAAGAAGACTGTGCCAGTTTAGTTCTGCTTCGGCCCCCCTTTCTCTTCAAAGGGCATGGCTCATGGACACTGTCTAGCTATAGCTTTGTTCCTCCACAATGAACAAAACATTAACACAGTATGATGCTGCCCACATCAGTGCAGGAGATTTTATAATTATCAGCCATAGAAATCTGATTTCTCTCACCCCAGGCCAGAGTTATGATTCGGTTGATGCCATCAGATGACAGGTCTTCAAGTTTAATATTTATTGAATTTGTTTTGGGCACATACAAGTACCTGTAGAAGTAGAATGAGGGTGTGGGGGGAATGAGAATGGTTTCTGGCATGAAGTAGACACTATATTTTGAGGCATATGCCATGTTTTTTGTTTTTGTTTTGTTTTTTAGTATGCTGCCTGTTGCTGACTGCCTATTGGGTGATTCAGCGAAGCTGGTTTGCTAGAATGAATGTGCTTTGTAATCTTTCGCACAAGACTTCGTGAGAGGTTGCAGCGCACTTCCGGGCTGATTTCTGAGTAGGTGTTGCTTCACGCTGTGTATAACAGTGGAAGTTGAACCTAGAATCACGAAGCAGTACAAATGCCAATACTGTTGCAGTTGCAAAAATTACCATGGAAAGGGGATGGAGGGTGGAAAAAAAGTGTCTTTGCATCACTTTTTTGCTGACCAGAAGATCGTGAGTTCGTAAAAAAAATGCGTTTTGGGGCATCCTATAGCATGAGCAACAAGTTATTGCTTATTGCCAGACACATTATGACTACGGGCCTCCAAAAATGCCTTTAAAGTTGGCAGTATAAAATTCGCAAATTCACTGTCACCGCCTTCCATTGTGAAGAAAGTATGCACCGGAAGTAAAAGCAACCAAGGGACTTAAGCGATGCTGGGCAAAAGTCAAGGAAGTTTACAACCCAGCCTGAATCGCCCAATTGCTAACTTGTCCAGTGTGAAAACAATGAACACAGTATTGTATGTTTGTTTCAGGCCTTTAACACTTTCATCGACGATGTCTTTGCCTTCATCATCTCCATGCCCACAGCCCACCGTCTTGCCTGTTTCCGTGATGATGTGGTGTTCCTCGTCTACCTCTACCAGCGATGGTGAGATATCTTGGCTAAGACTTGCAGTCACAGCTTGTGGTGTTAATTTTAATTTCAACCTGATCACCTCAGCATCTGTGTGGGTATGTTTGTGTGCAACCCTACTGTGCTGTAGCAGTTGGAACTCAGCGTGGAAGGGGTCACGCTTTGTTTGATGTGTCACAGTTTGTTTGATGTGTACAAAGAGGCACTGACCCAGACTTCAGAGTGAGGTAATAAGCTGTATAATTTGTAAAAAAAATTCCAGGCAGTTTAATACAACTGTGTGTGTTATCTTGGTTTCATTTCATCTACTTCTTGGGTCACTGTCTGATAAATAATGATTGCCACCATACTTTCTTGACTGCAGTGCCAGAAAACTCTTTTTCTTTCTCCTTGACGGCTGTAAAAATACTATGGGCTTCTCAACCACTGCAGCTTTCTCTGAATATTCCTCAGATTGCAGAAGAGCCTTGGTTCATATTGGTCTTCCCTGGGATGCATCTGCTTTTTACACAGGCTTTCTATGGCTGTTCTATCAATATCTGTGCAACAGAAATATTTTTTCAGTTCAAACAGGTGCTCCTCAAAATATGGCCATGTTGGTTCACTCTTTACCAATGAAGAGCAGAAAAAAAGGTTGGCTTGTGATAAACAGACACTTGTGCCACATGTGCTGGCCTTTGCTCATATCACAGACGCAGACTGCAGACTGACAGATGCAAAATAGCAGTGCTCTGGCTGTGTTTTCAGGACTTTCAGAGATATATATTTTAACAAACTAGGCTCTAAACTCAGTAACATATTTTTTTTTTAAACTTCTGTGAGTCTTATTTGTTATATTTCATTCCTGTGGATAGGGCAGATAATGCTGCTTCGCCTGGAGTCCTCTTACCAGATGGAAAACGGCTTTGCTCTGGCTGTGTTTTCAGGACTTTCAGACATCTGTTTGTAACAAAGTAGACCATGAACCTAACAAACAAAAAATTAAACTGCTGTGAGTCTAGTTGTCATATTCCATTCTGATTGATAGGGTGCATAATGCTGCTTTGCCTGGAGTCCCCTTTAACATTCCTCTTTGGTGTTCCTCATTGCTCCTGAACTCTCCTCACCCTTCTCTTTGTCTTCAGTCTTCTTCTTCTTCTGCCATATATTGTCCAGCTTCAACAGATTGAAGAGTCAGATGCTTTAGTGTATGCTGGGTTATTTTGGTGCTTCCATATTCCAGCGAACTCTGACATGGAGTACAGGATGTTTCACATGCGTCCACAATCTTTTTTCATGCATATGTTCACAGTTGACCTTGAGTTATGGTCTCATCTGAAGGACTTTTTGTAGTCTGCGTGGAATTTGACTTGGGATAAATCTTGGGGTGGGCACAAAGCCTGGTGCATGATGGTGATCCAGCCATGTGGAGACCGTGCTCGGCTTTTGAGATCATGTGCTCCCGCTCTGGGCCACTGACTCTCCTTAAATTTGTTGTAGAGTGACATTCAGTCAGTCAGTCAGTTTTGTACCCAGCGAGAGAGTTTACAATTGCAAGTGTGTTAACTCCCCTTAATTCTTCGTAGCGTGACATTCAGTCGGTCTGTCAATTTTGCAGCCAGCAAGAGAGTTTACAGCTGCAAGCATGTTGAACCCTTTTGAAGACTGTTTTTTTGTTTATTTGTTTTTCCAGGTTGTACCCAGTCGACAAGACTAGAGTGAACGAGTTTGGAATGTCTTTTGAGGAGGAGGAGAAGGCAAAAGGAAAGCGTGTTTCAAAAGTGGAGTCCAAAAAAGACAAATGATGTGGGTGTGTTTTGTTTGATTTGTGATGAATCAGGGTCAGTCTGTTTCTAATCTTTGTTACTGTTAGTTCTGTAGTTTTTTAGTTTTTTATTACTTCATTCTTGACTTTGCCAAGCGAATTTCAACATGAAACATAGCTGCTTGTTTTTCCTGTTTCTTGTATGTAGGAGCAATGTTTGGTTCATTGCACCTTTTCAAGATAAACAGTTTTGTAAGATGTTTTTGACAGAGCATATCAAATGTTGTGCATTTTGAATTTTGTAGGTAATGACAAAGTTGTTTGCCTTGCTGTGCATAAAAAGTAGACTTGCTGGTCGTGTCAGACAGGGTGGGAGTTGCTGCTCAGCCTGGTCTGTGCAGTTTTCTTTTCAGCAGGACTCTGTTGTTGTTGTTGTTGTTGTTGTTGTTGTTATTGTTGCTCACATGGCGCACATGTCTAGTTACATGCCTAGAAGTCTTAAGGAGGGGACTGGAGTGATGAATGACTTATTTAAACTCAACACACAAGGAGTTCGTTAGTGCTTGAAAGATGTCACGCAAACAACAACAAAGACCTAGAGGTACATCTTCAACACAGACAGCGAGAATTTTGAGGCTGTACCTCCGGTGGAGTTTCTGTACCTTGCACTTGCCAGCATGCCAGGTGAGAGCTACCTCAAGTGACTCGTGTCTTTGTTGTTGTTTTTGTGTGATATCCCGTGAGCGCTAATTAACTCCCTTGTGGGTTGATTCTGCATGAGCGCTCTGAGCCTCATTCTGTTTCAGATTGTGAATTGTTTTTAAAAAAGGGTTGTAGACTAGATCACTTCATTCATCATTCACTTCATTAGATTAAGCCCTCAGAAATGATTCAGGTGCCTTCACTTATTCGCAGTAACTTTTTTAAATTATTTTATTTATCTCATGACCATGGATAGGAAAAGTTTTGGAAATTAAAGGGTCTTTGAGTCAGTTTTGTCTTGCAGACATCCATTTCCAGAAAGCTTTCTTCGCACCGCCATTCAACAGTTTCGCAATGTAAACAATGTACCACCAAGGTGCAGCAATCTGACACGTGCCATGTCACCAGCAATTTTAAAAAGAGAAGTTACATCAGCTGGCATCCTCATGTGATCTCTGTGTGTCCAGAACAATATGGGCCAAAGTAAACGACCTTGGAACACCCCAGAATTCATAATAATAACTTTGGACATGCATTCATTGACACCACTGTGCAGCATGGAGGTGGGTGGATTAATCAGTTCTGCACGCTGATACCATTACAGTCAGATCAGATGTTGGATGCCACTACAGTTTTTGTCACATTTGCTGTGACAAAGTACAGGACTGAAACCTATGGAAAATGTGCATATACTTTTTGTACATAAACTTCTTTCTTATGAAGTACCGTGCCATGTGAAGTGTGTTCATTATTTATTGTTATGTTCAACAGATTATTTGGATGAAAGTGAGGAGGAAAATTAGCGGATATTGGAATGAAAGTGAAAAAGAAAATGAACAGACTATTGGGATAAAAATGAAGTGGCGGGAAAAAAAGAAGGAAATGAACAAAAACTGTACAGACTTTGGTGTATATTTTAGAGATATATTTATGTTAAAAAATGTTGGTCAGTGAGAGTATGCAATTCTGGGAACCAAATGAAAATAAAAACTGGATTACAAGCTGATTTTTTTTTTATGCCCCAAAAAAGAAAGGAAAAAAAAAGAAAAAAAAAGAAGACGAGAAAAAAGTGATCTATAATTTTGCAGATGCTGTTAACTGTGGTCAAATGTTGTGTGTAGTTGTCCAGTGTTGGAGCAGCTGCAACATCAGGATCTGTGCTGCTTCATCCAGAATTGTTGTGGCAACCTTGTGTTAGACAGAAGGCTGTTCCCATGGCTGATAGCTAGAGAAAAGCAGGAAGCTGGTACAGGGACGTGTTACATGCGCATGTGCACTAGGCTCCTTAGGCTGTGCATTTGATTATGACAAGTGTTTGACCATCCTGAGTGATTATGACAAGAGTTTGACCATTCTGAGTGATTATGACAAGAAGTTGACCATCCTGAGTGATTACGACAAGAGTTGGACAATCCTGAGTGATTATGACAAGAGTCTGACCCTGCTGAGTGATTATGACAAGAGGCTGACCATTCTGAGTGATTATGATAAGAGTTTGACTGCCCTGAGTGATTATGACAAGAGTTTGACCGCCCTGAGTGATTATGACAAGAGTTTGACCATCCTGAGTGATTATGACAAGATTTTGACCATCCTGAATGATTATGACAAGTTTGACCATCCTGAGTGATTATGACAAGAGCTGGACCCTCCTGACTGATTATGACAAGAGTTTGACCCTCCTGAGTGATTATGACAAGAGTTGAACCCTCCTGAGTGATTATGACAAGAGTTTGACCATCCTGAGTGATTATGACAAGAGCTGGACCATCCTGAGTGATTATGACAAGAGTTTGACCATCCTGAGTGATTATGACAAGAGTTGGACCATCCTGAGGGGATCCTGTGAAGTTGATGGGACGTTAAAGTCTGGTTACTGTTTCATATTGTGGCTGCTTGCCCCTTGCTTGGTTGGAGCCTTCAAGGAAGTTTTGTGTGTGTGTGTTTTTCTTTTCTCTCTCTCTCTCCCATTGCTTCTCTTAATTCCATTCATCCCTTGGGGGAAATTTGGGCTGCGTGACCTGGGTGAGGCTACATCAGCCACAAGAGCAACGCTGCATGTTCCTGCCAGTGCTTGCAGTATTTTCATGTGCCCAACAATGGTATAGCTGCCAGCGTTTTGGGCTGGCCGGAAATTAAAAATCCAGTTACTCGCTAACTACCACTAGTACCAGTGTTTGGGATTGTGTTTTTTTTACTGTGCATGCAAATGTACATAGGGGCTGTACGGACACCGTGAGAGAGTTTGCGCTGAAAGCTGGCTTGGGGGGGGGGGGGGGGGGGGGGAATACTCTGCAGCGCTGAGCCTGTTTTTTGTTGTTTTTTGTCTGACGCTGTGCCAGCTGAGCCGTCCCGCTGTTGGGATGTCACCCACTGAGCAGAGAACCCTGTACAGCACTGTAACCCGGGGGGCCTGTTTCATCTTCCCTGCAGCATTTGCCATCAACTCACTGAATACTTATCAGATGATATGATCCAGTGAAGCAGTACAGCACTGAACATGTATCGCTTCGTGTGATTTAATGAGATGTCAGCATTTTTGATGGTATCCAAATACGCAATTCGTGGCGTCAGTCGCATCGTAAGATTGCGCATGCTAAGCCAGCTGCAGCTTGGCAGGGCACTGTTTGTCTGCCTGTGATTCCCAAGATGCAATCCCCCAGGTCTGACTGCTGGGCCATACACCCCCTTCCACCCCCCCTACCCCCAACCCCCCACCCCCTCCAGTTTGCCGTGGCAGGTCTTCAGGTCTTTTGTGTGGAGTTTCTTGGATTGGATGCTTGGTTGCTCAGTGCAATCAAAGTAATTAAGTGGATTTTGTGGTGTGTGGTTTGACTGGCACACCGTAACTCTGTGGTGTCAGTTACACTGATGGGTTTACAGGTCAGTGGATCCGACAGTGCTGCTGGTTAGTGGGGTGTGCTGCACTGCCTGTTTCTTTTCTTTCTTTCTTTTTTCTTGGCAAAGTCTTATTGTGTGTGCTTCATTGTGTCTCGAGTCTCAGTGCCTGCCTTAGAGTTCTCATTGTGTGTGTTTCACTGTCTCAAGTGTCAGCGTCCATCTCAAAGTTCTTGTTGTCTGTGTTGACATGTCACTGAAGATGGTGTGCGGATGTGTGAATGATATATAGTTAGAGTACACATCCCATATATGCAGGAAATGATTGCCAACAGCAAACCTGACCTGGTTCCATGAAATTTTGAGCTGTTCCAGAGGATTAGAAAACGTACAAGAGTTACTTAGTAATTGGATTTTATGACAATGATAAGAGACAAAAATAAAATTAAAACAACAAATCAAAATAAATAAATGATAAATCAAACACCTGATACTGCAGGCACAGTATGTCAGAGTATTTTGTCCATTTCCATCACATGTGTGTGTGTGTGTGTGTGTGTGTGTGTGTGTGTGTGTGTGTGTGTGTGTGTGTGTGTGTGTGTGTGTGTGTGTGTGATAGAAGTGTATTCTATGAAGTACAAGTCTTAGTGAGGCAAGAGAATGATGCCTAAAAGGGCAGAGTTGTTGGCTGGCCTTTCTTTTTCCTACTTTTTTACTGTTATACCCCAGTTCTGCACAAGCACAGTACCATAGAGGCCAGTCCATGAAGTACAATCAGAAGGAAAATGAAACCTGTGTCCTTTTAACCATGCCGCCAGGACTGCAGAGCTTAGTTTCAGTTAACAGTACATTTTCCATTTCTGTCTCCAAAGGTACATGTACCACTACCAATCATGCAGTTACGAGTCTGTGTCGGTTATTTTGTGGACAAGCAGTCAGTATTTGTGGGTAGAACTTGAGGGCCGTGTATTTTGTTGCTGTTGTTGTTTGCTTGAATTTTAATGCTAAACTAGAAAGAAACAAAAAGAATGATGTAGAAAAAGGATGACGCACTTTACACAATTCAGTTTGCCAAGCTGAATTGTGATCCTTATCTGTTTGCCCCAAAGTGTTAGTACTGCCCTTAGGAACTCCCAGTAAGACAACACCTCCCAAAACACCACTTGCTGTTTGCAAACAGCCAAGCATTGTATCAGATCTGTGCGTCACCTGCTCTTGAAAGTACAGGTGACAGATGTTTCTGATGCCGTGTGTTCAAAAACTCATCTTTTCCACATGTACACGTATGTGGACTGCAAACACACAAGCAAAGCTCACACCCAATAAAATAAATGGATCAAGGAAAACTTTCCCTGCCCAATGCATTTTGACTTGATTTCCACTCAAATTCTGATCCACCCTGTTTTGATGTCATGTTTTCTTAATGACTGAATGGTTTTCTGTTTGAATCCTTTGGTCAGTTTGTGTGGTTGTTTATATAATCAATTGTTCTTTCAGCTCGTTGTGTGTGTGTGTTACTTTGTTTTCTTTCTTGCTCATTTTTTCCAATCATCTGGCTCTGTTTTGGTCATTACACGAGTGTGTTCATTTTTTATGTTGAAGGATTTTACACAAAAACCTGCCTGTAAAATGTCAACATCTCATCTTGTTGCAACAAGTCCAATAAATCTCACAAATTAACCTTTCAGTTTCCAATCTATTTGGCCAAATGTCACCTTTTCTGATGTTGCATTAATGCAAATAGTCTAACAGTGATCAATTCCCGGGTCTGTGGCAAACCTGTGTCCATTATGAAATCCATTGTACCCTTTGTTGTTGTCTTTACAAAGGGTGTCTGCTCATAACAGTAAACCTCTGTCACTATAAATCCACACTTCCAGTATTGTGTCATTAGACCCAAAACCACCACAGTGATCCATTGGTTTGTCCGTTTTAATCATTTGTGCTGAAGCATTTGCATCACTTTTTGTTGAGACTGAATTGTTTTCAAAAATAAATGTCAAGACTAACTTGTGTATGAGTCGTGTTTATTACTGTGTGACAGCATATCAGTCATACCTGTTACTATGCGACATTTTGTTTTCCCACGTTCTCACCCTTTTGCTCTTCTGCATTGCTGTGGGTGTTCCGAGTGCAAGGACTAGTAGGTATGCTGCTTTAACATTTAAACAACTGGGGATCCCCTTTCCACACTCCAAGCCTTGCTTTCTGGCGCCCTTCCTTCAAACTTGTCATAATTGGTTACGCTATTAAAGCGGCACTAAATCCCTGCGCATCTGTCTGCTAAAATTGCCTCTAAGATCCATGCTGTCATCACCCTCTGAAAAGTTTGCAAAAGTTTGGGTCCCAACACTGGAATGAACTTAGCACTGAAGCACATGTGTAAACATCATATGAGTGCTCTGGGTAAAAAAAAAAAAAAAAAGTTCCATCTCAGTTCAAATAATTTGGGTTTTATTTGTGCAGGCATTTATAAGCATTGTGAGCAGTTATAAAAGAAATGCCTGGTAAGAGTTGCCTGGTGCAAACCTAGTGCCCTTTGAGCACCAGTGGGAAACTGTAGTTAGCTCACAGAATTAAGAAACCTGTGTCATAACCAGTTGAAACACATGCACCCAATGCACACACACACTTTTTACATTTTCCTTTTACACGTTTAATTAGTCCATACAAATGCAACTTACAATCAGCATTATTCAAGTTAACTGACACTGCAGATAGAGTGATAAATAGACAACACTGAGGTTTACACTTTTCTGTACATACTTGACAAAGCACAGAACATATAACGATGATATATATTTATATTTATATCACAGATCTATCAACAGCTACAATGCAAGTAATGCCTGAGAATCAAGATCCAACTACAAAGGTTGAAAAGAACTGCTACAAAGAATTGCACTTAATACATATAATCAGCAAATAAAACAAAGCCTATACGAGTGGCATATATTGACCCTGTTGATGCCTGTATTTAAAACTGTTGAAAGCGTGTGCAATCCCAGACACACTTGTGGTCCTACAAACAAAATACAACAGGACACAGAAATGTTGAAAAAACTAAGAAAAATCAACAACAACCAAAAAAAGTATAGTACTTTTTTTTTTTTTTTAATGTATGCACCTTTGGGACGTTTCCTGTATTACCTCATGAAGCAAGCATCCTAGATCTTAAAAGGTTCTTCCAGGGTTAATCTGGAGCATAGCAATATCAAGTGGACAGTCTCACATGGAAAGAAAGAACACCTCTACCTCTGAACCAGCGTCACAAAGGATAGGAAGATGGTGATGGATATCCATTCAACCTCTGAACCTGCGTCACAAAGGATAGGAAGATGGTGATGGATATCCATTCAACCTCTGAACCAGCGTCACAAAGGATAGGAAGATGGTGATGGATATCCATTCAACCTCTGAACCAGCGTCACAATGGATAGGAAGATGGTGATGGATATCCATTCAACCTCTGAGCCAGCGTCACAAAGGATAGGAAGATGGTGATGGATATCCATTCAACCTCTGAGCCAGCGTCACAAAGGATAGGAAGATGGTGATGGATATCCATTCAACCTCTGAGCCAGCGTCACAAAGGATAGGAAGATGGTGATGGATATCCATTCAACCTCTGAGCCAGCGTCACAAAGGATAGGAAGATGGTGATGGATATCCATTCAACCTCTGAGCCAGCGTCACAAAGGATAGGAAGATGGTGATGGATATCCATTCAACCTCTGAGCCAGCGTCACAAAGGATAGGAAGATGGTGATGGATATCCATTCAACCTCTGAACCAGCGTCACAAAGGATAGGAAGATGGTGATGGATATCCATTCAACCATTCAAAGAACTGCAACAGCTGCCTTCCTCCTACTTCATATTCTCCAGTGCCCATCGTCATGGTACTTCCTAACCGTTCAGGGACTTGCCTTGGGGTGTTATGCACTACCTCAGCAATGTTATCACACTCCAGGAACCCATTGAGGAATATGCTGGTTACACGGCAATCTTAAGACATGGCTACAATGAAGCCAAGCAGGAAGTGGTGAAGGGAGCAGCGAAGGACAGGACCACGCTCATCCATCAGATCCGGAGAAAAGATCAAAGATACTGCCTGGGTAACTGAGCAGCGAAGGACAGGACCACGCTCATCCATCAGATCCGGAGAAAAGATCAAAGATACTGCCTGGGTAACTGAGCAGCGAAGGACAGGACCACGCTCATCCATCAGATCCGGAGAAAAGATCAAAGATACTGCCTGGGTAACTGAGCAGCGAAGGACAGGACCACGCTCATCCATCAGATCCGGAGAAAAGATCAAAGATACTGCCTGGGTAACTGAGCAGCGAAGGACAGGACCACGCTCATCCATCAGATCCGGAGAAAAGATCAAAGATACTGCCTGGGTAACTGAGCAGCGAAGGACAGGACCACGCTCATCCATCAGATCCGGAGAAAAGATCAAAGATACTGCCTGGGTAACTGAGCAGCGAAGGACAGGGCCACGCTCATCCATCAGATCCGGAGAAAAGATCAAAGATACTGCCTGGGTAACTGAGCAGCGAAGGACAGGGCCACGCTCATCCATCAGATCCGGAGAAAAGATCAAAGATACTGCCTGGGTAACTGAGCAGCGAAGGACAGGGCCACGCTCATCCATCAGATCCGGAGAAAAGATCAAAGATACTGCCTGGGTAACTGAGCAGCGAAGGACAGGGCCACGCTCATCCATCAGATCCGGAGAAAAGATCAAAGATACTGCCTGGGTAACTGAGCAGCGAAGGACAGGGCCACGCTCATCCATCAGATCCGGAGAAAAGATCAAAGATACTGCCTGGGTAACTGAGCAGCGAAGGACAGGGCCACGCTCATCCATCAGATCCGGAGAAAAGATCAAAGATACTGCCTGGGTAACTGAGCAGCGAAGGACAGGGCCACGCTCATCCATCAGATCCGGAGAAAAGATCAAAGATACTGCCTGGGTAACTGAGCAGCGAAGGACAGGGCCACGCTCATCCATCAGATCCGGAGAAAAGATCAAAAATACTGCCTGGGTAACTGAGCAGCGAAGGACAGGACCACACTCATCCATCAGATCCGGAGAAAAGATCAAAGATACTGCCTGGGTAACTGAGCAGTGAAGGACAGGACCATGTTCATCTTTTCGACTCAGAGAAAAGATGAACGAGATTGGCTGGGTAACTTCCAATCCACAACTAGCATCAAAATCTATTTTATTTTTTAACTGCCATCTCCTCTATGCAAATTCAAAAAAAAAAGAAACTGTTCCCTTAAAAGACTAACATCACTGGTAAGATCTCCAGACCTACATATAGTGCTCCAACTATCAATTACCTGTCATTTCTTATACTTTGTTGTGTATCAATATTTCTGCATTTGGAATTCAATGAATTAACTATTCTCCATCACACTATTCTCCATCACAGTCTTTTGGGCTAATTAATGTAACGCAGTCAAACCAGTTTCAACAAAATGGCTATGCCCATCACATTTACTGCCTCTTAAAAGCTCTACAGATGAAAGGAAGTGCACTGTCTGGACAACAGCATTACTTTGTCTTAGGTAAAATTTCATCCCCTGGAAGATTTTTCTTTTGAGGGTTCTCCTATAACATACCAACACAAAGACGACAGAAATGTCCCCCCCACCCCCCATGGCGGCTGTCTGCAGACATTGTCATCAACAGAATCATCACTCTTATCATCATGGTCTCTAATCAACAGAGGCAGTGGTGGTGTGCTTGAAGTGTAGTCTGTTTTTAACTGAATATCTTTAAAATGGCACAATAATGGCTGCTATCAAACTGACAACATTCTGAAATCAATCCCACCAGTAAGGTAGAGATGGCTTGGCTTAAAACAAGAGGGGTGGAAATGTGAACTAACATTTAATTACCAGCAGTAATTGGATTTTAATGTCTTGTCAACCACACCAGGTCATCTTAAGGCCATATGAAGTAAGATACTCACGGCAAACTGTTTAACATAAATTATCATTCAATTTTCACAGTGGAGTAGTATATTACAAAGTACTCACTGTGTTTTCAAAATGTATATGTCGTATTGCAGTTTATATTTTCATAAATGATGGTAAAGTAACCTTTCGTTTCTTTAAGTCGATAAATAAATGACCATGTCACAGTTTCATGAAGATGCCTCATAAATGTTGTGCCCTTCAAACACAGAAAGTACTACATACACTAAATAAGCACAAAAATACACATTTCCGACTACAATTTTAGACCCCATTTTATGGTAAAAATTGTCTCCACTGGAGACACAACCCATTGCAATACAACAGAAACAAGGAGACAAAGACATAAGAAAAACAACTTGCATGCTAAAAGATTGGCCAACCTGACAACAAATCAATGCAGCACATTTGCTTTTGAACTAAAGGAATAATGTGCATGGACTGATGTAAGCAGTCTTTCAACAAATGCAGCTTGTTTTACAAACATCTCCTTCAGTGACTTGAGAGTATTAATATCCATGTGACATCACAGATAAGGAAGACATCTTGCAGTAATTGGTCATCGACTGGTAACAAGAAAGACTACACACAGATCTCAAAGATATCTTGGAGTCATCGACTGGTAATAACAAAAACTACACACAGACCATACAGACATCTTGTAATCATTGACTGGTAACAACAAATACTACACACAGATCTCAAAGTCATCTTGTAGTCACTGACTGGTAACAACAAAGACTACATGCAAATCATAGACATCTTGTCATCAACTGGTAACAAAGACCACACACAGATCTCAAAGACATCTTGTAGTCACTGTAGTAGTAGTAGTAACTGGATTTTAATGTCCTGTCAACCACACAGGGTCACCTCAGGACAGTCAAACTCAGGTCACAAGCAAATACACATTTCTAAACTCTTCTCACATATATATCACCCTCAGTCAAGTCAATCTACAAAACCAATCACTTCACAAACATAACACATACATACACAAACATCAGACACAAATTTTCAAAGAGCTAGTCCCTTCAATATGACCCCTATTAAAAGAGCACATAAGGCTAGGACATGCTGGTATCGTCGACCATTCCATCTAATTTATTGATACCACGTTAAAGAAAAATATAAAAAAGGAATGGACAGACACAATATAAAATTAAAAATGTTATATAAATGCATAATGGCAAATACCAGTGCCATATGGCAGCAAGCTGCACATACCACCTACCAACTATCGTCTCCTAGCTGCTCAACAAGAGCCATACAAAAAAGCCTGACCGTTAACGAAAAATATTTGAGAGTTTTCTGGCCCTTTCTGTCTTCTTTTTTCTGCTAATGGTCCATTCTCCTGACTTTTTTTTCTAGAAAACAAGAGTCACTGACTGGCAACAACAAAGACTACACATAGATCACAAAGACATCTTGTCATCAACTGGCAACAACAAAGACTACGCACAGATCTCAAAGACATCTTGTAGTCACTGACTGGCAACAACAAAGACTACACGTAGATCACAAAGACATCTTGTAGTTCTTGACTGGTAACAATACCTTGCAGTCATTAACTGGTAACAACAAAGACCACATACAGATAAGGAAGACATTTTGCCATCATGAACTGGCAACAACGAAGACTGCAAGTGCTACTTGCATTTTGCAACAAGTCTGCTGGGTGTGGTCACCAGGCTGCTTCTCTTAACTACTTTTTCGTTGTCGTTTTTATTTTTAGTTGTTTTGTTTTCAACAGAAAAGGACATGTAAAGATGAACGCACCTTGTACTAATGGAAAACTGTGACAAATAATATGAGTATTCACAACTACAGGTCAGCTGCTTTGTAGACATTTCCAAGTAATCTCACCACACCTATCACACACACATTTGATCATCTGAAGCTTTGTGCTGTTTGTATGTCAATCCAGTTTAAAAAACAAAACAATAAACAAAACAGGAATGTTTTGATAACAGCACCGGCAGCACTCACTGATTCAGCTTTTCTTTAGCTAGGATACCGCAAATATAGATGTGGCTCAAACATATTCTGCATTCATAGAAAAAGTATGTGAAATCATATAAGTATGAATACAGTTTTATATGGTTTACGGATATGGTTTGATGTAGGGATGCACAGTTTCTGTGATACTAATGTGGCCATTGTGACCATATCTGCAAGTGTACTTATGGGATCCCAGCTTAAATCTTGTCTGGGATGCCTTGAGGCTTGTGTTGAAATGTGGATGCACAACAGAACAGATAAACCCTACAGTGCTCTCATATAGATTTTTCATGGGAATTCTGAATAAATAGTGACTCCATGATGGGGGGGGGGGGGGGGGGGGGCTAGGGCCTTACCAAAGAATCCACACAAGGGTACATAAAAAGTACATAATTACAGGAGATAAATACCGAGGCTTTGTGTTTTGTTTGTGCTTGAAAGACCATCATATTTGTTTGTAAAATTTGCTTGGTGCGGCTATTTAACCTTTTCTCTTCTCCTTTTTAGTAACGGAGAACTGCAGACCCACTATGTATAATACTGAGTTCTTTTTTTAAGCGAACAGCATGGCAGGGATATTAAGTGATCTGTAACATAACTTTGGATGGCAAAATGGTGGGGTTATTCTCTGTCTCTTTTGCCAGCTGATGCTCCCTCAACTGCATCAACATTGCTATATTTGTTCAGCACAGCTTGGACTGAGTCAGTGAGTTCACATCAGCGATCCGTGTCCTTGTAATGGCCCATTACGGAGGCGCTGTTGTTGGTGTTGACGTTGAGGGTGGAGTCCCCCTTGATTGTGGAGGGGAGATAACTCATGGTCTTCTTCAGCTGGTCGTAGCTCCAGTGCATCTGTTCCACTTCGTGTCGGTGTCGTCGGCGCTCCTCTTCCATCTCCTTCAGCAGGTGGTCATTGGTTTGTACCAGCGATCTGAAGTTCAAACACACATGCACAGGTCAACATCTTTGTTAAAGTTAAGCTGTTAACCCTTTCACCACTGACAGGGTGTCATAGCAACTACAAGAAGAAAGTGATCAGACAAACTTTGCAAGCTTACTTGCTGTTTTAATTTAAAACAATCCCAAGAATGGTTGTTTTGGCGGCAGTTTTCTCTGGACAAACATATTTTTACGCTGTAGCAATCTGAAACATGTAAATCTGGTGAAGTTTGTATACCTTGTATTTACTTGCGTGCCAGGTGAGAGTTATTGTAGGTGACTCAGGTCTTTGTTGTTGTGCTTGTGTGTTGTCTTTTGAGCACTAATTAACACACCTGTGTGTTGATTTCTAAGCTGTAGTCTACCACAAGAGAGAAATTACTAACTGGCAGTGAAAGAGTTAATACTGAGACAGCATCTGACACACAAGCATAAAACTGAAGCTAATGGAACAGAGAGTCTGCAGTCATGGACAATATGCTGACAAGGCTGACACAGTTCATTTGTTTTCACTCCTCCGCTGGAACCCATGGGCTCACCAAGCCAGGGGATATTTTGCATGTGCAGCTGTTTACCTGTACACACATGAATGCAGTGTGCCTGTCTGTTTGGGGAGATGGCATCTTCAATGCCAAAACTATCAGCCTATTGTCCATGTCTGTGCAAAAGTGAGTACCTAAGTTCCACCAAGGCTCATGCACGCCGACACAAGGCCTTGCAAAGATATGGACCAGTCTTAATGAGATGGGTGACAGCTGGTCACAGAACTGAAAGCAAGATTGGGCACAATACTGACCTGGCATCATTCCAGCAAGCAAATTATAAGCTAGGTCATGGCAGTTCAGAGGCAAAATTACAAGTGAGGTTGGATTGCCACTCTCACCTTTTTCAACTTCACTTTCAATCTTGTGACCCGCAGTGACCTCGCTCATTAAGAATGACCCCAGGTCAACACTGTGCCCAGTCTTGCTTTCAGTTTCATGACCTGGCCTGACATGACCTCCTTTGTGAATATTCTTAAGAATGGTCCATGAATGCTATGTACAAAATCAAAGTAAAAACACTAAACACTGGAGATAATCCCATCTGACAATTAACAATGTCCACCTTCAACAATCAGGATTTTCTCTCTCTCTCTCTCACTCTCTCTATCTCTCTCACTCACTTGTGACTCTCTTGCAGCATGGAGGCCAGCTCCTGCATCTGTGCATACTGTTTGAGTCGCCCTCGCAGACCCTCGATCTCTCGACTCAGTGCTTCATTCTGTCGCTGAAGGTCATCTGGCAGGACAGACAAACTCAACAGTAACTCACTGAAAGTCCCCACTGTCCACAACGGCGGGCACAACTCCACTCATGGGAAGCCATCTGCTCCGAGATCATGATTATAATGCTAACACAAGCAAAGACAAATCTGAGTTACTGTTTGAAGAATGAAAGCAGGACAGTTCATGCAAAGGAATAACCGCTACTACATACTGACAAGCTTACTTTGCATGCTTTATTCAAACTTGTTCCATACAGAAGATGTCAATCAGTGCATATATATTTATATATAATTATGTTCCATACAGAAGATGTCAATCAGTCCTTCAACAGGTGGTTGTTGGTTTGTATCAGCGATCTTAAGTTCAAACACACATGCACAGGTCAACATCTTTGCTCAAGCTGAGCTGTTAACCCTTTCACTGCTGACAGGTTGTCGTAGCATGTTCCATACAGAAGATGTCAATCGGTGCATATATATACACACACACACACACACACACACACACACACACACACACACACACACACAGACACACACACCTATGCATCTTTTTTAAGCTGTCATGTTGATACCCATGTAAATAAAGAGCTAGAGAAATGGCAAACTTAGGATATGGAACTTTCTATGGGTAACAGGGTACTGAAATGTGATAAACAGATTACCAGAATCAGAATATTTATTGTCCCAGTATAGGTTTACAAGGAAATTTGTCCAGTGATGAATAGTAAATGTGTTTGAATATAACTGACCAAGATGTAGAGGGTTGGAGCTGGAGGCTGCCCCACTGACATTATAGGACACTGCAGACTCCTGCTGCTCCAATTTGCGCTGCAAACGGGCGTTCTCCTTCACATAGTGCTGCAACTCTTCTCGCAAGTGATCCTGAAATTGTGCATCAGTATAATATTAACCCCTTTACTGCCACAATGTCATTTGAAAATGACCAATAAAAGTGCAAAATTTGAAACCCATAACTATTTCTGGTTGATTTTTTGCACTGTCACATGATTTTTATCGAAACACATAGCACTGAAAGTAGATGTTATAGGAGTGGAAAATATACTGCTTGCAGGTGTGGCCGTGCATCTTTCAGCCCGGAAATTTTACAGGCTGGGGCAGTGAAGGGGTTAAAGATGCTCTTGCACTGGGTAGCTATTTGTTTGCCAGACATACTCCACTGGTCACTGTGTGTGATGAACACCTTTTCTAGTTCCAAGATTTAACTATAGTACTTTGAGTACTTGCTTTCAATTTCTTTCTTCGCCGATCAATCTCTGTTGAACTGATCAAAAATGTGGGACAAGCATTCCCCTGAAATGTCCCTCTGGTCTTGTTTTCATGTGTAAGCGTGCATGTGTATAGGACACATCTATACATGAAAAACCCAACTGGAGGCAGCATTCAGATAAGCCATTCTAAAAAATAAATATTAATTCCTCAGGTTGTGCCGCCTTCTGTTTCTCTAACAGTTCACAGAACCTCTTACTTCAACACAGCCAAATTTCTTTCTATTGATTTGTAGCATGTCTAGAACTATTCCAATGTCATGTTAATCAAAATGGCGATGTCTACCAGAAATGAGAAGTACAGGCCTCACTTCAAATTTCCTTACTTTTTTCAGGAGCTGAAAATATGCTGAAAGATTCATGGCATTTTTACTGACAATCCAAAAAAAACACAAGGAGCTGAATCTTCCACGTACTGCTGAAGACCACTCTTGCTGCCTCGCGGTGCAGCCTTTCAGTCTAGACACATTTCATCTGCAGCACGACCCTGCCCAACATCTCCTCCACTCACCACATCACTGCGAGCCTGTTTCAAGGTCATTTTCAGCTGAGCCTCGCTGGCAGTGGTGGCGTCAGCATCGGGTCGTCGTGATTGACGCTCCCTCAGCGTGCTGTTCTCCTCCTGCAGCCGCTCGACGCGCTGTTTCAGGGAGTGGAGGTCCAGCTGCATGCCGGCCAGGGGGCTGTCCTTGGAATGCTTCTCCACCACATCCAGGGCCAGGGCTGGCAACAGTTCCATTCAGTTCTCTTCAATCATGATAGTATCTACATGTCCAGCTCTATGCACTCTGGAAAACCCATAGTTGTATGTGCTCCCTCCATCTCTATGTGCTCAGGAAAGCCCATAAGTAGTCCCTCCATCTCTATGTGCTCAGGAAAGCCCATAAGTGCTCCCTCCCTATGTGCTCAGGAAAGCCCATATGTACTCCCACCGTCTCTTTACGCTGGGAAAAAGGCCCATAATTATGAGTTCCACTCCATCTCCCAAATATTTTCCCAGCATGGAAATAACAAATGTATGTGACTGTTAACTTTAGCTTGTTTGGCATACATTGTGACCATGTACTCTTGTACTGCGTGTTGATACACTTTCTTGAATAAAACATAAATTGCACATGTGACCCACTTTGACTGAAAACAATTACAGTTGCTGCTAACAGGGGGTCACTATACAAAACAATTTAATATTATAATAAAGACCACATCTACCTGTGTCAAGAATTTTGAAAAACAAGACCTATTATGGCCCATGCAGAAATTGGGTATCAATACCAAACCACACTCTGCAAGTTTATTTACTTAAGAATTTGGCATGCTGGTGTAATGATTTCGAGCCATTCCAGTATCGGTCAACCAGATCCAAAATTTTGAACAGCATCTGTTTGGCAGAGGGGTTGTCATCTAGTCTTGTCTGGATCAGCCCAGCATCGTAACGACTGGACGATGGACGCAGTGACTGGTGAAAGCTGCGATTAGGCTCTGGCAAAGCCCGCTCTGTTGGGAATGTCTGAAACAATAATGCACCAACTCCTTGAAATGAAAGTAAAAGACTGCTCACCAGGCAAAAGCTGACCAACTCATTTTGACAAACATCGGACACATGACACTGAAAGAGACTTTTTGCCATCCCTCTCAGACTTATTCATCTGAATCTCAAAGAATTCCTCAACCTAAACAAGAAGTGCTCCAGACTTTGAAAATACTACTGCAGTCTTGCTTCTCATACAGAACACGTGCAATGGCACAGAATGAACAGAGCCCACATATCTGCAACATGTTTGTAAGGGATTGGTGGGGGTCGGGGGTGGGGGGATAGGGGTGGGGTGGGGGGAGATTAGTTCAGATTTTGGCTATTTCAATATGAAGTAGTGCAGTAGGCATCACTCATCACATCTGGCATCAACTTGAGTCAGTCTAAAAGGTAGGAACACATCAGATATAAACCTAGTGTAGTATGACTGCAACTGCCATTTCAGATGCAGCATGTAAGCAGGTCATATAACCATGCTGATTTATTCCTGTCATAATACATTTCAGACTCATACTTTTTTTG
>OY757546.1:20330453-20379451 GCA_963584105.1 Alviniconcha strummeri | reverse complement strand
AGTGAATGCGCTTTGTAATCTTTCGCGCAAGAAGTTGTACTTCCAGGCCGATTTCTGAGTAGGCGTTGCTTCACGCTGTGTATAACAGTGGAAGTTGAACCTAGAATCGTGAAGCAGTACAAATGCCAATACTGTTGCATTTGCAAAAATTACCGTGGAAAGGGGATGGAGGGTGGAAAAAAAGTGTCTTTGCATTCTTTTTTGGCTGACCAGAAGATCGAGAGTTTGTAGAAAAATGCGTTTTGGGGCATCCTATAGCACGAGCAACAAGTTATTACTTATTGCCAGACACATTATGACTACGGGCCTCCAAAAATGCCTTTAAAGTTGGCAGTGTAAAATTCGCAAATTCACTGTCACTGCCTTCCATTGTGAAGAAAGTACCCACCAGAAGTAAAAGCACCCAACGGACTTAAGTGATGCCGGGCAAAAGTCAAGGGAGTTAACAACCCTGCCTGAATTGCCCAATAGCAGGGTGGAACAAGAGCAGTACTGCCCTGACCTACAGTGCAACTCCTTTTTTTCTTTCCTTTTTAATTTTTTTTTATCTAGCTACTGTGATACAGTGGGGAGTAGAGTGTATCATTACAAACACATGTCTAAATTTCAACACAGCAGCGATTAGGCCTTAAACACTCAATCCAATGTCTCTGCCAGAATAGAGGACAACCCAGAATCCTCACTCTGTGAAACGTTACCAATTATCATTAAAAACATACATCTAAATTTTACCATAGCAATAACTAGGGCCTTAGACATTCAATCCACTTTCTCTGCCAGGCTGGAAGACAATGCTGACTGAGCCGGGATTGAACCCAGAATCCTGACTGTGTAAAACATTACCATTACAAACACATGTCTAATTTTTGACACTGCAGCAACTAAAGCCTTAGACATTCAGTCTGTCTTCTCCACCAAGCTAGAAGCTACATTGCTGACTTAAACCCAGAATCCTTGGTGTGAAACATTAAACTCCAGGTATGGACCACTCATCTACTTGTGTGATCAGATTCTGTGAAAAACCATACAAATTCTTACAATGAGTGAAAATGGAAATGACAATAAAAGTAACACAAAACAAATACTCTGCTTACTTCAATTGTCTCCAGTGCATTCCTGGATAAATCCAGTGCCTTGAGACGTGTGAACTTGCGCAGGGCGCTGCCAAGAGATATGATTTTCTCATGTAGGTTCCAGGTAATGATAAAGACTTGACATCCTCTGAAACAATATGAACATTCAAACAAATCTTGTCAACAATTAAAATCTACCTTTTGGCGAAGATGTCTTGCACATAATTTTATTACAGAAATGGCTGTAAACATTTCCCATGACCAAGAACCACATGCTGTTGAAATGATCTAATAAAATGTTAATTTAATTTCAGGAACCAACTGCAGTTGCCATGCTTAAAAGCACCTTAGTTTTTAGGAGATTGTTGCTTTCACTTGGGGTTTATATAAATTATCATGAAATTTGCTTTTGTACTACTGTAGCATAAGTGCTGTTTTGTTTCCTTATCGTAATAACTGGCTTTGATATTGTTTTTTGTTGTTGGTGGTTTTTTTCAGGGAAAAACTGTGATATTGTATGTGTGTGTGTGTGTGTGTGTGTGTGTGTGTGTGTGTGTGTGTGTGTGATTGTGTGTGTGTGTTTGGGGGGGGGGTACCATCATGAACTGATGCAAGCGCAAGCATAAATTTGTGTGTGTATGTGTGCATGTGACAGAGAGAGAGAGACAGAAAGGTAGGAACAGAGACTGAGAGAGACAGAGGAAGAGATACACAGAGTACACAGAGTGAGAAAGATGTCATTCTACAGGAAGCATTGCACCTGCAGAAGAATTGTGATTGTGTGTGATAGAACTAGGATTTACAGCATGCAGCATGTTCTCAGAATTTTGACACGCAGGCCACAAGCACACTGCAGGTGGCATGCAAGCTTTTGACCAGTTAAAGCCAGGATCAAGCAGCTCAAATGAAAGATGGCCACTTTTAAAAGCAGGATCACAGAGATTGAAAACAAAACAAACAAACAAACATATAAAACAACTGTCTAACTTGTAACTGCTCTTGCTGTTGCAAGATAGGCAAACAGGGCTAGGGCAAGAGACAGGCAAACAACAGATGAAGAGGTGTTTGTTTGCTTGCTTGTGTGTGTGTGTGTGTGTGTGTGTGTGTGTGTGTGTGTGTGTGTGTGTGTGTGTGTGTGTGTGCGTGCGTCTGTGCATCACATACAACTGCAAGCAATAAAGCCTGCACAAGAGAGAGAGAGGACCAGACAGAGAAAGTGTTGACAAACAAGAGGACAACAGCCAGCCTGTCAAATATGTTTTATAGGTAATATCCAAGGAGATGGTCAGAAATTCCTGGGATATTTTATATGCCAGTCTGTATCACAAACAGAATCATCCAAAGGGACATATGAAGTAAATAAATCCATAATTTGCAACAAAAAAAGAGTTTTATCATATATATATATATGCATGTCTTTCAGTATGCGTATGCTCCTTTCAGTCTTCAGACATTTAATCTAGATCTAGTGTCTGAGTAACCCTGCATGCTTCCTCAGTACTAATGCCGGCAAAGGCAACTGATTGTGTACTAAGGATCCACCCATTTACAGACTGTTAAACGTGTAATTAAATTTAAAATCGTTTTTGTTACAGATGGTGGCTTCATCCGCTCGTTTGACTTTGAGTGATTCTGATATTTGTGACACAAAATGGCTTTAAAATGGCCCAGGAATTTCCGATCGTCTCCTTGGATGTTAGCGCTTTATATCATGTGTAACTAAGATAGCTTCCACCACCTACATCGCCCTGATATACCAGTAATGGTTGACTGGGAGTAAAACGCCAAGTTACTTACTTACTTACCACCTACATCATTTTTTTTTAACTGAAACTGGCGTAACCAAGGACGCTCCGGAAAAGAAAAAAGTCTTATTGACACTTTCAATACAAGCACACTTGCCTTTCGATAATCAATGCTGAAGCTGTATAACGCTAAATGATCTGTTCTTAAAGACAAAATTTATACGAAAAGCAGTCGAAAAGTCTCAATACAGAAACGACAGCTCAGTAGCCTGCAAACCGAAGCCGACAAGTTTTGGCATGCTCATTGTGAAAAACTTTCACCTATCAATTTACCAGCAGCTGTGCATGTCTTTAGATCCTCTAGACCGAAGCAAGCTCACGTCCCAAGAAATAACACGTATTAATCCAAATGCTGCTATCCACAAATAGTTGAAACCTGTAGTCTTACCTAAGTTATCGTGTGTCAAATTCACTCGACTTCGAACAACATCTTCAGTCAAAGTGAGCGCCATTTTGCTTTCCAGTTTTCACTTACTGCGAGAGTATGCTTCATGCATGTAAAACCCTCATTCGAACTAGATAAACGCGTGGTTAAAAAATAAAATAAAATAAAACAGGGTTGACTGTTAAGGTTCTAAAACAAAATCCAAACGGTACACAAACGGTTAAAAAATAAGCATATTTTAAAGAGATAATACAACACGCGTGCAAATTTCAGCTGGGCCGAGCCTTTTACCGGCTGAGTCAGTTTCGGCGGCGCGGCCGCCTCAGTGCGTGTTTCTATCGGCTAGTCACAGTGCCGTCAGCAAACCGTTGATAAATGAAAACATTATACTTCTTCGGCCGGTTACGTTTTTGTCTGTGAATGCCTAGAGTGTCTTGGAGAATGCCTGTGTAGTTTGGCACTTAATAACTTGAATAACTTCAGTGAACTGATGGAAATTTAACTTGAAGCGCCTACCCGCGGCTGCGGCTCAAAGCGCTTAACAAGCATAGTATAAAACACATAATGTACATCGAGATGGAAATGTTATCAGAAAAAAAGAAAAGAAAAAAAAGAAAAGAAAAGAAAAAGCTAACACATAAGTGTAGACAAGGGTCCAAGCCGTACTGACTATGCCGCCAATGCACACACACACACACACACACACACACACACACACACACACACACACACACACACACACACACACACACACACACTGACACACACACACACACACACACACACACACACACACACACACACACACACACACACACACACACACACACACACACACTGACACACACTGACACACACACACACTGACGTGACACACACACTGACACACACTGACACACACACACACACACACACACACACACACACACACACTGACACACACACACACACACACACACACACACACACACACACACACACACACACACACACACACACACACACTAACACTAACACACACACACACACACTAACACACACACACTAACACATACTGGAGCATACACATTCTCAACGCAACTTCACTAGTTGCGGCCGCGGCTGATCAGGATGCACAGACTGAGCCAGACTAGGCCGTTCAGTAACTTTAGTGTGACCAGAGACTGTAATTGCACAAAGTATAGCAACTCATTGCTCTGAAGAGGCCATAGCCTAAGAACTGATGCAAGTCAGTTTGGCAACAACAACCCACCCCCTCCCCGGCCTCCTCGGACGGTAGCCCAAACTGTTGGGCACAGTTCCTTGGGTTCTTCTGATGCGTTACCGAGCAATTGCTGTACTGAAGTAAACTACAAAACAGAAAACATCATGGCGGACGGCACGACGAGTGATGCATTGGAGACAGCAAAAGTAGGTTGTTTCTAGCAATTTGCTGAATAGATAACATTTTAAGTTACTGCAGATTTATAGTACGAATATATACTGTATTTGACTGACCATAGGCGACAATGCAGCTTCAAAATAGTTGAATTTCTGGCAACTGAACACGGCTGTTGGAGTGAATGCTGCACTATCATGTTGTAGCTGTAGCTAAGACTGTTATACATTCACAATTTCAGTGATAGTTACAGTATTACTATTAGGACCGTCAGGCGAGTATTTTGCACACATATATGATGTTATGATGTTTAAATTAGTCGTGTCGTAGAAGCCGAAGTATGCTGCAAGTGAAAAATAACATTGTTGCCACATGCCGGCTCCGACGGGCATCAGACGTGGTGCCTGTCGTAGCATGTATATTATGACGTAGCAGCTTATGATCTTTGCCTCAAGCAATTTGATAGGAAAATATATATAAATAATACAGGAAAAGTGTCAACATTAAGAATAGCAGTCAGGCCAGATCACTTCGGTTTTCGCTAGTGTTTTGCTGCTTTTGGTACCTTGGGACGTTACATTATTACAAGTGTTTTTGAGATCTGATTCACGAATGCAACTGGTTTTAATGACCAGACTGAACGTTATTCTTCCCAGTCTTAAAAAAAAAAAATGTTGGCTGAGCTGTGGGTGAAAGGGCAGCACATTCTACTTGGGGTGGGGGTAGGGGGTAGGGGCTGTACCACTAGCTTGAGTAGTACTGTCTGTTTAGGTGTGTTCAGTGTATCATTGTAATTTGTATGTACATTGAGTGTGGAATTCAAGGCTTTATTTGCTTTAATATTGAAGTATAGCTAGACCAAAGCTTACTCTGTTTACCCATTTACCAAAATGTAAATTAAATGTATGTCTTGTACATTATGTAACCGTCAGCAATTTGGGTGCAGGTCATTGCTAAATTTTAGACAAAACTTATTAAAATAAAAATTAGAATGAAGTGCTTGTGCCATACAAACACCACTAATCACATAATTTTTTTGCCAGCTCTTACTTAGCGACAGCCACTGCTACAAGTTGTGCTATTCCAAAACAAACACACACACACACACACACACACACACACACACACACACACACACACACACACACACACACACAAAGAAGAAGAAAAAAAGAAAAGAAAAAAAAGGGGGGGGGGGGGGAATAGAAGCCTGCAAACACAAAATAATTGTAGTTTTTGTACTGTTGATGTAAAGTCAGTCACTCAGTGATTCTCGTTTCAACACCAGTTTTGGTTTATTTTACTTTTTTTAGTTTAGATTCTGTTCAAGTGTTGGACATGATGATTTTGATATATTTATAATATGTATGACACTTACACAAATTTGCCTGATATTTGCCTTTAATTAGCTTAAAGTTTAATAACAATTGCATCAGTCCATGTATTGGTCTTTGTCTGTGACTTCAGAAGCTCGTTGAAGAGCTGTATGAGTACCGGGACCATTATGTTGATCGCTTTGGGCTGGAGAAAGTGTCACAGAAAGCAGCTGACTTGGATGAAAAAATGAGAGAAACGCTGGTCAAGCTGGATGAAATGAAAGGTTTGATTTTTTTGTGTTTGCTTGTTACGGTAACTGCCATAAAATCAGGTCAGGCCGGGTCAGTTTCAAAGTCAAAGAAATTGTTTTCTTATGTTTTAATCTAGAAAAAGTTATTAATTTGGGGACATTGGTCATTGTAAAAGTAATCAAATAAGTTATGCTTAGCAAATCCAGTCAGTTGTTATTACTAATATTAGTTGTGTGTATTATGTATTTTTTCTTTGTTGTTTTTGAGGGTGTTAATCCTTGGTAACATTAACAGGATTCAACAAAGCTGTTTTGTTGTTGTTGTTTTCTTATATAGAAATGATACAATGATATATCTGATGAGATATAGTACATTGCTGAAACAGCTCATCTGTTGCTAACATAAATTTGTAACTAAGCCAGCCGCTTTGTTCTATTATTAAATTGGTCACTGAGTCAGTAGTACACATTCTGCAGCATGATGATGCAGCTTCAAACAAGTAAATGGTTTCACAAACAGTAATTGGTGGTGTATTTTATGCATTTAGGGGGAGGTGGAGGAGAACTTTTAAAGTAGGTAATAATTTATATTCATGAATGGATGGTGTGTGTGTGTGTGTGTGTGTGCGTGTGTGTGTGCGTGCGTGTGTGTGTGAATTTTTCTTCATGGGCTCAACTCTGTCAGACACAATCAAGAATAAAGCAGAATACTTCCTGCTGCGGGGGCGCACATTGAATGTGGTGGGAAAGTTCAGCACCGATGCCCACGAAACTCTGTCCAAGGCAGTGAAGCTGGACCCCAAGTCTGTGGATGCTTGGAACCATCTTGGGGAGTGCTACTGGAAGAATGGAGACATGACTGGTGCTAAAAATTGCTTCAGTGGAGCTCTTGGTCATGTAAGTGATGAGTTCTTCTACCAGACTTTAAGCTGAATGTGTTTGAGTGTGGTGGGACTTGAAAACCTCCTGTTCAAAAGACCACCCAGAAAATTAAGAAATAAATCTGACTTGCAAGAGGGGTTTTGGTGAATATGGGTGCCAGAATTTGGAATTCCTGAAATACCAATAATGTTCTGGATTGCAAATTCAACCAAAAAAATCACTGCTCACCAAATGCATTGCCTAGTTCAGTAGTTGTAGCATGAAAGGTGCATGTGTGTACAGAAGACATCACCTTCTGTTAGTTTTGAGAAGAAGAAAAAATGTCCAGAATTGTCAGGATAAGCTTCAGCATCTCCCATGAGGGGTGAACTGTGCAGAGGGATTTATTCACCGGCAGAAGAGTTGACCAAACTCTTTGAGCTGACTCTTGGAAGCTCTTTAACTGTACATGATGCCACCCCTTACGTAGGGGGCTTCAGTGGCCAGATGAGATTTTACATTTTTTTTTTAATAATTGGTATTTGTTTACGTTTTGTACTATTACAGATAACATAGAGTTGTGTGTCTTGCGCGTGGCATCGTAAGTCGGGTCACCTATTTTTTTTACCCTGAATTCTTCATTTGTCGCAACCTTCATTTCATATCAACAGGTAGACTACAATTGAATATACTTTTGTAATGTTCTGTTAACAGACAGAGCTCTTGTGAGTAAATGTGTATAATATTTCTGTTGTGATGCATGTCATAGAGTGTTAGCAATCTGAACATCCAACAGCTAAAATGAAGTTTAAAACCTGTGGAGGATCGGCTACCCAGGGTAGTTTAAGACAGTTGAAAACCTATACACGGGGGCTTGGTGCAGGTTGTGGAATCTGCAGCAGAGTTGGTCCAAAACATTCCAAGCAGTAGTGATAGAGGATGGGGGATCGTTTCAGTTGGCTACAAACTGTGGTAGTAGTTGCCAGGAATAGCACTTCTTTTAATTGGTCCTTTTTGTGATGGTAAGTGTTCACATTGAGAAGAATCCAGCACAAATACAAAAAGACTGTTTCACATTGGTCACATCAAGGCTCTAATTTTTGTAAATGGGCTTCCAGAAAAAGAACAAAATTTCCTTACGGAACTTGTCCATGGTGATGCGGCAGCTGGGTGGTTCACCAGAAGAGCGCCAGCAGTTGATCAAAGACAGCGTTGAGCGGGCAAAAGAGGCTGTGCAGTTGGACATAGCTGATGGAACATCATGGTGTGGGTATCCTGAGGTCTTTTTCTGTTGCAAAAGTGACATGCACTTTGTAATTGTATGCTATGAAAATGGGTAAACATGATATTGATGGCAGAATGCATCTGTTCATAGGTAAAATTCAACTGATTACGGTGAAGGGGGAAGAGCTAGTTGTGACTATTTGCAGTAACCTGTGTAAGGGAGTGGACCGTTCATGTTTTGTTGGATGCTATTTAAATAATATCTTTCAGACTGTTCTTGTTCATAACGGTTAACATATGTTAACATTTATTTGTTCATGACTTGAACCATTTTCAATACTTATGTGGAAAACAACAACTACAACAATGAAAAATAACATATTTTGCTATTTTCAGTGTCAGTAATATGAGCATTTTGCTGTCCTCTTTTGTATGTTCAGGATAATGTATGTATCAAAGCAGTCTCTTGATTTGAATCCAGGATGGATTTTTTTATGTGCCATATTATATATGTAAATTTTGTTTCAGTCACTTGGAAAAAAATTACAATTGTTTGTTTCAGTGATCTTGGGCAATGCGTATCTATCACTGTTTTTCTCTGGGGGCCAAGATCCAAGGGTGTTGAAACAGTGCATGAGTGCTTATTCTCAGGCAGTGAGTATTGCATCTGCTGTGTATTTGGTGTCATCTCTCTCTTAAGTAAAACTGATTTTATTAACATGCTGGGCTTTTGTGCCCATTTAAGAGGTGGCTCATGATGGAATATTTAGTGTGATATGGTGAAAAGTAGACTTAATGTATGCACACATGTACATACACACACACACAGACACATGCACACACACACACACACACACACACACACACACACACACACACACACACACACACACACATTCTCTCTCTCTCTCTCTCTCTCTCTCTCTCTCTCTCTCTCACACACACACACACACACACACACATACACACACACACACACACACACACACACACACACACACACACACACACACACACACACACACATCATGCACACATAAGACACATACACAATCATGCACACATACACACACACACACACACACACACACACACACACACACACACACACACACACACAGAGCCATATATGCGTGTGCATGCCTGTAAGGGAGAATGAGAGAGCCTCAGCACAAAATAGACAAGCCAATCAACAACACTGAAATGCTTGCCAGACACTGAGTCTCACCTTGTATTGAACAGGAACGTGATCCAGTGGCACGCTCAAATCCTGATCTTCATTTTAACCGCGGAATGGTAAGTACATTCCTGTTACACAGCCCCTGAAAATGTGTTGTGCACATCTGTTGCCCTGTGGTCACTCTGTGTGATTTGCAGGAGGTGAAACTCCAATTACTTAATATTTTTGAGTAGATGTACTGCTTTGTCATGTTTGCATCATCAAGTACTCCCATCCCTTCTTCGACTTTCTCTACCTGTGCCAGTGTGCCCAACATATGACTGTCCCAACTGATGTTGTTGTATATTTTAGGCTGCTTGTCAGGAGATTTCTCTGGGTACCCTGTTTTGACCCCTCCTCCTTCTTGTATATTTTAACCCTGGTTTGTCTCCCCTCCTGGTTGTCTATTTTAGGCTGCTTGTCCGGAGATTTCTCTGGGTACCCTGTTTTGTCTCCCCTCCTCTCCTTGTCCTTTATTAGGTAAAGTCTTCATCAAAATGCATGCTTTCAGAATTCTCCAAGAAATATACATGTTATGTTTAAAGAGTAGGGCAAAGAAATTGCTCATTGATTGGTATTTGGTTGTGGGGTATTCATATTTTGAGTACAAAACTGTTTCGTGCAGGAAAATGTCAAGTCATAATACAGTTGTTTTTTGTTTTTGTTTTTTAAGCACTAGGGTGTGCATAGAAATGCACCAGATTGCACATGAAACTCATCGTTTCATTAAAAATCTAAATGATTTGGGGAGGGATTTTCCAGTAAGTTTCCGTAACAATAGCCTTCAGTTAAAAATCATTACTACTTGGGCACAAAACCAAACACATAAAATGGTTAAAAAGAATGCTAATTTAACAGACAATAGAAAACATGCACAAATGCTTGGAGTATGCCCCTTTTTCAAAGCCAAAAGTGGAGTTAAATAGGGATAAATGAAAATATTGTCCCTATCCAATTGCAGTTTTGTGGAAGAATGTTGTTGTTTTCCTTCTCGCACATAGATCCAAACACAAAAAGGTTCAAACGAACACTTATTTATTTTGACACAAACACACAGTATGCAATTTTTGGGGGGAATCCCCTTTGCCAAGCCACAAAATGACACTTAAACAACAGATAAATGGTTAAAAATGATGAAAAATGAGAGAGAAAAAAAACTTTTTTTGGTCTGGTTGAGTTTTTGTCACTTGTTCAGTGCTTGGAAGATTGTTGGCATGACCACATTTTTATTTCTCTCATTTTTCATCATTTTTAACCATTTGTTTGTTGTTTAAGTGTCATTTTGTGGCTTGACAAAGGGGATTTCCCTGAAAATGTGCATACTGTGTGTCCATGTCAAAATAAATAAGTGTTCGTTTGAATCTTTTTGTGTTTGGATCTTGTTTTAGAATGCTAGCAGTCATTCTGTTTCATATTTTAAACTCTTTTTTTTCTTCTCACTCACACATAGTTTTTTCCTCTGGTAAAATTATTATTTTTGAAGCTAACTCAGCTCTGTAGAACAGGTTTCAAAGCTTCCTGTTAGCTTTACAGCATTTAGGGGTCATTGTGAAGCAGTGCTCTTAGAATCCAGTTCACTAATTTTTTTGATTTTTTTCCCAACATATTTTGCAGTCCTACAAGTACCAGGAAGAATACCAGAAGGCATTGGAAGAGTTCCATGCAGCCTCACAGCTGGACCCCAGCTGGACAGACCCAGCCACCGAGGAAAAAGCCCTGCTCACTTACCTCGACAATGTTGTCGCTCTCTCACAGCAACGGGTAAGGACAGCTTGTTGTCTTCCTCTGACTGAAAGAGCTGTACTCAGTGAAAATCTTCTAGCTTTACACTGTATTCACAAAGGCAAAAACTGAACAGTAACTACCTTTTGGGGGGGCATAATTGCATGTTTGCAAAGGTTGATGTACTAACTAGAAAATAGGTTCCAAATGAAAGATAGCATCCTTTTGATTTACCAAGTAGCTTGTCTGCAAAATCAAAACAAAATTCCACACTGCAAATAATTCTTTTGTGTGTTACTGCAGTTTTCACTAAACTTGTTCACTGTATTAGTTTAACACATGTTGACGAAATAAGTATGCCTGTTCATGCATACATGTGATCCAACAAAATGATCAGGTTGCTGAAGAGTAAGCATGTCTGCTTATCTAATCTTGCACAGGGCAAATTAAAACCCAAGAAACTGGAAGGCTTACTGAACTCACTGAATGACAAAGACCTCGGGCCGTATGGCAAGGGAACGTACACCTCCCCCCGTGGCACCACCATCGACCTGGTTCACATTCCCTGCTCTGACCTTTCCCCAGAGGTCAACTCCAACAAGGTCATCTGTGGCAAGGTCGTCTGCTCAGTTGAGAGCAATTCTACAGTGCCTTTGTAAGTGAAATAGTTTTGGTGACTTGTGTATGGAAGTGTTAGTGTGCATCTGTGTTTGTGTGTGCATGCATGCATGTATGTGGGTATGAAATTTGTATCAGTTATTTATAGTAACATTAGAGTAATAATGACAGGGTTAATTTTAAACAACGAAAAGTTTTGTGTTCTGGTAACATAAATAAGTAAGTAACTTGTTGTTTTACGCCCAGTCAACCAGTACAGTTATATCAGGGCAATTCCAGTTACATCAGGATGATTCTGGTGGCAGTGTACATCAACGTCCAGATAGGTGGCATCCAGATCAGTGATTCATTGCTGCGTTCTGTTGTCTGTCTCAGCACATTTTGCTTATCGGACAAGAAGGGATGTGTTCCAGTGACAGTGTACAACATGGTCCAGGGAGCCGGTGTGAAGATCGGTGATTCTGTGGCCATCCCAGAACCTTATGGACAGGTGGTCCACGTCAAGCACAAGGACAAAGTGAGTTCACTCGCAAAGAACCAGAAGTGCTGAGAGTGTGATATGGCAATTTTGTTTAGTTATTTTGGCCCTGAGGTAATAGTAATTGAAAAGTGAATGTTTTGTCTGTTTATATTCATTGCTGCGAATGTGTGCTTGCAAAGTAACCTGAAAGAAACAAAGATTTTTGTATATATAGAAACTTACTGTTATAATGTTAACTCATTCAAAGCATAGAAGGGGAAAAAACACACCTGGGAATTGCGTAGGCACAGCATTTTGACCTAGAGCACTAATCACGAGTAATATCATTGCATCAGTTGATGCTGTCTGTTGGCAATTGTGCGCTGGAGTAAGGCATCACTCTACATGGAGAACTCCCTATGAATTAAGGTATGCATATGAGTCAGTGACAAAAAGTGGTGACACAGTGCACTACAAGTATTAAATTGATAATAAACTAACATGTACATCCTCGGTGTGTTTTATGTTTGCTTTGTTGGATTGTTTGTTTTCTCAAGAGATGCATACAACAGAATAAAGGGTATAAGCACCATGTTAAAGGTAAAAATGGATTTTTCTTTGCAAAATCTTTGAAACTTGGTGAGGTCTAAATGGGACATTTACACACCTGTCCACTGTATCTTAAATTGATGCCATCTACATCATTATCTCACATCTTACACAATGAGTAGACAAGAGACAATATATTTGACTACATTTTCCACTCACAACTGAAAAAATTGCTCCTAAACTTTTCAGATTATTCAATCTGAAATTGTTTCCAGTTGGTTGTGATTTGTCATGTCCATTTATGCATCGTTATTAACCACTCCCTTTCTCTTTATCATTGCAGAGAACACAAGCTAACATTTCAAATTATCAGTTATTGGTGGTTAAAGAACTAAAGTTTCCTTGTTTCCTCAAAATACAGCTAGAATTGTAAACAAAAAGGTCAAAAATCAATACTCTGTTGTTTTTTGTCCAATTGTATCACAAATGATTTTCTATAGGGCAGCTGGCAAAATGTCATTTTAATAGTTGTGGTCTCAGGTATCTTTTCTGTGTCATTTGTTTTGGAAGTAATTATTTGTTCTTTCATTAAATTCAGAAAGTTTAGTTAAACTTCTGAGTTGAAATTTTCAGTGCATTGTCCCATTTTTTTTGTACAGCCTTTTGTCACTGGCTCAGATGTGTGTTTTGATCATGCATTGATCTGCTCATGTGATTGTGCATGTGGATGAATGAATTATATTCTGTTTGCCTTAGGCAAGTGCTGAGAGAGAAAAAATACTTTCTTCATTGCAGGCATTTGATTTCCTGGGTGTGCGAGTGGATTCTCCACTTGTCATGGTTGTGAATGGATCCAAGGTCAAAGCCAGCAAGCAAGCAGCATCAGTCTTGTCAGTTCGCACTGTGCCAGAGTAATAGCTGTGATATCTTGCTCATCTCATTTTAAATTTCACAGAACACCGCCTTTCACATATGCTGAATGTATAGTATCAACAATGATGCCTTCGCTGAATGCACTTCTGTCACCTGTTTGTAAATTGCTTGTTGAATCTCTTGAGAACTTGTGTTGTTGTTTTTAGGTTTTTAATTTTTTTTTTTATGGTAGTTGTACATAATTTTGAACAGTAAATCTGGAAGAAAAAAGGGTATGTGAATTTGAAAGCTTGTGTGTTGGTGTTTTGGAAAAAGTTTATTCTGTTTGTATTCATCAGTGCTGATGTTTGAAGGAACTGTTGAAGGACCTGTTTGTTATTTAAATGACAGTTTTGTCTGTATGTGTATCCATTTGTGTAGAGCAGAATAAACAAAATTTTAAAAGCATACTTGATATGTGAGGAGGTTGTTGTGGTGGTGATTTATTCGTTATCCCCATGGATAGCAAATATGACACACTCATGTATGCATACATGCTTACACACATGTGCATGCATACATGCATGCACGCATGTATACGTACACACATACACAAACACACACACGCACACACACACACACACACACACACGCACACACACGCACACACAACTGTTAGCATTTTGGATTGCAGGTTAGAGGTCAACAGTCCCCTTTCACTGCATATGCTTACCACCACTCCATCACTTGGAAACAGTAAAGTTCGAAACTGGAAATCCGTAAGCCTTTTTCCCCTTTCGCATTATCATTGAAAGTTGAATTGTTATAGGACCAAAATATTTTTTGTTTGTAGGCATGTATGTGCACTTTTCAGTGCAGACATTTTGCAGGCAGGGACAGTAAAGAAGATGATAATCAACAGCATTTTGAAGACTACTGCTTGAGAGTGGGAACTTTGCCTCCCACAGTGATTTGCTGTGTCAGTAGATGTTGTGAACCACATTTATTGGTTGTTTTAAAGTGATGGAGTGGCAAGTGTGGCAGTGAAAAGGTTAAGCCTTTCAACCTGTAATTTGCTGTGAAAAATGGGCATTTGGCACAGGCACTTAATGTCTCTTGTTGTTTCAGTGGACGTTGTCTCTTTGTTAATTCAGTCCTCATTGAGAAGGGTACCAGGTGTAACAATATTTACAAAATAAACTTGTGTCACATTTCCTTTTGGCATAGGGCTATGTGTGTAACTGTGACCTTAACTTCAACTTGGTTTTCAAACCACAAATACAATAGCGCTGTGCATTCTTAAAATATAAAAAGCTGAGATGTACAATCTTACATCTGTCAAGAAGCTTCTGTTGTAACATTTGTTGCCTGTGGCTAATGTGATGAACTGGGAAAAAGTCTTCTTTGCCCATAGATCATTAGATGTCATCTTAAACAAATAAACAACATCAAGTGATAAAATGTATCGTGTGGTAGTGGGCATATACAAAATGTCATGCCCCGTGCATGCACTGATGATTTGGTTGGTCTCATATATTTGTTGGCAATGTTGTATTGCATGACTGAACAATACTGCAATTTCCCACTGGGATGAGTAAATGCTAAACTACAATAATACTAAACTACAATAAGAACTTTTGTCTTTTTTTAAAAATGATTTATACCTGTCTACAAACCATCAACAGGAGTTGGTGTCTGGCTAACACACAAGACTGTACACATATGCTGTGGCCATGGATTCAACACCTGGACATGCAGGGTGAAGGACCATTTTTCAGTTCTTTGAGGTCAACATTTATGCAGATTCCTTGGTGCCTGTCTCACCTTCAGATGCATAGCATGCACTAAGATTTTTGCTCATGTTAAAGATCCCATGTCCACCAAGTTTTGATAAGCAAAGCCCTAATTGCCTGTTGGCATGAAAACCCATAGACATTAATATCAAAATGACTGTGGCTATTCCTATTCGAAGAAGAAACAGAACCATACCGAAGAGAGAGAGAGAGAGAGAGAGAGAGAGAGAGAGAGAGAGAGAGAGAGAGAGATCAGATAATACTTCATAGCTGTCAACCCCTTTTAGTGGGAGTAAACCATAGTCCAGAGCTTGTGAACCTGTATTTCCCTTATGCAGGCCAGGGTCTTTTGTTTTTTCACTGGTAGCAGTGGCGTTTTGAATTCCAACTGGCACATGTGGCAGTGGAAGGAAGAAGCAATGTTGCGAAATATGCATGCATGACTTCAAATTTTACTTCCGACAAGATTTCTTAGCCTATTGCACTAGGCCAGTCAGTGTGCATTTGGCGATGGCATGCATCAGCTGCTTGTTCGACAGTTTCTCACTCTTTTTGCTCAGTTTAAAAGCACGACAAAATCTCTTGAAAATTATGATTTCCTGTATCCATTTTCCAGTATGGCCATAGCCCCCCAAAATAATGAAGAAAAACAACAACTGTATTTTATACTGGTAAACTGTATGAGCTGACAGGTATGATACTTTATTACAAAAGGATAAAGATTTAAGCACAAGTCGGCTTTTTTTTTATTTTATTTTTTTAACAGATCTGCCACTGATGACAAACACAGCAACACTCAATACATCAAACAAGAATACAGAGAGAGAGAGAGAGAGAGAGAGAGAGAGAGAGAGAGAGAGAGAGAGAGAGAGTATATAAGCAAGGAAACAATTTTTTAAAAGTTTGTAAATGGCACGCACGCACGCACGCACACACACACACACACAGGGTCTCTGCAGAGCCAGGTAGATGATGTAGGTGTAACAGGTTCTGTTATTCCGTCTCTGTCAACAGGCCCACGTTTTATTTTTTGTCATGGCCTCATGGGCCCAGTTGCATAGGCTAATGTTTCGACAAGGGGCATAACTGTTATGGCGTATGGCGGCAGTCTGAGAAGCACCGCTTGACGGAGTTGGAAAGTTGTGTTAAAATTGTTAAAATAGGCGAACGATGAACAAACGACAAAAGGTGATTGAATATTTACCCTCACCACCTACTATCTGATGCACGAGCAGCTTTTGCTTGCGGGCTAAACCTTTTCTTAAACCCCGCTGTTCTTCATGTTTCTCAGTAGATCGGACACAATAGTGCAACTGGTCGTCTGGTGTAATTAAATTAAAATCGCAGAATTTAACGAAATTTAAGTACGTACTTTTGATAACTGTTTCAAAACGGAAAGATTAAACTGCCAGGATAATTGCTTCTTTTGACCACATGCTGTTTAGTTATTGTGCTGTGAGCTTACTTTCAGTTTCAGTACTGCTCCTGGGGCCTAATAGGGTCAGAGGGTCACTCGGGTCTCTTGAACTGATGTTGTCAAACGAAGTAAACACTTAACTTGAAGGGTTTTGATTTGATTTGATTTTTTCATTGGGATGATAGGGCTAACCTGTTATCAGTTTGGTTTATCTGCGACTGTTATATATATTCGCATGTTTTATGCCACTGGTCATCTGTTATGTGTACTACTACAGTACTACTATAAAGGCATTCTATGAAAAGATACATTTTATCAGTGTAGTGGTAGGTATATAATCTCCCTCTCCCCCCACCTCAATACCCCTTTCCACCCTTCCCTAATAAGCCGTACAGTTTCAGACAACAAATATATTATATAGTGATAGACCATGCAAGAAACAACTCAGAGTTATAGAGTAGATCCTTCAAAAAAATGCTGTCTGTAGATATTCTTTCTTTCCCAGAACTACCATCAACTGGAACAACTTAGAACAGGAAATAGTAGCGAGACATTAGAAAGTTTTAAGACACAAATTTCTCGCTCAGTCAGTGCCCCTAAAACATTGTGTGCTCCCCCCATGTCCACTGACGCTATACCCAAGATTGGGTTCTGTGAGTGTATTGCACCTACACTAGTTGTAGTGCGCATCAAATCAAGATAAAAAAGAAAAAGGAAGGGGGGGGGGGGGGGGGGCATGGTTACACTATGACTAAAATACTTCATGTCAGTTATTGAGTATTGTGCACACAGTGCATATTATGGCCAGATGCATATTTTTTATGCAATTCTAAGAATTGTGGCCAGGTGTTCATGCAGAAGAACTGTGCATAATTTATTACTGATACAGCTTTTTAACCTGAGGGATAGAACCACATGTATACATACTTGTACATTTGCAGAAGGCAAAGGCTATACTGGTCAGGGTCTAGCCCCAGGTGCAACTGCAGCTGCCAGATTGGCCTAGCTGGAGACCTGAAAACAGGTTATGTTTTTCTCCAAGGAATCTTGCACACCATTCATTGTGGGTTGTTGCTTTGGCGATAAAGTATTTATAAGACAATGTTCAGAATAAAAAGAAGAAATCAAAAGTCCCACACTGTCCCTGCACCAGGAAGTGAATACATGCCACTGGGTTTGCATCAGTAATAGTCTGGATAGGGTGAGACAACTGCAATAGCCACAATCCACCCCCCTCCCCTCCCTTTTTGAGATACTGACTAAGTGACAGAGTGAATTACTCTGTACAGCATTAGCGGCTTAACCATTTTCCTTCAGCCAGTGGCAGGTTTCCTTTCACCTGATGTCTGTCACAGTGTCAGCTAAATATGATGATTAAAGGGAACATGCCTATAAATGGTCCACGCCAAGGAAAGTTTCTGTCAGCTGAATTATATATATATTATGGTTTATGTATGACCAGCACCATTGACCAATTCCTGTTGGGTGAATAATGAATTATTTTACTGACGATATATTACACACACACACACACACACACACACACACACACACACACCTGCACACACCTGCACACACCTGCACACTGAAATCACATGTTTATGATTATTTAACACACTAGAGAGTACTAGAGTGCTTGCAATTTTGTATCTTGATTGTTTTGCGCATAGTATTTTGTTGTTTTTCAGTTGTTGGACTCTCTCCAGTCAAAATGCCCAGCAGACAGCTCAACATCTGGCACAGCAACATCGGCAGCATTACTTCACAGCCAGTCTTCAGGACCGGCTGTACCACCGCAGGAGTGGCAGCGGTGCAGTGAAGGGTTCCAGCTGATGGACATGGGTCAAGACAGTAAACTCCTCACAGAACTTCCATCCAAGCGAGGGCAGAGGCACCGCAAAAGATGTGCATTGTTGAGTGTGGAAAGTGTGGAGCAGAAAGCAGCGGAGACAGTGGCAAAGGCGGAGCGAAACTTTGGAAAAAAATGGATTCAACCGGAAGAGTTGTTTCATGTGTCTGGCAGCCAGAAATCAGGCAGTGGGATTTTTGCTTCAGATTTGAAATTGGGAGTTCATGCTACAAGCACTTGTCAAACAACGCAAGGTGCCTGCTGAACAGTGCTGCATTACTTCTTGTACACACATGCACAGACATACATGCATCATTGCACACATGATGCATGGACATGCACACACATCCATATTCTTCTTCCTCCACAATACACTCGTGCAGTCTACAGTCACACGTGTATGCTTATGCATTATATGTAGATGAAAACACTATATTCACACACATTTTGTGTGAAAGAGTTGAGGACTGTTTTTATATAATAGATTATATATTAACTTGTTGGCTATGACGGTATGAGTATTACTTGAATGAATGAATAACTCAACCACAGAAATTAATCCTCATTCTAAAGCCATTCCAGCAAGAGCATTGCTCATTGTATTCCTGTTATTTTGTCTGTTTTGTTACCAGATACCGACGATGAGTCAATCTGTTGGAACAACAGTGATTCAGACAAAGAGGACACTGGAGAACAACCAGACTCACGTTCATCAAAGCCTGTCAAAAAAACCTGGCTCAAAAACCCTACATGTAAACCTCAAAGGAGGAGAAAAACTGCCAAAGAGCATACAGTAAAGCCTAAGAACTTGGACCACAAACTTCACAAAAACAGTGATATTGATAGTGACTCTGATGTTATCATATATGCTCAGGAATCTGATGAAGAGACATCAGCTTTAGCACTTGAAGGTGTAGTGGAGTCTCATTTGGCACTTCCTTCTTCCAGCTCTAAGAGTGAATCACCTGTTCTGCAGATAGAGGTAGGTTGTTTGAAGACTGAACCATGCCCTGCGCGGAAGGAAGGGCATGCAAGTTTGGAACTGAAGAATGATGATGACTGATATTTTGATTTTCAGAATGTATATAGATATATATATATATATATGTGCATCTAGATATTCTACTGTTCTGTCATTCAGTTTGAATTTGTGGAGTACATAATAATTAAAGTATTTATACATTGTAAAATGTTGTCAAAACACATGCACATAACACACACACACACACACACACACACACACACACACACACACACACACCCCCCTATACACAATTTACACACAACTTAAACAGAGATAAGAGCAGAGATTTTGAGGTGGAGGAGAACAGCAGCAGGGAGCAAAAAAGCATGGCAGGTCTACAGGGTTCACGTTAACATGTAATTTCAGGTATTCTACCAGTTAAGATCAGCGTATACCGGAAGCAAAATCAGCAGTCAGTCAGACTGACCGGTCGTCAATTTTTTTTAAACCAATAAAAAAATTAACACAGCCCACAGAGAAAAGTGTGTGTGTGTGTGTGTGTGTGTGTGTGTGTGTGTGTGTGTGTGTGTGTGTGTTCTCTGGATGGGAAGGGAACAGGGTGTTTGCTAGCAGAGCTCTAGCATTACAAGCATCTATAGATGGCAGTGTGTCTGGCCAGTTACAGGATTGTCTGACTGGTTTTGCTGCCTTAGAGATGTCACCAGTTTGGAACATGTTTAGTGCAATCACTGGATTGTCCACCGCAAAATGTTTAGTGCAATCACTGGATTGTCCACCGCAAAACTTTTTTTTTTTGTAAAGCCAAAAGGGTTGTCACACAACATACATGACATCTAAGTTCTAACCTAATATCACACAATGTACATGACATCTAAGTTCTAACCTAATATTTTGCTGTTTCAGTTAATGAATTCAGTCCATTGTCACCTACATAAGGCATGGTGGTCCTTCCTTTCTTTACTTTCAGTGTGTAGGATCTCCCAAGCCACAATCTTCACCATCATCAGATGAGGCTGAGAGCAAGCATCCTGTTTTGTTTGAAGGGAGTGTGACCCATCCAAGCTTAGGTTCACCGTGCAAAAGCATTGTGAATGTGAGTGCGCGTTTTTTATTTAGGCTCCAGGGGAACGAAACCAAAAATGTATTATGGGCCCAATTGATAGGAATGGAATAAAAAATATATACACACATAGCAGTTTTTTTTAGTGGATTTCTCATCCTGTTTGTTAAAGATTGATATTTGAAAGTTGCAAAAATGCGACCATGAGTGCACAGGCCAACTTTCAGTTTGGTTCCTCTTAGTTGAAAATAAAACTATAACATTAAAGAACCAAGCCTTTTCAAGGCACTTTTTTTTTAAATAGTTGAGAACATGAACAGTAAAAGAACAAGAACAAGATTTTGTGATGAAATACCCTATATCCATTTTATAGTGAATCAGAAAATACTTTTGTGAGTAATGATTTTGCTCAGCTTGGCTGAAGAAGCATCCCATGCCACTAATGATAAATGTACATTATTATTACTTAAGCAGTGTGTATGTGTTAGTCAGGTCACTGAGTGCACTGAGGAAACAAACTTGTGTTCTAAACTGAACATAAAATTATTCAGGTGTTTTAAGAGAAAATCCTTAATTTTACTTTGTTCTAGCTGTTGGACAGAACTTGTTTTGAGATGACCTATAAATTCCTTTAAAAGAATGATCAGTATTTCAAAAATGTCTAATAAGGTTTGACACTAGTGGCTGTGAAAGGGCCTGTCTAGGGATTGAAGTGGTACGAACCCGGAACTACTCTTCAATATACCACACTGTTACATGATTCTATGTTGTAGTCATTTAGCTGTGCTGTTCAATAGTACTGTCTGTTTGCATATCTCAAAAAACTAACTTTTTGGACTCGTAAAGCATGGTATGCACAGTCTAGTTGGGTTTTTAATTAAATACCACAGAGAAAAAGAAAATCTGTGGTTCTCAATATCAATTTACAAATCTTTGGGGTGGGGGGGGGGGGGGGGCGGAATTGGTTTTTTTTGTTGTTGTTGCTAGTATACTTATTACAAATAGTTAGCATATAAGAGAGAGCTCAACAGAGTATGGTAAAGGTTTCACTACCATCACTCTTTCACCCCCATCTCAAATGACAAATCTGTTTGAATTCTCCATTACCTGTGGCAGGAGACAGAAGGTGTCGCACCCTCCATCAGCAGTTGCGCGTCCTCACAGACGGGACCAGACAGCCAGGCGTCGCCCAGCCGAGGTGGTCTGCGGGCCAGTGAGTGGGCCAGGCAGGTCAAGTGGGAGACCACGCCCGACAAACAGAAAGCTCCCAGCCCCTCCGACCAAGGGGACTCTGCCAAGAAGAAGAGAAAGTTTGCCAGGTAAGTTCTGACAAGAAAAAAAATAAATCAGAAACAGAATGACTGCTAGCGTTCTAAAACAAGATCCAAACACAAAAAGGTTCATATGAACGCTTATATATTTTTATTATTAAATAATAATTAATAAATTGAGTATATTTAAAAATAAGCGTTTGTTTGAACCTTTTTGTGTTTGGATCAAGTAAGTTCTGAGTCAAAAGATGAGTTTCACTGGAACCACCTTTTAAAGAGCGTTAATTTAGTGCTCGAAAGACATCACACGTGCCACAGCAACAAAAGACTGAGTCGCCAACAGTTACTCTCACCTGGCATGCAAGTAATGACACAATACATAAACTGGGAAAGGTATATATCTTCCAAAACAAAATGAAAAAAGGGAAACACAAACAAAATGAAAGGTACATCCTCAACTGGAACTAGTGAAAGGATTCACAGTGTAAAGAGAAGCAGCACATTTGCCAGTGATCTGAGGTCTCCTGTGGACCCTTGGGGTGGGGACGTGATGTAGACTGAATCTTGGGTGTGGCTGGAGGTAGTGATGCCTGCACAAATGGTGTCAGCACAGATGATATGACAGCAAAAAAAAAAAAAAAAGATCTCATTTGAAATTTGCTGAGTATGCATACCTGTCAACCCATAGAGTTTACCGGTCTAAAAGAATTTTTAAAAATCATTATTTTGGGGGGATATGGCCATATTGGAAAATGGATACAGGAAAAGATAATTTTCATGAGCTTTTGTTGTTATTTTAAAGTGAGCAAAATGATTGAAAAACTGTTGAATGAGCAGCTGACACACACCATCGCCAAATGTACACTGACTGGGCTAGTGTCACAGGCTAAGAAATCTTGTCGGAAGTGAGATTTGAAGTTGTGCATGTGTATTTCGCATACCATTGCTTCCTCCTTCCACTGCCACGCGTGCCAGTTGGAATTCAAAATGCCGCTGCCACCTGCGAAAAAAACAAAAGACCCCGGCCTGCATAAGGGAAATACAGGTTCACAAACTCTGGACTGAGGATTACTCCCAAAAGAGGTTGACAGCTTAGAGCTATGAGGATGTCCATGCCAGAGAGAGGAAGTTCAGCAGCATGTATTATATATATATCCATGTCAAAGGGAATTTGAACTTGAATTTTGTTTGCGATTTGATGTGTGCTAAGTCTTGCATGGCTATAGTAGGATTCATCCCGTGACTTCTCAGTGTGCATGCAGTCTGTAAGTATGGAGCAGGAAGCTGACAGGGGTGGACCATGTGTTTCAGGGGAGGTTTGGCTGAGCAAATGTCCAGAATCATTCTGAGGGAAAAGTCTGCAAACCGCATGTGGCAACACCAACACAATCCTCTGGACATTGTTCAGGGTATGCGTCGGCATTTCTTTAACCTTTTCTCTCAGCTGATAATGAAACACAGGCACGCACAAAAGCACATGCGTGTGTAAATGCATTCCTGTGCACAACTTTCACTAGTTGCAACCAGATTTGTTTGATTTTTTTCATAAATATTTTATCTTCTTAGAGATGGTGCATAGAGTGAACAAGCTTACCATAGAGACAGTCACAGAGCCACATGTCATCTTCAGGTTGAATCCTTAGGGTGACACTACCAGTCCAGTAAAAGTACAGACTGAACAGCAAGCCATGCAGTCTCATCATTTACTTAATCTTTATTTTGATTGTTCATCCTGAAGGGACCCATAGTCGTTGACAGGATGTTAAAATTCAGTTATCAACTAACTTTGTCTGCAGATAGGGATTTTTTTTTTAATTCAGGGGTATTCACTATTTTGAGTATGCTTGACTTTTGGTTTCTTACTGGAAACTGTTAGCCGTTCCTGTGAAGAAAAAACGGGTGTGACTGTTCTGGTTTAGGGTCCAGAAGCATGACAGTGAGAGTGAGACAGCTGGAGACGGTGTACTCCCTTCCACTTGCTGACTGCAGCGTCGTGCACAGCTCCTCGCCTCATCCACACTCAGCCAGCTCTCAGTGCTGTGTGCTCTTCTCTCCTCACTCGCTGCCACACAGGGCTGCCCTCAGGCCTGGTGCCTCTGTTCACATTTATCCTCCTTGGTCAGTGCATCTAACTGCCATGTTTCCCCCCCCCCCCCCCCCACCCACTCCCTCCTCCATGTCCCCTGGCATGCAAAGACATGCACACACACAGATACAGAGACACACACACACACATGTGCGTGCTTGCATGCACACATACATGCATGCATGCACGCACACACACACACACACACACACACACACACACACACACACACACACACACACACACACACACACACACACACACACACACACACACACACACACACATGTGTGCGCGCACACACACACACACACACAAACACACACACACACACACACACACACACACAGTCTGGTGCCTCTGTTCACATTCATCCTCTTTGGTGAGTACATCTATATATGTCATATGGTTTACCTCCATCCACTTCCCCCATGTCCCCTGGCGCACACACACACACACACACACACACACACACACACACACACACACACACACACACACACACACACACACACACACACACACACACAACACACACACACACACACACACACACACTCAAACACACACATACACGCACGCACATGCACACACACACACACACACCACAAACACACACACACGCACACACACTCACAGACACACACATATACACACTCAAACACACACACACACCACATGCACACACACCACACATGCATGCATCCACACACAGGTACATAGGAACGGTCTTTGAACAGGCAGCAAGATTTTCTCTCCTCTGGTTTTTACTTGCAAAAATGTGTTTTGGTTTGAAAATTCATCAGCTGCCTGTGGTTGAGGGCACACAAATGTGCTGATCAAGTCACAGGACTTCACTGACACTGTTTGTAATCATATGTCCTGTCATCTGGAAGGTTAGTGTTTCATCAACTTCTGCATGTAGCTGTTGCTCGGAATTCAGTTTTAATTTCTTCAGGAGTCTGTCTTCTGCAGTGGAGTAAATGTTTTGCCAGGAGAGAGAATGCTTCGCCCACTGATGTGAGGTCAACAAAAGGTGTGGCATGTTTGAAAGATTGACCAGAACGTTTTTCTCTCTCACTCATGTATGATCAACCTCGTCCATTGGTGGGTAGAAGTTCACCAAAAGGAAATAGTTTGGAGCTGTCTGATAATAATGATGGTTGAAAGAGTGCTGTGTCTAGTCTCTGCATGCTGATTGGCTAATTGCAGTCTGTCATTCAAATCCCTGCATCATGTTACTTTCTATTGGTAGTTTTATGGTTAGCACACCAACTCTGCACAACTGAAACACTGGCCACTGTTAGGATAAGAGAATGAAAGCTTAAAGACATTTTGCTTCTTTGGGTGCCTACCGTGCCTAAAGTGCCTGTGAAAGCCCAGTCCATGCACACATAAAGCAAAGAGTACGGTAGTTTTGCATTATTTTCAGGGTCTTGGTGGTGATTTTGCACAGTGCTGTTTGCAATTGCACAGGCAGCAGCTGGACACATCCGGGGGACGCAAGATCTTGCTGTGCACACGCTTTGTGATAGAGAAGCCCGCATCAACAGTTCCCATGGAAGCTTCCTCAGAGGTGTCTGGTGCTGGCACCACCACCACTACCACCACAATCACTACCAGCAGCAGCAGCTGTCCGTCTTCTTCCCCCCAAGTCACAGGGCATGGCAGGTGGCTGTGTCCGTGTTCCGCAGGTGAGACACAACATGCTTGTGCATTGTTAGCATGCCTCCAGCCACCCACCCTCACACGCAGAAGTACACCCCCACACCCCATCCCCATCCCCACACTCACACACACACACTCACACATGCACCCATGCACACGCATGCATGCACACACACATGCACCCACACCCACTCACATAATTATGCACACACACACTCACACACACACATAGGCACACACCCACACCCATTTCCCATACATACACTCACACACACACTCATGCACCCACACACCCACAAACATGCACGCACGCACACACACACACACACACACACACACACACACTCATGCACAAACACACATGCATGCACGCACACACGCACGCATGCACACACACACACACACAGGTGCAGACAGACACAGATACACACACTCATACATGGGAAGTATTTTTAATTGCAGATGGAGGACTTGCAGCCACCAGGTGTCCTGCTCACCTGTTTCCTTTTCTACCTGCCTCCCTCATGCAGGTGAGTCTGGCACTGGGTCACCATCTGGCAAAATAGTTCCACAAAGCACTGATTGTCTCTGCTCATGTTATGGTATGCATTTGTTTGTAGAAAGAGGGGCCCGTTTTTGACATTTTGCTCTGCTTGTGTTACGGTACGTGTTTGTAGAAAGAGGGGTCAGATTTTGATGTTTTGCTTTGCATGTATGACAGTTATGTGTTTGTAGAAAGAGGGGCCAGTGTTGACATTTTGCCCTGCTTGTGTGTTATGGCATGTGTTTGCTTGTAGAAAGAGGGGCCAGTTTTTGACATTTTGCTCTGCTTGTGTGTTATGGCATGTGTTTGCTTGTAGAAAGAGGGGCCAGTTTTTGACATTTTGCTCTGCTTGTGTGTTATGGCATGTGTTTGCTTGTAGAAAGAGGGGCCAGTTTTTGACATTTTGCTCTGCTTGTGTGTTATGGCATGTGTTTGCTTGTAGAAAGAGGGGCCAGTTTATGATGTTTTGCTCTGTTTGTGTTACAGTATATGTTTGTAGAAAGAGAGTCCAGTTTTTGATGTTTTGCTCTGCTTGTGTTACAGTAATTTTGCTCTGCTTGTGTTACGGTATGTGTAGAATGAGGGGCCAGTTTTTGATGTTTTGCTCTGCTTGTGTTACAGTATATGTTCATAGAAAGAGAGTCCAGTTTTTGATGTTTTGCTCTGCTTGTGTTACGGTAGCACACCTCAGCACACCAGCGCAGCCCAACAACATGTGCAAGCAAGACGCTGCACACAGTCACCTGCAACGAGGGGTTGTTCAAAAGGACCTTGACCTTTAACACCCTGCTGGAGAGCATCGAGAAGGCTCGTGCAGGGGACAGGCTGCTGCCCAGCTTCCAGGCAACAGTTCTGCGAGTGTTCCGTGAACAACTGGAGGCTGGCTGTGACAGGTAGGCATAATTTTTAAGAGCATGCAGAAAAATATTTTACAGCTCTGATACTGAGGACTTTGTTCAAAGACGTATCGTTAGATTATATATTTGAATATTTGAGAAAAAAATTAACATTTCTAGATGATTGTAGTTCTGTGATACATTTTTCATACTGTTTTCATTTTTCCCCTTTTTCCCATGCTGTTTAAAAAAAAGAAAAGAAGATGTACCAGTTTTAACATGTATATATTTTTTGTGTTTATTGTTTTCTGATGAAATGTTTTGCCCTGATTTAACCGTCCTGGATTACTGGCTGTCAAAATTTGTTCAGTGAAAAAGAAAAATTGTCTAACGTTTTTGTGTCTTTTCTGATTTTGCATGTTGTGTTATATGGTGCGTTGAGCTGTAGATTTGGCTTGGGATAATGTATCTTAGAACTGTACTTCTAGTGGAATACCACAGTAACCCTTTGCTTTCACTGGTTTCAGACCTGTGCCTCTGCTTCTAGTGGAATACGACGTTAACCCTTTTCATTCACTGGTTTCAGACTCCTACTCCTAGTGGAAGACAACCAAGGCACAGTGGCCATAATATCTGGTGCTGACCATGTCAGTGATGTTGAGGGGTGTGTCTGTTGTTTCTCCAGCCTGCGTGTCCAAGGTCGCACCAATGCAGACAGGTCGGTTGCCTGACAGGTCACCTGAATATTGGTCAAGCATTACAAAAGTATGTTATGTCATTTGCATTACATAGCTCTATCTCCCACATTCTCTTTTGGACACACACACACACACACACACACACACACACACACACACACACACACACACACACACACACACACACACACACACACACACACACACAAAATCTCTCTACCCCATGCCTCATTCTTCCATTTTTTCTCCCAGTCTCCCCGCTGCCTCACCCCACCCCATCTGACTGATCATTGACGAAAATGTCAGCAGCCTATGAAGAAAGAAAAAAACCCATTGGTTATGCTGGTTGTTTCAGAGATCCAGCCTTGTTCAGCACTATAGCTGGGGCATGGTCTGATAAAGTGAAGGCAGGGGCAACCAGCCAGGATTCTGGCAAAGCAACGTCCAGTGACAGCAGCAACGTGGCCTCTGAGGTAGGAAGCGGTCATTTGTTTGTGTCGGCACTGGTGTTTCTGTCCCAGGCATGGAAATGGTCAGTTTGTTGATCAGCGTTGCGTTTGTTAGAGAAGCATGGTTTTGTTTGTCAGTGGTGGTGTGAGTGAGTGTTAGGCAAGCAAATAGTTTTTTGCTCATCAGCATTACTGGCAGTTAGGCAAGCATGGTTTTGTTTGTCACTTTGTCACTGCAGACCAAATTTTTCACAAAAAAACTCTCTAAGGGACAATAGTGTCCAGAGGTCTGAATACTAGAAATTCTGTCTCTTGACCCTTATGATGCCTGTTTCGCCCAATATCTGGTGCAACCCCCTTGATTCTGTTACCTGTTGGAGGTGGATAGGTCTGTGTGGAACACTAGTAGTTCATCTGTTGAGCCATGTGACCCCAATTTCTTCCAGCACCTAGTGCAGCCCTCTGGGCTCTGTGACCTGCTGGAGGTGCACAAGTGTGCATGGAACACTACTAGTTCTGTCTGTTGACCTGTGTGTCATTGTTTTCCTCATTGCCTACCGCGTCCCACTCAGTTCTGTTATGTGCTGGAGGTGCACAGGTGTGCATGGAACACTAGTAGTTCCATCTGTTGACATGTGTGGTCCTTGTTTTTCCTAGCACCTGGTGCAACTCCCGGACTTTGTTATCTGCCGGAAGTGCACAGGTGTGCATGGAACACTTCTAGTTCCATCTGTTGACTCACGTGACACCTGTTTCCCCCAGTGCCTGATGCAACCCCCTGATTCTGTTACCTGCTGGAGGTGCACAGGTGTGCACGGAACACTACTAGCTCCAGCTGTTGACACGTATGGTCCTTGTTTTCCCTAGCACCTGATGCAGCCCCCAGGATTCTGTTACCTGCTGGAGGTGGACAGGTCTGTGTGCGACATGCTGCAGGGAGATGACTGGCTGAGTGTAGATACCACACCCACCATGGACCCTACCGCGCCCCTCACCTGCTGCACCCTGGCACAGGCACTGCAGGTAACTTCCTCTCTTTCTTTGTGATAGCGTAGGGTACCCCAGCCATCAAAGAACTGAGTCTGCAGACTGCCTTTGAGGCCATGGGAGCTTTAGGGCCCATTAGGGACTCTTGTGCAGTGCCTGTGTGTTTTTCACAATCCATCAAACTCGGGACGGGGACTGCAGGACCTTTGACATGATTCTTTCGATGCGCGCATGTACACACGTGGGCAGGGCACTTGGATAGCGAGTCAGCACACCGTTTTGATGCAGATAAACTCAGGTTTCTCTTGTGACCGTGGCAGGGACCAAACCATTGACCTCTGGATGTCCAGTCAGGTGCTCTTCGACGGAAGCACCCTCCACCCGCCCCCACCTACGATGACCTGACAGTTTCATTTTGGCTCTGATAAGGAGCGGGATATTGCTGTGCATGGTCATGAAGGGATTGCCTCGTGCTCCAGTGTATTGTGGTTTGGGGGTGGGGGCGGGGGGATGGGGGTCATTAAAATAGTCAAACCTACGTTCGTTCTCATGTTTTCTTCTAACTGTGGTTGCCGCAGCCCAGTGAAATACAGCTCTTTGCAGCTGAATACAGTCCAGTGTAAAGAAGCACATGATAAATCATTGCATGATGGCGTGTGTGGACCTGGGAAAGCGCTTCGTCGCCCTGGTCAGACTCAGACGATTCCCCCTCAAGGACTTGTTTTTGTTTTTGTATTTTAGGGTCAGCAGGGGAGTAGCCGAGTTTGTGTGCTGGGCAAAGTCATCTACTGCAGCGTCAGAAGCTCAGCACCGTGTACATCGCAAAGCGGTGGAGATGGGAACACAAAACCCAGCACATCAGAGCTGTTCATCTGCGACCATTCCCTGCAGAAGACCCATCAGCGTGGCGGCTGTAACCCTGCAGCACACCAGGATGAAGGGGGGTTACCCGAGTGCGACAAGAGCTCACCTGGTGATTGCGGCTTGCCTGGTTACGTCAAGCTTCAGGTGCGACCGGACTGTGTCTTGCGTGGCGTGGGATCTGACGCAGGGGGATCCAGCAGCTGGACCCCTTTCTTGCTGTTGCTGCGAGACATCTGGATCGTCAGTGGTAAGTGGGTGGTGTTGTCATTGTTGCGAGACATCTGGATCGTCAGTGGTAAGTGGGTGGTGTTGTCATTGTTGTGAGACATCTGGATCGTCAGTGGTAAGTGGGTGGTGTTGTCATTGTTGTGAGACATCTGGATCATCAGTGGTAAGTGGGTGGTGTTGCCATTGTGAGACATCTGGATTGTCAGTGGCAAGTGGGTAGTGTTGTCATTGTTGTGAGACACCTGGATTGTCAGTGGTAAGTGGGTGGTGGTGTCATTGTTGTGAGACATCTGGATCGTCAGTGGTAAGTGGGTGGTGGTGTCATTGTTGTGAGACATCTGGATTGTCAGTGGTAAGTGGGTGGTGTTGTCATTGTTGTGAGACATCTGGATCGTCAGTGGTAAGTGGGTGTTGTTGTCATTGTTGTGAGACATCTGGATCGTCAGTGGTAAGTGGGTGGTGTTGTCATTGTTGTGAGACATCTGGATTGTCAGTGGTAAGTGGGTGATGTCACTGTTGTGAGACATCTGGATTGTCAGTGGTAACTGGAGGGTGTAGTTCCCATTGTTGTGAGACCTATGGATTGTCAGTGGTAAGTGGGTGGTGTACTTCCTGTTGTTGCATGACATCTGAATTGTTAGTGGTAAATGGAGGGTGTAGTTCCTGATATTCACTAACAGGGTTTTAGGTGACCTAAGTATGTTACACTCAGGTGTTGTTTTGCTATCCTATCAGTTGCTCATCATTCTGTTTGCTTATTTCAACCCCTGTAGTGCCTGTACATTTTACAAACAGCAGCTATCCAAGGAAAACCGTTAAACTATATATATTGTAACCCTCATTGATTTAAAGGGTGAACCATCGATCAAACCCCACCCCCACCCCACCCCCTCATTAAACTGTGTGCACTGACATGGGATGGATGCCTTGAAAATGTTACGTTTTCTTATCCAAAGTAACACAAGAAGTGGTGGAAAGACAGAATCGACCAGCTTGTAAATCACTATCATGTCACTCAGGCTGCAGTTAATTTGCATAAAACAGTACCGTCTTCTCAGGGGCGTTGTTATTTTTTGGAAAAAAATCATGTGAGGATGATGTGCAGTGTCTGTAAAGACTGACTAAAAGGGGAGAGTGTGGGCTGTGTCCAAAGTTTTGCTCTCACACGGGTTTTCTTTCCCGGACAGGTTGGGAGTATCAGCAAAATTGAAAAAGGAATCTGAAGAACAAAAACAATACAAATTGTGATTCAGGATAGATGTAGGGTCTGGACTGGGGTATAGATGGTTTGATTATATACTGTGCTGTACAATGACAATGACTATGATTTCAGTCGACTTCAAATCCATCTGCTGCATGACCATCTTGCATATTTTGCGAGACCCCTACCCTCCCCCCCCTCCTACTCTCAGCCCATACTGACCTACACCTCTCAACATTTCAGGGGTGTGGATTGCTGACAAGTATTCCACCCTGGTGGCGTTGGAGGGCGACAGCAAAGAGGCCACGGCAGGAAGGTCCAGGGTGGATCCTGATCTGCAGAACCTGGTCAGAGGTTGTGAGCCCTCACTGCCAGCCGCCTCATCTTCCTCATCACCAAACAGCCTTGTGTGTGTGGCAGGTCAGTGACAACATTGCAAGACTGAATCCTCAGTTTTTCACAGTGTTTCTTGTGGTATGTCAAGTGCCTACAGTGAGCGACTTTGCTGGCTTGAGCAGTGCATTCCCCAGATACACCCAGCATCGCCTTGCTGGTGTAAGGGGAATAATTTGCAGCTGACGAGCTTTGTTAAATCTCCAGATAACGCTCGGAGCTCTGTGAACGGGGAGGTGGGACTGGGTTCTCATTCCCTATCCCATTCTTCCATCGTCCCTAATAAGCCGTGCAATTTCTGTGGATGTGAACAGGCTCACCACATTAGTAAGGGGGTGCAGGCTGTTAACACGCAGTATGCCTGCTGCTGACAGTGCGTCTTATTGTTCATCAACAGGTGAAATACAAAGCGTTGATGAGAAGTCTGCATTTTCCTGGGAAGAGTGTGACGGTTGTGGCAGTGACCAGCTGGCAATGAAGTCATCCACAGGGTCAGTAGTGTGGTGTGAGTGTGTGTGTGTAAGTATTTGCCAGTGTATTGGCATGCTCACTTTCTGGTCTTGCCAGCCCACAGATATTAAGATTACAAAGCTTGTTTGTATTCACCGACACTTTTTTCAGAAATCCAAGGAATGCATTTTTGACAAGGTGTTGGTTCTGTGTGCGGGTTTTGATGAAAAAAAGAAAAGAAAGAAAAAAGTGTGCATCTAGGAATGACCTGGAAAACAAATGAGCAATTTGCATCTCATTGTGTTGTCTTTCTCTTTTTGTGAGCATTGTATATTTAGTATACAGGTAGGTACCTTTACAGAGTTCTGTCACTTCTTTTGCTGCTTACTGTTGATGTGAATATTTCTTTTTCTTCTCGACACCATGGAAACGTGATGTGAATATTTCTTTTTCTTCTCGACACCATGGAAACAGCAAGAATGTTTGAATCTCAGTGGCACAGTCCTACAAAAGTAGTGTGTTGCAAATAAAGACCAACATTTTTATTGTCCCATAATCTCTGTAGCATCCCACTTTGCACACATTAAAAGAGCTCTTCCTGATTTTTTTTTTATCTTCAACCATATTTCCTGAACAAAATGTTATGTTCACCCGTCAGGTCTGCACATGAAAACACATGCATTTAGAATAGTCTCTGTGAACAAGATTTTGCGCTTTACAAATACTTTTATTATTATTATTAATTAAAACAAACAGAAACTGTGACTGTTTCTTTCAGGACACTGGTGTGTATGAGATGCAGGAAAGAGGTGTTATCTCCACTGCAGAAGATGAAGATGGAGGTGGCAGTGTGTTGCCGTGGGGATCCCTCTCTGACCATTCACATCAATGTAAGTTTTGGCATCCAGGTCAGACAAAGCTAAACAATATTAATGTGATCTCACATGGTCAGTCCTAATTTTGTACTATTGTTGCTTCCACAAACATGATTATGCAAAAAAAGATTGTTATGACCTTAGCATGTGTTTAAAGAAAGTGTTGATATATATATTTCTGGACTGGAAACGCCTTGATGTTGGCTTTTTCACATACTATGCTGTTTAAGGAATCTTCCACATTTTGCATGTTGATGGATTCCATCAAGCTTCACATGTTCACATTGGTTTGGGCGATTTTGACTGAATTACAAGGTCATCAGGCATCAGATAGCTCGAAACTGAATTGTGTTTTCTTCAGCAGTTCAGTGCAGACTGTTTACGATTTGCAGCTTGCATGATCCTGATCCTAATGCCTGAGTTTTTTCTGGCCTACGTTCAGAGGAGAAATGCTTGCTTCCTGCCTCTGCAAAAATAGATAATAATAATAATAAAAGTATTTTTGAAGCACAAAATCTTGTCCCTAGAGATTATTCTTAGCATGCACGCACACACACACAAGCATTCTGACTATACAAAGCCAAACATACACAGCTTAAAATGGGCAGGAAATGCCTGGGAGACCTGGAATGGATAAAAGATGCGTGGAACAGAAAACATGGCAGGTCTACAATTTTGGGAAAATAAATGTTTTTAGATTAGATTTGAATCTCCAGAGAGGGTTTCTGTCGGAGAGGAAGGGGAAGGTCATTCCATGTTGATGGACCGAAAACAGAAAAGACACGGGAACCAACAGTGGAGAGTGGTGCAAAGAATCTGGAGGCTGAGAGTAGTTTCTAAGAAATCTTTGAAGCTGTGCAAATTGGCTGCTAATGAGTTTTACAATTCACACCTGGTTCAGTGACCTTGACCAGCTTTAAAAGTTATAGGAGTTTGAAAATGTGTAGCTTATATTTTCCTGACTGGAACATGACTATTTGTTCTTGTTTTCTTTCAGTTGCTGCAGTCCACCATTGCGAAACTGTTGCCCAATGAGGAGAATGAGGAGGTAGTTATTTCTTCAGTGCATATGTTGGATCCTTTGCATCAGTAGATATCAAAAACCTTGGAGGCATGTTGGACAAAATGATCCAACACTTTTCACAGTCGTGAAACTGTGATTTACTGTTGTGAGAAGTAGTTGAAGGGTAACTCAAGCTATGTTTCTTGTGGAAATCTGTGCCTTTTTCTTACAGGTTTCGGCTTGTGTATTGGACTGTGCTGTACTTGAGAATGAACAGTTGTGTAGTTACAGGTGCATTCATTTTGAGAGGTTGGTTCCCAAATGATCAGTGATGTAGACCTGATGAAAGAATCTTATTACTTTGTTTATGCAGCTTCCATGCTATTACAAAACAAAAACAAAACCTACTAAGGAAATTGGCTGTCCATTTATAAAGCATGACAACAGTTAGCAAATGGTCCAAACTGGTGCAGAAGTTATTAATATTATAGCACAACTTTTCACAAGCAGCACAGTGAAAAGAGTTTGATTTGCTAGCCAGGTATTGGTTCAACCCTTGAGAAAAACAAATCTGAAACAAGGATTTGTTTGACATTGGATAGTTCAAGTGTGTTATGCTAACAAGATGTTGACTATACACTCATAAAATACACAGCAGAAACATTTTTTGGTGCTCTGTTGACGGGTGCAAAACATCACAGTTGCACTGGTGTTTCCACAGCAGAGCGGAAAGGTTTTGATCCACTGGTCCAGTAACATATTTTTTGTGTGTGCTCTGTTGACTGGTGCAAAACATCACAGTTGCACCGGTGTTCCCACACAGCGGAGCAAAAAGGTTTTGATCCACTGGTCCAGTAACAGAATCTTTTTTGGTGCTCTATTGACTGGTGCAAAACATCACAGTTACATCTGTGTTCCCACAGAGCAGAGTGAAAAGGTTTTGATCAACTAGTCCAGTAACAGCAGAATTCTTTTTGGTGCTCTACTGACATATTTTGGGTGCTTTATTGACTGTGCAAATCATCACAATGGCACTGGTGTCCCCACACAGCGGAGCGAAAAGGTTTCAATCAACTGGTCCAGTAATGAACATCGAAAAGCTGGTGCCGAGTCTGATTAACAGTTAGTGGTTTTCCCGGCAAACTTAAAAAAGCAGGCCAGTTTTACCAGTGCATGCCTGATTTAGTCTTCTCCTTTTCTGTTACATTTACTGTTTTTTTATGCACTTGTTCATAACCAGGACCATCACGTTTTTCATTGCTCGTTTCAGGGTTATGATGTGGACTGTGTGCTCCACAAACCCCTGGGTCCAGTGAACTGCATCATCACTTCAGCCAACTGTGGTGCTACTGGCGTGCAAATGAATGCTGTTGAGCTGCCATTGTGACAGAATTCATCAGCTGTTGACAGACCTCATCTCTTGTTGAGCTGCTGTTGTGACATAATTCATCAGCTGTTGACAGACCTCATCTCTTGTTGAGCTGCCATGTTGACTGATATTTCTTGGGAAGATGTCTTGGGAGACTCCATCTCCTGTTAAGATCTGTTGTTGACTGAGACCATCTATTCTGATGCCCTGTTGACAGATGTAATCTCTGGTTTAGACGTCTTAGTGACAGACACCATCTCTTTTAAAAGGAACTAGCCTCCTCAAAAGTAAATATAATATGAAACAGAATGAGGTTTAGAATGCTTGTGTAGAATCAACAAGCAACAGAAGTTCACGAGGGCTTGGAAGACGTCACATGAATACAACAAAGACCTGAACACCTACAGTAACTCTCACCAAGAATGTGAGTAAATATGAGGGACATAAACTCTCTACCAAAGCTTGAGGATGGACCATTGGTGCATCACATGAGTTACTGTAGGTGTCAAGTACTTCTTTATTCCATTCAGAGGAAAACATGGGTGCCACACATAAATTACAAAGGCATAAAATCTACAAGTATAAAAGATTCACAGTTTGAGAGCGTGCAGTAGCGCACAGGCAGGGTTAAAAACCACAAGTGTTATTTAAATAGAGTGTATATTGCTGATGGAAATGCACTCTAATAATAAACAGTGTCACATACTTAATATGAATTGATATACAGTAACAGGCACAAGTAGAAGTATTACTATTTTCATCCTGTATCCCTCTGTTAAGCGTTCCTGTATAAGATTGAACAACAGATTAAATTTCCCGCTGGGGTGAATAAAGTTGATGTTATTGTTGTTATACCCCCCCTCTCCCCCCCTCCACACACACACATCTACACAGTGCCCCCCCCAAACACACACTTCCTCCCACACATGCAGAGGCGATTCAAGTCTTTGTTGTTGTGTTCATGTGACATCTTTCAAGTGCTAATCAACTTCTTTTGCCAGTTGATTCTTCTCAACTTATTTTATCCAAACACACAAAAAGTTAAAAAGAATGATAACTTTAATAGGGCAACACAAAACATGTTCACATTTTCAGGGTAACCCTCCCTTTTCAAGCAACAGACAGGTAAATGATAATATATTAAAATTATCTCCTTGTTTAACCGGTTTCACATATTGGTGCTAACGTGTCTGGAGTGTGTTAACAAATGCAAGCATGACGTTGATGTGTATGTGAAACGGGCATGATGTAGTGAATATTACGATGCAATAAAAAAATGTTTTGTCCAGGAAGGCCAGCTTTTTTCCATGTGCATGAGAACAAGTGGTTTAAGCACTGGACTGCTAAATGCTTTGCTCTTTGTTGACATCATTTCATTGAAACTGTTTGTTTTCTGGACTTGCCCAGGTGAACAACTCTAGCTGATTGTTTTTCTGTGCAATGTTTATGGCAAATGTGAAGTCATTTCTTCATTTGTAACTGAATTACAGGAGAAATTTAAAACATGTATTTGCTTTGTAAATGTGTGCATGTTTACCTGAAAATATGAACTTTAGTCTAAAGCTAATAAATTCAAAAGTGAAAACACTTGTAACAAAAGAATAAAGGCTTGCAAAATTCTTCCAATAGTTCACAGAGTTTGAATGCCTAGTCAATCATTATGATTATAGGGTTCAAACTGATAAAAAATAAGATAACCACAAGCTTCCAGATTTCACAATAATACTGGTGTGCTTGGAAGGGAAATTTGGGGTGTGATCAGGGAGTATTTCAGACAATTGATTGCCTCTTGTCAAAGGACTGGTAATCAAGCTGTACGCTGGCATCACGAGGTTATCAACCAGACCCACATTTCAAGATCGTAACTCTACAATAAATCAAGTCTTATTTTACTAGCACAATTTGTTTTCGACAGTACAGTACAAAAATGTTGCAGTTGGAGTGGACAATACATCATTTAGCAAAGAACTATTCTGGATATGACAAGGAGAAGTTTGCAGCTGCCTTCACGAAAGGTTTGAAGCTCAAGCTGCTGTCACAAAAATAAACGAAGATGCTGCTGGACTAAACTGGACTTGACAAAGAGTGGAAGTTTACAGCTGCTTTTGCTTAGCAACATCAAGTTCTGCTAAACAAAATGTCCCCCAAATTCCTCAAACGTTGGACTGGGTACCAGTGCTCGTTGTAACTACTTCCTTGCTGCAGTGAATGAAACAAAAAATATCAGCTATGTTAATGTTGTTTTTGGACTTCCTTGAATGAATTAATGAAAATTTATATATAATGCATAAAAACTTCCACACAAAACCTTGGGTATTCAGTGCATACATGTAAGCACTTGCAAGCTAAAAACTACCAAATTCATACAAAAAAGTACAAACAGCCCCTTCCCAAAAGTGCAGCTATACATAGCAGCTAAATTTAGAAATATATACAGTTACAAATAATGATAACAGAAAAAAGAATCACACACACACACATAAAGTGACATGCACAACATACACCATATTAAGCTTTTAATTTTATTTATTTATAATATCAGTTTTTCAGATCACAGATGTGCCATTGGCAGTACACAGTGGCAGGCTTCTGTCACATGTTTTAACACATCAAATACATATACAGTACAAAACACTTTCATACAACCTGGAGCAACAAAAACTGTATGGCAAAAACCTGTTCAATGTACAATGTCGTTCTGTGAAATTGATTTGGGGTGATGGGAGGGGGAGCTACCTCCACCCCCCAAAAGAAGAAGAAAACAAGTAAATGAGTAGAAACCTTAGTGACTCGTTATGTTATGACTTAGTTGCATCCTGTCAACCGCATAGGGTCATCTCAGAACAAACCGCACAATCAGACTTATTTTACTAAGCTGTATATAAATTTTTACAAACAGTCACTGCAAAGGGTGAGGGAACACTATAAGGCAAGACCACATGCCACTGCAGCAGTGAAAAAGTTGAAAATCAAAACAAGGACAAGACATTCATGGCAGTGGACAAAGCATGCCTGGCTATATCATATTCTGACCTAGCCCTGGCTTTAACCCAACACCACTCGCAGAGCCTGCCATGCACGTGCTTTGAGAACTCACAGCATGTTTTCTTATTTGCGATTGGACCGGTGGTTATATTTCTGTGATTTTTGTAAAGACTGAACATTTTGATGCTATTTTTTGCACACAAAAAAGCCTGACGACAGAGCATGGCAGTATTGGAGGTCAGTGATAGGATATAGTGACGATGGTGGAGGAGAAGATGTTGAAGGCTTTGCTCTTCATGAAATAGTCAAAGGAGATGAGTCCGACACTGATCTCAACACTTGTTCAGAGTCGAAGATGGAATTGTCAAAGTGGGTGTTGACCACACTCTACCAGTAGGTGCCACTCCATACGAATACTTCTGTTTTCTGTTGCCAGAGACATTTTGGACTGATGTGGCACATCAGACAAATGTGTATGCTGAACAAAGGCAGCAGAACAAAGGGCCTGACAAGACTTGAAAGGAGACTACAGCTGCTGAAGTGAAATTATTCATTTTCATTCAGTTTATGTTTGGGATCCACTGAATGCCAGAAACGTCCATGTACCGGTCCACTGATCCCCTTCTTCAGGTTTCTGCCATCGCTGATGTGATGAGCAAAGGCTGATTTCAAAAGCTGAGCCAGTACTTCCATCTGAATGACAACTCGGCTGCTGTCACTGAAGGGCAACCTGAATACGACCCTTTGTTGAAAGTCTGCCCTCTGCTTGATGCCATCACTGTCAACAGCCGTGCCCACTCTTCCTTGGCAGGGATATTTCCATTGATGAGGCAGTGATTAAGCTGAATGGTTGTCTCAGCTTCAAACAGTACATCAAAAATGTGTACTGTTAGGAAAAGTGAGGATTTTGTGGAGAAAATTGCACCGATTGGGGTGGGGGGAGCGAGCAATCGATGTCCAGGTGGGCACATGTGGCTTTTGTTATTACTGTTTTACTGTAGTCCCCACACGAATGTAAACATGACTGCTGAGAGCATGTGTATTTATAAATGAATGTTCTTTTATGTACAGATTAGATTAGACAACAGATACAAAATTTATTTCAGTATGACTTGAGCAGAACTTGTAACAGGTACGTGTAAGTTTCTATGGAGCATTTTATTTTGCAGATTTTATAAGTCATTGTATGTGGGGTTGTTGTTTTTACACGGAAGCCAAACCCTTGGGGCATCAAGGTGTGGTGTGCAGCAGACCCCAGCTCAGGCTACATGCTGGAGTTTGACATCTATGTGGGACATGTCCTGGCCCTGATGCCGCATGGGTTGGGGCATCATGTCATCATGAAGATGGCAGACCGATTTCTGGAAAGAGGACATCACCTGTTCTTCGATAACTACTTCTCTTCAGTCAAGCTTGGCCAAGATTTGGAAGGGAAGGGTACCTACATGTGTTCAACAATACGCATGAATCGGTCTGGGTGGCCCAAGGAGCTGAACGCGCAGTGTGCCAAAAAAATAAAGGCAGGCGACGTCCATTTTTGTCAATATGGCAACACAGTTGCTACCCAGTGGAAGGAAAAACGACCAGTGGCTATTCTTTACACAAACACTCAGCCAGAGATGGGGGAGGCAGAAAGGAAGGCAAGGGGAGGGCGGGCAAGAAGATGACAGTATCAGATTGCTGCACCATGTGGGTCTGTCTGTGTCCTGTCCAGTGGAGTACCGCAACTGCCTTCCAGTTTGCGGATTTGATTTGACCAGCAGGTCAGACCACAGTCAATCTGACTGCTCTGGGTCTGATGTTGATGAGATGGAAAGACTCTTATTAGAAGACAGTCTATCACTGACAGCGAAAGAAAGAAGTCGGCCAGTGGTGCATTTCTCAAGTGCACTCTGTTCTGGTCTACAACAAATTTATGAGTCTACAAACAGCTTCACCTTGCTTGGTAAGTCTCACTTCATTGTCTGTAATTATCAGGGCAAAACACATTTTGTCAGCACACAATCAACTTTAACCTGGGAAGAAAGGGGGCTAACCAAAGAATTGGAGAAAAAGTCAAACAGGGAAAACGTAGTAAGAGGGGATAGGGACAGACAATTAATTGTTGTTTAACACCCAGTCAACCATGATGGCAAAACACATTTTGTCAGCATACAGTAAACTTTAAGTTTAACTTGGGAAGAAAGGGGGCTAACTAATGCTTCAACTGAAGAATGTCAAAGAATTTGAGAAAAATTCACAGGGGAAACAGTATGAGAGGTTGGGGGCAGACATTTAAGTGGTTTTTAATGCCCAGTCATCCATGATCAGGGCAAAACAGATTTTGTCAGCATACGGTAAACTTTAACTTGGGAAGAAAGGGGGCTAACTAATTCTTCAACTAAAGAATGTCAAAGAATTTGAGAAAAAGTTGAACAGGGGAAATGTAATAAGATGGGTTGGGGACAGACAGTTAATTGGTTTTTAACACCCATTCAACCATGATGGTTATATGGGGCAAAATGGGTTGGGGGAGGGGAATGCTCTTTCCTTGCAGTAGAGAGAACAAGATTTTGTTCCTGTTGTCAATTCATCATGCAAGCAGGATCAGTTTTGTTCCCGGTAGATCCAAAGTCAGTGGGCAGCACATCAATATGAATATCAAAGTCAGTGGGCAGCACATCAATATGAATATCAAAGTCAGTGGGCAGCACATCAATATGAATATCAAAGTCAGTGGGCAGCACATCAATATGAATATCAGCACATCAAGATGAATATCAGATAAACAAAACTTGTCAACGACTGCAATGGAATGTGTACACGGGAGAGGTGGACAAAAATTATCAGTTGATAAAGAAATGTAGCACCCTGTGTAAAATTTAAACAAACAAGCGGTGGAACTCTATCTGGCAAAACAGCAAGTGTAAATACCTTTATCTTGCTTGAAAACGCACCAGCATTGCAAAGACATAAAAGAACAGTTTCAAGAAAGCATTTGATGCAAATGTGTGTGGGGATCTCAACCCCGTGGAGAAAACGCAAGGCATGGGTCACGTTCAGAAACGCATGGGATCAAGACTAAGAAATCTCAAAGCATGATGTGGCAAAAGACAGCTTGTAGATGGGGAAACAATAAGCGGACAAAGCAGACTGACAGAAGAGCAGGTGAAGTCCATACAACAGCATCAAGAAATGCTATTAGGCAGCAACCAAACTGATAACAGCTGAAGTTATGTTCCCCGCAGCAGTGAAAGTGTTGTGTATGTGTTTCAAAAGTGGATGAAAACACCTCATAGTGCTCTAATCAAACTTACACTTTGCAGAGTATGTTTTAAATGGTTCTAGTTTACTGTTATGGGCTTTTTTTAAACCTAGGAATAAAAGTAATTATTATTAATTGGGCAGCAAGTGAAAATCTGTGTTTGTTTACATTAAATTTCCAAAACATTGATCTGATACCCTTATTTTTCTCCAAATAGAAAAATAAATATATAGGCAAACAGACTATTCATTTCTACATATTTCCTCCAGATATTTGCAATAGTATGCTAGTTATTGACATTTTTGTGAGCTAACCATAGTTTTCAGGCTCAGCCAAGCAGCACAGCTGGGCAGCAGAGAAACTGGTGTTTCATAAGTGGATGAAAACACACCTCATAGTGCTCTAATCAGACCCATACTTTGCAGAATATTACTCAAATGGCTCTAGTTTACTATTATGGACTTTTTAAAACTTAGGAATGAACATGATAAATTATTCTTTTGGCAGAAAGTGAAAAATTATGTTTGTTTTAGTGAAATTTCCAGAAACACTGATCTCCTACCCCATTTTGGTTTGCCCAAAATGTAAAATAAATACTGATACAAATAAAGCATTCATTTTTGCACACTCCCTCCAAATTTCTAACTGATATTTGCATTAGTATGGAAGTTATCCACATTTTAGTGAACCAACCATAGTTTTCAGCCTCAGGCTGTCTGCACAGCTGGGCAGCAGGAGCAGGAATAGGCTTGCAGTGCTGGAGTACAATGAGTTAACAAAGACAGAACTGCTTCTTCTCATTCCACAAAAAGTGCCTCAGAAAACATGCTGTGACCGACATTTGTATCAAATATGATGCACGACTATCCACTGACCAGAAGGCCTGATGTGTCATAAATGAAATTGACAAATGGCCCTTCTTTTTTTTAAAATGTCTTCCTTTGCTGTTTATTGATCAAATTTTGAAATGGCTTAATTTTTCTTGATGTATTTGTATGTGTGAGCTCTAGAGGATTAAATATGAGGGGAAAAAAAAGAAAAAAAACCCTGTTTGTATGAGTGAAATGGCACCTTAAGACATGTCCAAATTATATTTTTAAAAGTCAAAAATGAGCGAACATGTGAACCAAGAACATTTCACACCAACACTGAACACAAAAGCCTCATCCATACAATTTACTAACACCAATCTTGCAACACTGCAGTTCACCTCAAAGTCTCACACAAATAGATCAACCAAGTAGCATTTACTCCACAGTCTCACATCAAGCCTTAATTTTACTGTCAAATGTCATCTCACACCAGCACTCACATGAAACCAGCAGTGGACAGCTGACACACTTTCATTCCTTGATCTTTTGGAAAACAAACACCAGGTAGATTGCTGAAATTGAAAAAGCAAAAAAAAAAAAAAAAAAAGTCAAGAAAAAAAGCAAAAAAAAAAAGCCCCCAAAAGCAGGCTTATTCAGATTTAAAGAAACGGATAAACAGAAAGTTTAGCACATTTCCCATCATTCTTATGATTGTAAAAATGGTTCAAGGCAGGTACAAAACCTGTCCAAACAACATGTAAAGCTTGATACAATGATACAGGTCAACATCAATTATCCTGTCTAGTTTGAAAGATCTCATTGACACCATTGAGCAAAATGTCATGAACCTTCTTCCAAGTTACTTAAACTAAACATAGAACAAAGAAAAAAAGTAAATCCATTGGCTTATTTATTATTAATTTACTACTGTCTAGCAACCCAAAATACTGTTACTTTAAAAATGGCTGACCTTAGATGCTGATTCATTTCTCACATTACTGGTTATAACAATGCTTTTGTTTCTACTGTTTATTTAGCTGCTTTGCAGTTCACATATTTAGCTGTCGACTTCCTTAGCAGCTCTGACTAAACACAGATCAGTTGATGCTTTTTTCTCGATGACTTAGTTAACGTCAACTGATAGTAACTAAACAGCAAATAGTCATGCATGAAAGCAGAGTGGAACCACTTACTCGTCGCATCCCATTCCGCTTTGGACAACGTACCCTGCAAAGCATAATCAAATGTTGGTATGTATCATTTACAGGCAACTGGCACATGTAATAGCTTAACAGCACTTTACTGACAGGCCATCTTTGCATAGATGTTTATGAACCACTGCATCTTTCTCAGTTTTAGTGGAGAGAAGGGAAAAAAACAAAAACTGTACATGATCAAAAATGTTTTTCGTCATCATTTGTAATGAGCATGATTTTTTTCTCTCATCTACCTGCTGATTTTACACTACAATGACCTATTCTGTTCAGCTAAAAATAGCTTGAGATTAATCCACTAGATCAGTTATCAGCCTAGAACACTGCTCTATCATAGTCTATGTCATCAAAAGTTCAAACCACAGAGATAGACACTATAGAATAACAACAAAACTGAAAAAATTTCTCTAAATTTCTTCCAATACTCATACGCAAAACTTGAAACTTCTGGTGTTCTTTCAATGATGTCAAACTAAAATATGGGAAAGAACACAAAACATGGGTAAGCACATGTGAAAAAAGCATCAGTCTTGCCGACAACTTATTTTCTACTGCAGATCATGTTCTCTTCACCTGTTCCAAAAACTGGAGTTATTTTCAATTCATATCTCAAAGGCCTAGCTCCTTTAAAGAGTCAGAGGCACATGTTTAATCTTCCTTCATGACAGTTTACAGTCCTTGAAGATTTATGGAGACATCTAAAGAGTTAAAACCAAACAAAAAAAGAGCAAACGATTTACAGTGCTTGAGGATTTATGGAGTCATCTAAAGAGTTAAAACCAAACAAAAAAGAGCAAACGATTTACAGTGCTTGAGGATTTATGGAGTCATCTAAAGAGTTAAAACCAAACAAAAAAGAGCAAACGATTTACAGTGCTTGAGGATTTATGGAGTCATCTAAAGAGTTAAAACCAAACAAAAAAAGAGCAAAAGATTTACAGTGCTTGAGGATTTATAAAGTCATCTAAAGAGTTAAAACCAAACAAAAAAGAGCAAAAGATTTACAGTGCTTGAGGATTTATAAAGTCATCTAAAGAGTTAAAACCAAACAAAAACAAGCAAATGTCAAATGATCAGTCTACAGACACCCAGACCAGGAAAAAGATTCCGCCTGTAGCCTTTTTTTTTGCCAAACTCTCCAGTAACCTTGAAAAACAGGTCTCAGTCCCTGAAACCATTGACTGTTTGACTGCGCACAGCCAAACGGAGGTTACCACCATGCAGTGTTTTAAAGATCTTGCTTCAACAGCACCTGAAGGGGCACCAGCATTAAGATGTTTTCGCAAAGGCAGAAACACACAAATCATGCCCCTTGCATATCACTGATGATCATGTCCACTGGGTACTGATGCTACAGCCTCAACTCATATTTTTTTTCCCCCCGCAAAGAAAAAGTAATTCTGCCACTCTGACTGTAAAGTTACTGTTAGATCAAAGCCACTGAGACTAGAATGAATGTGTTAAGACCCTAAGAGCACTGGGATAGTGATAGACTGAATACACAGCAGAATCACAGAGCACTGGGATAGTGACCGACTGAATACACAGCAGAATCACAGAGCACTGGGATAGTGACCGACTGAATACACAGCAGAATCACAGAGCACTGGGATAGTGACCGACTGAATACACAGCAGAATCACAGAGCACTGGGATAGTGACCGACTGAATACACAGCAGAATCACAGAGCACTGGGATAGTGACCGACTGAATACACAGCAGAATCACAGAGCACTGGGATAGTGACCGACTGAATACACAGCAGAATCACAGAGCACTGGGATAGTGACCGACTGAATACACAGCAGAATCACAGAGCACTGGGATAGTGACCGACTGAATACACAGCAGAATCACAGAGCACTGGGATAGTGACCGACTGAATACACAGCAGAATCACAGAGCACTGGGATAGTGACCGACTGAATACACAGCAGAATCACAGAGCACTGGGATAGTGACCGACTGAATACACAGCAGAATCACAGAGCACTGGGATAGTGACCGACTGAATACACAGCAGAATCACAGAGCACTGGGATAGTGACCGACTGAATACACAGCAGAATCACAGAGCACTGGGATAGTGACCGACTGAATACACAGCAGAATCACAGAGCACTGGGATAGTGACCGACTGAATACACAGCAGAATCACAGAGCACTGGGATAGTGATAGACTGAAAACACAGCAATATCACAGTGACACAGAGTACTGGCATAGTGATGGAATGAATACATAGCAATATCACAGAGCAATGGCACAGCAATAGAATGAATACACAGTGATATCACAATCAGCTACCCCTTGATTTTGTCCCAGACAGTTAACTTACAGCTTTGCTGGGCCGGTTGCTATCATGGCTGGAATTGGGTTGCTGTGACTGAAGGAACTGTTCCACGTGGCTGTAGTCACTGTCAGGACAACCCACCAGCTCTTTGCCAGCATCTGCCGGGTATGGCTGAAAGAGGATGAGGTAGTTTTAGGGGGTGGGAACTTGCCAAAGCTAATGAAGTCAGTAACCGGACTTATAAGTCCTGTCAGCGGCACAGGATTGCTGCATGATGTTCCACCTCTTTCGCGAGCAAACGCACATTTCAAACCTCTTTTCCTATGTAGACCCTTTCACAAAATGGCATACAAGCAATGCAAGGTATTTGATCTGTTGGTTTCCTAAATGACCTGCTGCTTCTTGGCTGAACTGGTCTGGTGAGCTACTGTAAAGAAATCCTGGGCCAATCTTTGCATGTATTTGTGTTGGACCAATTTACATATTATACTTCATACACAATGAACAGGATCATTTTATAAGGAGCAAATTCTCTTATGCATGTCAAATACTGGTCATAGTTTTGGCATGTCGACTGAATGATTTTAACACTAACAGTTCCACTTTATGTTACAGTTTTACTGTGAAATGCATTAAGGGTCTCCAGACAGTTACATGGTGTGAAAGAATGGGGCTTTATTATCATCAGTATTACACCTGTGGGTACCTACCTCCAACGCTTGCATTCTGTTCAGCAGAGTTTTGTACTCCTTCTTGTCTGAGTGTTCACGGAAAAAGTCGTCAAACCGTGCCTTCTTCACCAGCTGCAACCCAAATTCCTTGGCCAACCTGTTGAATGAAGCAAAGCGATGAAACTCCACCAGAACTCTGCATATATCGCTCATCTTACATTCTTCTGTTGACTGCATCACTGTGTCACTTTCTCTGTTAACTGAAGCTCTACAGTATAAATATATCCCCCTCAACTACATCTTTTCACACAGAGAGAACATGGGAGAGAGAGAGAGAGAAAACTGCCTTTGCAGCAATTTATTCAGCTTTTGCGGCAATTTATTCACAGCTCTTTGAGTTTAACACTCACTTTTCCAACAGTGGGAAGTAAACAAGGAACTCAGGACAGTCAACCACACCCTCAAGGTGAAAGCTGTACTTGGCTCCGAACAGAGGCATGTTGCTGATGTCTGCTTCCTCAAATGTCACTCGGTACACGTCATTGCCAAACGAGTTGTCTGGGCACCCCTGTACCCTGCGACTGAAAACAAAAACAAAATAATCCAGGTGCAAAAAACCCACAACAGCAGGAACATCTTCATGAAAACAGAGGCTGCAGCAGGGGCATCTGGTTTTACATGTCATCAGTTAGTCACTGACTGTGTGGGGAATACTGCTAACTGCATCTAATTCTACAAACACAGGTGGAGTGTGTTTACTTGCGTGCCAGGTGTCAGTTACAGTAGGCAATTCAGGTCTTTACTGTTGTGTTTGTGTGATGTTTTTCGAGTTCTAAGTAACTCCCTTTGGTTGTTGATTCTAAAAACACAAAATGGTCAGCAACAAAACTTTACTTTTACTCAAAGGTTAGATACAATTCTGAACATGAAGACAAGGATTGCAGAGTCACATGACATGTTATGATTGCTCCCTAAAGAGTGTTGCTGTAGTAACACTTCCTGGACTATTTATTACAGAGAGGTGGTGGTCAGGCAGGGTGACTGCAAACTACACATAGAAAAACAACATATACCCACTCTCAGCCTGGCAACTGTTCTACATATTCTCCTTGCCCGACATACGGATTCTATTTGCTTCACGCTCTTCATGCTTCCTCAAACCACCCATCAATATCAGCAACCCCACCCCGAAAAAGCACATTAAAATATGGGGGGAAGAACTAACCCCACCCCCAAAAATGTTACCAATCTAACCCTGTCAGATTTCAATTACTTTTAACTAAATGCAAAACAAAAAGCATACTGGTGACAAGTTTTGAGACAAAAATACCCCTAAAACAGCAAGCTGTCTTGGCAAGTGTACTCACACAAGTTCATAGGCATTGGGAGTCGTCCCAATGAAGTACCCCCCTGGGCGCAAGCACTCAGCAGCGTTTCTGAGCATGGTGATGGCTTGTGGGTAGCTCTCGAAGCTATAGTGAAATGAGAACTGGCAGCTCACCAAGTCAAACATCATGTTGGGATCCTTGTACATCTCCTTCAGTCGAGCCTGCACAAAAGAAAAATAACAAAGTGATTAAAAAGTTTTTAATTTTAGGTCAAAGTGTAGAAAAAACAACAAGTAGTTAATTGTTGCGGCGTTATATTAAAAAGTTATGTGAAAAATATTAAAGATTAATGAAATGGTGAGCAACAATATGAAACACGAACCCTGTAAATTCTGTTGATCTTTACTGGTCCTGTTAACATGACAGGCATCTTGAAATTAGACACGGCTGCAGAGAGCGGCAACAAAACATTCCAACCTCTATTTTGAATATGGTCATCCCAAGTCAGCAGGAACCTACAAAATATTAATTGTGAGACTTTCTCAAGGGCACTCGGACTGGAAGAGTCAAATGAAAAAGAACCAAAGTTCTTGTAGAGTTCAGAACATGTCAATAACTCCCATAAATTTTACCATGGAAAGCCAGATGAGCCCTAATCTTCAGACAGTTTACTTCTCTTTTTAACAATCAAATGACTGGGCTCCTCTCTCGCT
>OY757546.1:20281840-20330253 GCA_963584105.1 Alviniconcha strummeri | reverse complement strand
TGTTTGGTGTACATGTTGTTGATATTGATACTGTTTTAATCTTGTCTTGAGAGCTATGTTTATTTCGTTTTCAGGAGAGTTAGATATTTATATCCAGTTCTTTTGAGTCTAGATATAAAATACAGGTAACATTTATTGATTTTTTAATTGGAAGAAGCAAAGTTGTCAAACAGATGTCAAGCCAAGGTATATGGCTTGTGCTCTTCAGACAGTTTGATCCATATTTTTGCCACTGGTCATCACTGTGTTCTGAATTCTTGTCTGGCTTGTGTTGCATACAGTGTCTTCTTGTCTGGTCAGTGTATTGTACAGCACAGGCCGCAGATTTGCTGTTGGTCTGGCCTATCTTTTGCATAGTATTTTTTTTGTCTGGTCAATGTTTGTATGACATGGGTGGGCCACAGATTTGCTGTTTGGTCTGGCACAGTGTTTTCTTGTTTTGTCAGTGTTCTGCACATGGGCCACCGATTCGCTGTTTGGTCTTGACAGTCTTTTGCACAGTGTTTTCTTGTTTGGTCAGTGTTTTGTACAACATGGGCCACAGAGCCACTGTTTAGTCTGGACAGTCTTTTGCACAGTTTTCTTGTCTGGCCAGTGTTGTGTACAGCATCAGCAACAGATTTACTGTTTGGTCTGTCTAGTCTTTTGCACAGTGTTTTCTTAGTATTTTCTTGTCTGATCAGTGTTTTGTACAGCATGGGCCACTTGCTGTTTTGGTCTGGCCAGTCTTTTGCACAATTTTGTTGTTGTTTTTTCCCCCATCTGGTCAATGTTTTGCACAGTATGGGCCACAGATTTGACGTCACTCATCTGTGGACTTTTTGTCTTCTTGTCTGGCCAGTGTTAGTTGTACAGTGTCTTTGTCTGGTCTGTGTTTTGTACAGCATGGGCAACAGATCTGTGGTCACTCAACTGTGAACTCTGTCTACTTGTGTGGCTAAGGAAGCAGACTAAATATTGAATCCATTAAAATGGGGTGGAAATGCTGGTCACACCCTTTTGCTGACGACACAACAGTTGCTGAAAATCAAAAAGGACTAGGGGAAATTACCAAGCTGCCTTGGCAAAATTGAAAGTCACATGTTGAATCACTAGTAGTTGTACACATAGACTATGGTAAGGTGGGGTCAGCATTGCCCCCATGTATGCTTTCCCAAAGAAAAGAGGATGTACTGTAACAGATTAAGGATTAAAAAAATGAAGAAAAAAAAGAAGAAAAAATGAAGAAGAAAAAAATTGGTGAAGTAATCAAAATAAGGGCATATGGTAGTAGAAAGACAAAAGCAATATGAAACAAATAAATGAAGCAAGCTGGCTACTGTAGCCAGAATTCAGTGGAACAAAAATGGGCAGTTCTGCATCAGTTAAAATGTTGATGTATCAACCTGTTTTGCTGTTTGCACAGGAAGGGCGTGTGCAAACAGTTAAGTATCACTTTTAATCAAATTAATTACTTTATATGCAGTGGTGAGTATTATCAGGAGCAAATCTAATCCATAAGATTGCAAGCAGTGTCTGATTCATTGCTCACAGGCATCACTTTGTTTGAAGCAGACCAGAGGAAAATGAAGTAGGAGGAATTTGAGAAGATGGAAATTACAAATGCAGAATTTCTTGCAATATGCAAAGCATGGAAAGTATGCTAGGCTTAAAAGGGACAGGGTGTTGTTTGAAAGTTATGGATTCTCTCAGCAGAGGGCACGACAATTTTTGTCTTCAGTATCCCACTGGTGTTTCACATGATTATTTCAGGAAACCAGTAGATCATACAGTTTTTAATGTTTTTGCCTTACAGGTCACTGCCACTCACAATTTTCGCTAACCCCACCCCTGCCATGTCTGTCTCAGTGATGTTCTCTCTCTCTCTCTCTCTCTCTCTCTCTCTCTCTCTCTCTCTCTCTCTCTCTCTCTCTCTCTCTCTCTCCTTCCCTCCCTCTCTCCCTCTCCCTCTCCCTCTCTCTGTCTCTCTGTCTGGTTGTATGCTCATAATATGTAACTGAATGATGTATGGCACGTGTTCATCTGGCACTGTGAACACACTATGTTTGTGTGGAAATTCTTATGTATAACATTTCACTCGCTCATTCATGCCTATATGTATATAAATAATGCCTGTAATTTGATATCTACTCATCAGTAGTTTAGCAAGGACTTGTTGTTAGACAGGTTTTTGACTGAACCTAAACTACTATCCTTGCAAAATAAAGTTTTCAAGTTTCAATTCTCTCTTTCTCTCCAATCCATGCAAAATAAAATTTTCAAGTTCTCTTATGACATTATGTTATCCCTCTCTGAGTCTCTCTCTCTCTCTCTCATGTCACAAATGACAGCCCCCCCACCCCCACCCCACCTACCCCCTCTCTCTGTTTCTGTTTATCCACTTGTTTCATTGAAGCTCTAAACACTAGATAGGATGGATCATGGTTTCATATTTTGGTTTTTAGGTATATTTGTTTTGTTTGTTTTTAAAGCAGCCTTATACTTGAATTGTTCTGCCCTTGCACTTTGAAATGGCAAAAGAATAACAGGTTGTAAATGAAGGATGTTGTTAAACAGCCTCGCTACGCCCATGGTCTGGGGTCACTGCAATTTCCAAATGGAGCATCACCTGTGGTGGCACGGATGTGTATCTACAGTGGCAGCAGTCTGGATGAGTGCAGGTCTGCCACTGTGTGTGTGTGTGTGTGTGTGTGTGTGTGTGTGTGTGTGTGTGTGTGTGTGTGTGTGTGTGTGTGTGTGTGTGTCTCTTTGTCCCTCTCCCGCTTGCATGTGTGTGTGTGTGCGTGGTTGTACATGTGTGTATGTGGTTGTGTGTGTGTGTGTGTGTGTGTGTGTGTGTGTGTGTGTTTAGGGGGATGCGAGAGGTTTTCTGTTCAAATTTTAGTCAATTAGTGTAGCTTGTATCTGCATATTACGCACACAAACATAGAAAGAAGGGGTGGTTGACACAGCAGTGAAGCCCTTGAAGAGAGGCTTGTGTTCCAAGGGAAGCAAGCACATTTCCTTGAGGATCAAACCCTCCATATTACTTTTTATTTACCTTTTTTCTTGCCCTGTGTGTATACATTTTCAATTTTCTCTATTATTTTTCCTTATTTTTCAGTGTAAAAAAACATTCTGATGTAGGAATACAACAGTATTTTTCAGTACATGGATCAGAATATGAATTGTGTCAGCTGAAAAAAGTAGCCAAAATACTTGAAACATGATCCAGTTTTAGTAGACGGGTGATGTTGAGCTGCTCTTTTGAATGTGTTGTGGTTATTTCTACTCTGAAATTAAAAAAATTAAAAATTAATGATCTATCTATATAAAATGACAGATACAACATGGATGAAATTGAAAATCTCCAATAACTATAGAACATGGGCAAAACAAACATGCATGAAAATAAAGCCCCAAAAACAAATTGTAGCACACAGATGTACAGGTGTGTCAGAAGAAGAAAAAAGACTATAAAAAACAAAACAAAAACACACACACAAAAACTGAGTAAACAAAATAAAGAAACACATGCTAAACCAACTCCCCAAGCCCCATAGAAAAAAGAAAAAAAACCTAAAAGAGGGGGTTAATACTGATAAAAATATGGTTTTACTGGGACATTCCAATGAAAATGTGAGAGGAAAAGCTAAAACCAGCAACACTTAAACAACCAATCAAATCAACCATCTTTACGCAAAGTGGAAACATTTACAATAGTGCTATCATGTCTTTAAAAGATGTTTCAGCTTCTCTGAATTTTAACTTAAAGATCTTGTTGGCAGAGCACCGGCCTTGCCAGTTACCTGTTTCCATGGCAACTGTTTCTTGGAGTGCCTGGAGGTTCTACGTGACAACAACGTCACCAGGGGCATCAAGATCATCCTCATCACAGAGGGTATGTACCTGCCGGAAATACGCAGTGCAGTCACAAGGCCTCATCTTCAAAGGGGCATCATGGTTGTCTGCCACAAATGTGAACAAATATGTTTTACTGAAATTATTTGGACAGTACTTTATAGTTGATGCTGAAAGTGAAACTGAGAAATATGGAAACAGTCAGAAATACAAACAGACAGAAGGAAAGTTCCCTGGATCAGACTGATGTGTGATGTGGAGCTGATACATCTGTGTAAATGTGTGTGTGTGTGTGTGTGTGTGTGTGTGTGTGTGTGTGTGTGTGTGTTTCATTTAAGCTTCTGAAATGCATAAGTGGCTTGCACTGCATTTGCAGGTAACGGACAAGTCAAGCTGACAGATCCCAGGAAGAAGCTTGTGGAAAGGGTCATCCGCTTTGGCGACTCCTGTCAGGTCAGTGACATTTCATTTTGCATAGCAGAACTGGGTACAACTTGTTACAGGAAAGGGAGACAGATTAGCCAAACACGGGGTCATGTTTTGAGACAGTGCAGGGGCAGCGTTAGTCATGCATGATGTTGTACGCTGTCTTCTTTGGCTAGGAGCTGCACTTTTGGGAAATTCAGGTCAGAAACCAAAGGAGCAGCACTCCAGGACTTGCAATAATTTTGATGCATGAATTGATTACCTTTTCAAACGTAAGCTCTGGTACTTCTGTGTGAGGTGTAGGCACTGAACACCTAGTCCTGTGAATAAAATGGCACCACACCCAGGTTGTGCTAACAGAATGAAAGCCCAAATCATGTGTAGAGATTTGGTAGGTTATTCTTATAATGTGGTTGTTTGTGTTGTGTGTGTGCGTGTGTGTGTGTTTTAATGATTCAGTGTGCATTTTATGTGTCATGCAGTGTAGTTTTGTGTGTTGTACATTATGGCTTTGCATTTTGGGGCACAGGAGGTGGTTTCCTGTCTGGGAGCCCCCAGCAAGGTGTTCTACAAGTCTGAAGACAAAATGAAGATCCACAGTGCTGACGCACACAAGCGCGTCCATTCTCCCAATGCTGACTACTTCTATAACTACTTCACCTTGGGCGTGGTCAGTTGCCCATGTGGCTTTCTTTGCTTTTCATTTATTGCTACCTCCCAACCTGTCTCTGTACTCTGTCATGTGCTATTTGTTCTTCCAGTCAATATTCTCTATGCTTTGGGTAATATGCTTCATTATAACTAGCAGGGGGGGGGGGGGGGGGGGGGGGGAGGGTCCTCTGGATTTTGTTTGTTTTGTTTTGACCTTTCACTTTTTTCTTTTTCTTTCCTGTTTTAATTTTTCATATTTGTTTTAGGACATACCATTAAATGCTTGTGCACTAGATGCTGGAGGTCAGTAAATAGGCTTTTCTTTTTCTCTCATTTTATTCATCACTGGTCACATTTTGGCTTGCAGGATGTTCTGTTTGATGCTAACACACACGAGGTGAAAAAGTTTGTTCTACACACAAACTATCCAGGTCACTATAACTTCAATATGTAAGTATATATATATATGTGTGTGTGTGTGTTTGTGCTCTTTTTCTTGTGTATGTAGATTTGTGTCTGTGCATGTGTGTTATGGCGGGGAGGGTATGGGGGAGGTTGTATGTATAATAATATATGTAAATGTGTCACTTGGTGTATGTGTGTATGTATTAAATGTGTCTTTAAAAATTTTTTATTATTGTTTTTGTTTTGGGGGGTGTGAGTGTGTGTGTGCATGTGTGTGTGTGAACACACATACATTATGTACATGCATGTTACGATGAAATATGTCTGTTTGAGGGAACTCAGAAGGGAATAGCTGGTGTCAAAGAAAATGTGAAGCAATGGAAAGGGGAGATCTGGAAGCTTGGAGAATTAGTTATATGCTGTTAGTTGACATGATGTCAAATGACATGACATAAACCCATGTTTATCCTGGAGGGCCCATCATAAAATTCTAGTTGCTGTCTGATGAGCCTGTGGGAACCAGAATGATGTACATTATCTTGTTTACTCCATTTGTCTAAGTGGATGGAACTATCTGTGTAAACTCAAGAGTTAAGTTGTATATTAGCTGTGCAAGCCCAGTTTCTGCCTTCTACTTTTGCTTGTGAACACGCAAACTTTTCATAATATTGGAGTCTCTCCCTTCCTGTGGTTCTCCTGTACCCTTGATCATCCACCAGTTAACTTGACGATGCTGAACTCTGTTGATGAGACTGTGACACCTTTGTGTAAACATTGTTGCAGTTACTGTCGGTGTGAGTTCAAGTTGCCTGTGATTCTGGATAAGAGCAGCAAGACGAAACTCAGTCAAGGGGACGAGGACGATCTGCTAGTCATTCATGCCTATTCCAAGGTAGGACTGTGTGTATGTCTGTATGATTATCAAGTTTTCTTGCTCATTTTCCTGTGATTCTGGAGAAGTCAGAAGAGCACTGGGATGGGCAAGAGGATGAGCCTAATCTGCTGGCTCTTGCCTGATTTGTATGAGTAAAACTGGCTGATCAAACTGTGCTAAATGACTGGCTAATATCAGTCAGTTTTTGCTGTGTCTGTTGTCAGTATGGCTGTACTGTATCTGACAGTGGATGTGTTGTTTTAACAGTGGATGGATGTACAAAATCTTCTGCTGCGACCAGAGCAGCGACCTGTGATCCTTAACCGGGCATCGTCAACTAACACCAGCAACCCCTTTGGATCCACTTTCTGCTATGGCGTTCAGGACATGATTTTTGAGGTGCGTGACAAAATCTTTCTGCTGTGCAAGTGGCTTGTAGATCTCGACAGAAAGAAGCCACACCTGGTGTTTGCATCATTGTAGGGTATCTGTTACACATTAGCGTGGAAAAGAAAAGCGTGACCCAGAGAACTTCCACCATAAGCAAGGGTATTGGTACTCTTTAAACTTTGGCCATCACTGCAGGGCTATGTTCTGTTGTTGTTGTCATATGTCATTTTATGATTGATGTGAATCTGTTTGTACGTGATGTGAATCTGTTTGTACGTGTACTTGGCACCATGACTCATTCCTTGTGCAGTAATTTATTTTGTCCATTTGCCCGTGTCAGGACCATTTACAACAACAGTAGTCTATGTGGTGTGGCAAGGTCAAGTCCTAAAGTCACCATGCAGCTAGCTGCCTGAATGGCATGGAATGCTGTATTATTGCGTGCATGTGTTCATGTCAGTTGCATATGCAAAGTTTTAACTCAGCTTTGAGTGGACCTTCAAGGTCAGATAGAGGAACAAGAGCAGTTAACCATGGAAGCAACCAACCAGTTAGCCAAGCTTCCTGTATGTCACAATATGCCAGTATCGACATGCAAAGGAGCAAGCAAACAAGACAGATGGACAAGGGAAGCAACTCAGCAACAGTTGTGCAGGTTTTGTTTTATCCCCTATACATCATGAATGACTCAGTGCTACATAGAACCTTTTGTCAATACTTTGAGACAAAATGAAGCTAGGTGTCATTTTTGCTGTGTACACAGTCAGTTATGGAGAATCACAAGCTCCTTTGCCATGGTGTTGCTTAACAGAAGTTTTAAGTTCTGACACACTTAAAATTTAGGTTTCAGGTTGTGTGAAAGCAGCCTGTGTACCTGCTTCACTGTGTGTGTATTTTTTTTTGTATTTTTTTTAATGTGATGCATTTGGGCTTGACATTGATTTTGGAGGTGATGTGGCCAAGCAGTGGAAACACTGGATTCTAGATCAAGCAGTTATGGTTTTGAATCCCAATTTTGACATTAACCCCCTCCCCTCACTATCCAGAGCCACGTGGGCCTGGTGCCTAGTCCTTCACTTCGTTTTTCGTTTCCTTCACACATCCGCATTGGGAGCCTTCACAAATGCTGCTGTCTTCTTCAGCCCCGCAAAGTCACTGTGCAATTTCTCTCTCAGGGCTGTGCCCCCTGGCCATGCTGCATGCCTTGAACTGTCCTGCAGATGGCAATGCTGGAGTGAGTTTTCAGTTGTCACCGGGGCAGTGTCACAGGGACACATCTCTGACTGGCCAGTTTTCAGTTGTCCTTCAGCTGATGGAAGGCTACTGTGCTGCAAGCATGCACACAAGAAGAGCCATAGGTCTAGGAAGCAAAATGTGGTCCTCACAACATTCTGTGGAATATTCAGTGTTGGAATAGGAAGTGTGGCTGTCACAGCTGGTGTTCCTTGGGGAGTGAGACCCAGAACTTCCCATGGGGAAAGTCCCAGTGAACACATATGCAAAGTGAACCCACTGCCTCATGGTACCCTGTGCAAAGGTTGTGTTCTTCAGACTTCTCCACTTTTGGATTCAGCTGATGCAGAATCAGTCATCAATAAATTGTGTCTGTCGCCTCAGGCACAGTTTCAATTTGGCATTCTTTAAGTTTCTGTTGAAGCAGAATCAGCCAAAATGTTCTGTGCTGAAAGTGCAAATGTGAATACTGACTCATCTGATTTTGGTTAAGGTGATGCAGTATCAACAGTTGTGTTTCTGCCACCTGGAAAAACAAGTTTTTATTCTAGCTTTTTTGCTTTCAGTGGCAGGTTTTAAAGAATCTACCATCTCTGAAGAATATTTTGAATTGAATTTCTCCACTATTGCTTTCAGGTGAACAAGCTTTGAGTTCCAACCTTTGCCTTTTGAATGTCTGTTTTAGAAAATCACCCAGCTGTGTTCCCTGATCTTGTGTTGAACAAACATTTGACTCTGACTTCTCTTGTCCTTGATTTCAGGTGATGCAGAACCAGCACATTGCCTCCGTCACCTTGTACAAGCTCCCTGCCCCATCTCCATCCCCATCTTGATGACATCTCTCAGCGTTATTAGCGGCCCCTCCATCCCCTGTAGCTCAACATCAAGACTTCCATACAACATCTCTCTGTTCATCGGGTTACTGCAGCTTGTGTTCCACTCAGTCAACTTTCTACAGCAGATTAGTCAGAAACCATTTCAGTGGCAGTTACGGTTGGTAACTGTGTTCCAATTCATCACCGACTGTGTCATCCATGTTATCGTCTCCCGAGTCTCTCAGATGGATCAGTTGCACGTGGATCTGTTCCATCACCTGTGACCATTATCTGCTTTACCATCTCTTGGGGGAGAAATTATCCATCACATGTTGGTGGAGCTGTTGCATTATTTTCATGAATTACCTATCCATGGGCATTCCTCATTTTAGTCCAAGCAAGTGCGATTTCAGTCAAGAGGCTCAGAGTTTCAGCCATGTGTTGCTTGTTGATTTAGAAAAACCCAGGATACTTTTGCAGCATTTTATTTGAAGCTGTAGCAAACCTTTCTGACTCAGATCGAAATAAACACACAAAGGAGCAGTTAACAGCTGATTTTTGTTTTATCAGCTGCTGATGAATAGATCTTTGCACATATATGACTTGTGCCATCAAACAGAATGATTCAGATGACCAATGCAAAGCTTTAACTAAGTGAGTCAGACATCTCTGGGTTAAAGTTTAGTTATGGAAGTGTGTATCAAACAACTGGTATTACAACAACACAGGTTGGGTTTTTTTATCATCTATTTGAGGAATGGTAATGCAACTTTGTTTTGTGATCATCTACTGGGCAGACAGTAACACCACTTTGTTTTGTGATTATCTATCAGACAACCAGTATCACCACTCTTTTGTCTGATACAGTGCAACATGTACAGCTGTTTACTGTCTGTTTAACTCTGGACATCTTACATGTGGTTTCTTCTTTCAAACTTGTTGTTCCCATGGAGGTGCAAGAAGCCATTCCATACTTGTTTGCGACCGAGGAGGATCATCCTTGGTTTCAGGCAGGCACAACACATAAAGTATGCTCATCTGATGTCGATGTTGACAACTGGCAAATGAATGCTTATTTGTCTTCTGATGGCAACTGATGCACAAGCGAGCAAGAAACAAGGAACTGGAAAACACTGACCAAGTAAAGATGATAAAAGGCAGTGTGTGAAATGTGGGGCAGGAAATGATTCGCTGCAGAAACTGATCAAGAGCTGATCAATAGAAAAGCAAATGTTGGACAAAGGAGATACACAGATGGAGAATGGATAGAAAATGTACATGCAATCAGTGAACTGAAAAGACAACTGCTGGGGCACTGCAATGGTAAAAAAGATCAGAGTCTGGGAGCAGGTGTAGGAGATGGTCTCTTTTCATCAGTGCAAAAATGGAGGTTACAGAGAAGAACACTATAAAACTTTGTTCAACAAAAGAGGTAAGGTGAATGTGGTTGCTGTGACGAGGCATGACCTTTGCTGTGTTGTAACCTGAGCATGGTATTGTTTAATCAAAGAATGGGCAAATAATAGAAATGTGATGCGTTTCTGGGCCACTCGGTTGTACTGACATGATGTATGCGTTGGAGAAAAAGAAGGAAGCATTTCGTTTGTGAAGTTTTGTTACCTCAAGGATAATGTGGTTTCTGCAAGTGGTGTGTGTGATTCCCTGAAGAAACCAGGGCACAGTATTTTTGTACGGTCCCTGCTAAAACTGGTGTTGCTGAATGAACAAAACGGTATGCCTTAATGAATGACAGCGATTGCTTGGAGTACTGTGTCTGCATGAGATATGATGACAACGTTGCTACGTGTAGTTTGTTGGGGGATCTGCCAGCCTTACTGAAGTGACCACGTCACCGATAGTGTCAGATTCTTGACTTGTTTTGTCTGTGGTATATGCACGAGGCATGTTCAGAGGTGAAGGGAAAGGAAAAAACACACCTGTACAGACCTTTTAATTGTTTGTTGTCAAGTTTTGTTTACTTGGTTGTCATTGTAACACTTAGAGTGCATCATCGCAGTGATGTAACAATTCTGTAAACTAACTGTGCATTTGATAGTTGCTTACATAAAGGCCAGTCTGATGCAGTCTACACTGAGATCAGTTTTGGAAATGTTATGAAAATCTTTGTTTTATTTTATATATGTGTATGATCTGTGCACTAATGACAAACTCAGTGTATGATATTATCAGATGTCAAGCGTTAAAATATCCCTCTCTCTGCGTTCAATCACTTTTGTAGTTTCTAACCTGCAGAAGTGGTGTACACTTTTCATGCAGATGAGATGAAAAACATGAAGTCTCAGGTGTTGCAGGCGTACTCAATTTGCAAAACAACAAATTGCTGTTGAAAAACAGCCAAATTCAGTGCAAATTCTGCCATTGTTCAGGATTAATTAGGCTTAGTCATGTGCAACAGTCACAGATGGCTTTCCTTGGTGAAAATACCCCTGGTCCCCCCCCACCTCATCCCCCCCCCCCCAAAAAAAAAATCCCTATTGAGATAAAGTATTCAAAATATTACAAATATTGATTAAATGCACAAGACCAATGTGTAAACATATTACATACTGGAAATTACTATTAAAAGCAGCCATTTTTTCATTTCTATCTGGTTGTTGCTTTGCTTTGATTAGGTGACCAGTGATTGTGCTTTTTAGCACTGGCAGAACAATTATTGGGATATGGTGTACAGGCTATCAGCAAAATGCCGAGCAAGCTGAGGTGTTGCTTTTTATGGGGCCTATATGCATGAAGAGTAAACAAACTTAAAGAGGGATCGCCACTAATCCCAGTTTGCTAAAGAGTATGTATCTCAGGTACTCATTCCACATGCATGAGTCATCAAAAGGTTCCCAAATAGCTAGTTGTTTGGGTGTATTTTGAGATTAGGAAATTCCACTGTTTTATCAACAATAAAATGTTGAGAACTGCAATCCAAGTGGACACTGAATGACAATAGACTTATCAGTTTCCAATAGACAAAGTTCACTCAAACCACAGTCAAGTTGCATACATTGTTCAGTTGTGACAGCCTCTGTGGAAAAGTCTAGAACTTTACTGAAAGTCAAAAATGATACTTTGTTTCAATGGTTAAACCCTGGGCATAATTAATTCTGCTTACATCCAGCAACCTATTTGTTGCAAACTATCTTTCATGGAAATGTGAAATGCACTGCCAGCTTGTAGCAGACATGTCAGTGACCCAATGACCCTTTCCCATTCAAGATTTTCCTGTTCCTCACTTTGACATCTGTGTTGACTGTAAGGTGCCTTGATGCGTAAATCCAAATTACTTGAATAGTTTGTGGTCTTCAGTGGTAAAATTCAATTCAATTTAAAAAAAAATTTATTATCCCTCAAGGGGCAATTTTGTTGTGGTCATGGTGGGCTCGTAAAAAATGAATGCATAAAGTTAAAAGAACAGCACAACAAGAAACAACACCCCAGCACCACACCACATGGGGTGGCATTGATGCGTGAACCCAAATTACTTAAATAGTTTGTGGTCTTAAGTGGGGTGGTGTTAGTCCATACAAGTGTTTGTTCTCTCCTCAGTAGTAAGCAGCCTCTGTCAGTAATGGCAGCATCAAAGCAGACATTTTGATGTGCTTAAACATTTTAAAGAAAATAGTCTATAACTTTAAACACATTAATTTAGTCCTGTTTGCTCCACAAATGCCAGTTTTTTGTTTAGTGTCACAACTGTCAAAGGTAAACGTGATTAAGGGAGCTGTTTGCTCTCCATGTATATGGGCCCAGTCGGCAGTTGAGAGTATATGGGGGTTTTAAAGATCAATCTGCACCTTACAGCTGCTGTGTCATAAGTGCTCAGTAACTCTGTTGAGATCAACATTCAGTTTGCAGTCAGTGGTACTTTCGGTGAGTTTATAAATGCACTGATCAGTTTATGAATGCAAGCCGGTGTGGCCGGTGAGCCGGTGTGGCCTAGCGGTAAGGCGTTAGGCTGGTAAGCGGAAGGACCTCGGTTCGATACCGCTTCGGCTCTCCTTTCTCTTCAAAAAGGTTGTGGTTTGTGGACACTGTCTTGTGACTTTGTCCATCACTTCCTACTGAAACATTAAAATGGCTCTCATCGCTGCCCATCTTAATGCAGGAATCATTCTGGTGGTGACAGTGTAGCGATAGGTATATAGTCTCCCTCTCCCCCCACCTCCATGCCCCCTTCCCCCCCTTCTCCCCGTCCCTAATAAGCCTTATGGTTTCTGTGGACGTTAAGCACCATGTTTACTTACTTACTTACTTATGAATGCAAAAGGGAGGGATCATACTTAATACATATTGGGTTCTCTTGGGTTCTGGGGCTCTTTTTCCAGCACCACTGTAGGCCTTTGTTTCATATTTGTATGCATTGCGATTTGATTAAATAGGGCATCTCATCCATGAGAGGACAGTCTATATGTTACATGCGTTGTGAGTCAACTGTAAAGATAAAGGGATATTTAGCCAAGAAGTCTGTTTTTGCAGTTAAAGGTGATGTAGGTGTAAGGTGATGTAGAAGTATTACAACATGGTTCTGTGCCCCTTTTTTGTGATTAGTCTGTGGTATGGTAAGAAGTTTTTGTGTAAATATATATACATATGTATCCATTGAAAAAAAAGAAAAAGGGTTGACATAAAATGTGGATATGTTTTGAGACTGTCTTGGTTTCTTTCTTTTATTTTTTTAAGCTAAATTTGTCATTTGTCAAGTTGATATTAGGGTACATGTTACATGTGCAGTTGTGTGAAAAGAACATTTTCCATTGAATGAATTGTTGAGTGTTCCAAGTGTGCATATGTGTGCTTGTTTTACTATTAAAACATTTGCTACATACATGCGGCGTTAAGTAATCTTCTGTTTTCAGAGTGTATAGTACTGTTTATAGTTTTTCTCCCTCTGTATGCTGTCTTTGTTGTTTGTGTCTGTTACTTTCTTGCGGATTTTTCATCCAGTAAAATCCCCTAGAGTGATATTGTTGGGTGTTCCAAGTCAGCAGGTGAATGCTTGCTTTACTATTAAAACATTTGCTGCATGCATGCAGTGTTATCTTCACTTTTCAGGGTATAGGGCTGTGCAGTATCTGTCTCTCGCTCACTCTCACTCACTCTCTGTTAGTCTATATGCTGTCTTTGTTGTTGGTATTTGTTACGTTTTCATGGATTTTTCATTCAGTAAAATCCCATACAACAGAGTGATATTGTGGGATACCCAACTCTTCCCCGTCCCCCCTACCCCCACCCGTGCATGAGGTCACCATGTATATATTCAATTTAATGATTCAGTGCTGATTTTAAACCTGACAGTGTTACAGTCATTAAATTTTTTCTCTCATTTTTTCATTAATAAGATTTCTCGCAGCAGTGCAAGTTCACCTTCAAGATGTTGGATCAGTTCACCAAGTATCACACCTGCAGTCTGCTTGCTCATGCGCTTGGTTATATGCAAACAAATGGACTTCAAATTTGGTGCATGTGTGTGTAATAGAGACCGACTTCATGAATGACTGATGACCCTCAAAACAATGATGTTCCTTTTATGTGGCAAAGATTTTGTTCAATGCAGAAACAGTGTGTTGTTCCCAATCCTTTCCTTAGCCAGGTTGGAGCCAAGGTCAGTGTGTGACATGAACATATAAGTACTGGCTGCTAATTTATTAACCTGCCCAAGGATGAATTTGTGGCTATCAAATACAACCAGAAACAACAAGGATGGGGTCTTGGGCATACAGTTATTCATGTCAAAGTGTATCACCACAGAATACACAATTAAAATGTATTTGTTTGATATTCGTAACTCTTATTTATTGTATTTTTCACTCTGGGGTAAGACCATATTTGAAAACATTGAAAGATGTGCTGTATTTCCATCATTTCCACTTGATTGTTGTTGTTAAAAAATTTTAACGCTGAACTGTCTTTGGGGAGGTGCTTGTTGGGACCAAGTTCCCAAGAGGTGGGGGAAAAGGGAGACTATACCTAATGCTGCACTGTCACCACCAGAATGATTCTGTGTGAAGATGGAACGATGGACTGCAGTAAGAGCCACTTTAATGGTTCATAAATTGAGAGAGCAGGGTCACAATTAAGACAGTGCCCGTTGACCACAACTTATGAAGAAAAAAAGAGAGTCAAAACAGACTCAAGCCGTTGTCCATCTGCTTACCAGCTGACCATTGTGTTTGTGTAACTCCAGCTTTTTGTTCTGTAGTTATACATGTGCATAGTTAGCAGATGACATAGCCGAGTGGTGAAAATACTGCATTCAGGACCCAGACACTGCTGGTTTGAACAGCAACCTCCATTATTCCACTTACCCCCCCCAACCCTGCAGCCCCGCCCCCCCCCCCCCCCCCCCATATCCCTCTTTGTTTAACCTCAGGGTAATGGGCATGTCCACACTCCTTCAAATAAAAAGAAATATATTATGATGCTAATAAAATAGCCAAACCAACAACTGAGGTCCCACAGGCAGCATGTGTATGCATGTTGATGAACCAACAGGAATGAAGAACTAAAATGCCCTGGCAAAGTTTATGTAAAAAATGTCACCAGTGTTAGAGAATTTATTTAGGCTAAGCAATGCTCTGTTGCAGTTCGCTTTCTGTCCAGGGCAAAATGACCTGAAGTTTCTCGCAGGAAAAAATTCAATTTCAACTGGCACAGCAACATATGCTAAAAAGCTTATATATATATGCTAAGAAGTAATAAATGGACGCAATCGTCTATAAAGAGCTATCTAAGTAACTATAGTTCTGGATAGAGTTCTGCTAAAGTATATATATTATATAAATATGTTAAATCTTTCCTCTTTTTTTCCCCTCTTTTCTCTCATGTATTTCCATGACTTCAAAACTATTCAACAGGAAAAGCATATATATATATTTATATACAGAAAAGAAACAAAGTTTCAGCAGTATCAAGTGGTGTGAATTCAGATTATTTTTCATTGATATACATTTTGTCCACTTACCTGTGGTTGGTTGTTGGGTTTTTATGTGTTTAAGAAAAAAGAAAAAAAAAAAAAAATTTATACAGTGAAACCTCGAAGAAGAGCTTTAAGCTGAAATTCTGCTGAAGGCAATGTAATCAAATATATATATTTTGTTCTTTTGAGACAGAGTTCTCTTAAGGGGACCCCAAATGAAGAAACATCACAGGCAGTATTGATAGGAATTGAACAAGAAAGGTTTGCAGGTTTTGTATTTGTCAGTTGGGCAATTGGTCTAGTTTGTTACAAATAATTGGTGTTTGAAGGTCTAGTTTGTTACAAATAGGTGTTTCAAGGTCACAAAGATGTGGCCCTGAGCACTACTGTTTGGTGTCAGGCTGTCTGTGTGACATCGTGAACAAGGCTGGCATGCCTTCCTCTTTCATGGTTCTTTACCTCCACAGCAACCATAAGGCTTATTAGGGACGTGGAGCCCAGGATGGCCACCTCGACTTTGACACAGCTCCTGAGCTCTGAGCTCTAGAGGATGGCATGTATGGCAGAAGTGTGCTTCATTCATCATGAGCCAACCATTTTCTGCTCTTCATTGGCAAAGAGTAAACCAACGTGTCCGTGCCCCAAGGAGTTCACATTTGAAGCAGAAAAATATAATAATAGGGAATTTATAGAGCGTTTACGGGGACTCAAAGCACTTTACAAGCATATAATTATGCTGATAGAAAATCTACATGAAGCCAGCTCGTGAAAATGTTTGCTGCACATTTTCAGCTCAAAATGCCTTCACTTTGGGTCCCCTTTAAGAAGAAGTAATGATGGTCCCAAAACACTTTGACTAAAGTGAACTCACTGTACATGGTTATTTTCTGGCACCCTGGGCTTTTTATGTGAACATGGAAGGCAGTGTGACTTGCAAGAGGACATTGATTGTCATAAGTTTTGCTTGATTCTGAGAATCTACAATAATCCATTTGTCTGTGCATTTCTAGACATATGTGTATATCTTTTTTTGCACCAAGTATGTTGTAAATATTTGGACAGTTGTATGAAGTACAAGTTGACGTTCATCATCATCATCATGTTGATGATCATCAGTTTTACTTGATTCTAGGAATCTCTTATCATTGTGTATGTTTCGTCAAAGACATTTTTGGTCTTCATTAGATGGATTAGTAAAAAACACCCCCCAAAAAAACACTGGCTCTCTCTCTCTCTTTTTTCTGTTGATCTTTTTCTTTCTTTTTTAAGTGATGTGTGTATGTACATGTACAGCAAATGTACAGCATATTCTGTTTTTAGTGTATTTAACTGTCAGGTGTGCATTAATGTGAGTGAGTGAGTTTGTATGTGTGTGTATGTTCATGTGTGATGCATGTGTGCATACATTCTCCAAGCTGGTATTAATGATTGTATCTTTTGCCATAATGATTTTTTTTTTTTTTTCTGGTGCCTTTACACCTCCCCCAACTCTCAATAGAAAGAAAGGGGAAGGGAAGCAAGCGTTGGGTGGGGGGTCATCCATTTTATACAACATACATACCGTTACTGTTCTGTAATTATTTAACTCTTTAGTTCACGTCACTGTTGGATAGGTGTGTCAGTTACCACCAAGCTTAGCTGGTTTCTGTGCGAATCATGTTTGTCCAGTGTACTTCATGCTGTCATGTTGAGCTTCATTTTGTAATTGTATTTTTTTGGTATATATATATGTATATATATATGTGTGCTGTAGTGTGTAATACTTTTTGTCAGTTTGACATTGAGAGAAATTGATGTTGTCTTCATTGCACATACATTTGATTTGTTGTTTTGTTATGATGCAAGATATGTCAATGAAAAAAATATTTTGTATGCAAAGTTTGATAAAACTTGGTTCAGTTTGCTACTGCTATACCTTGTTTTGCGCTTGTTGTGTGAAATGGGTGATTGTGTTTGTGCCAGTAGCTCAGTATCACCTCAGGTAGTCACGTACTCAGGTTCAATCCTGAGACTGATATTTTAAAGTTGCAGTTACTCCCTACATCAGGTTTTGTTGTGGAAATTTGTTTTCAGGCAGCTCATTCTTGCCAGTGCTGGCCAAAGTAGAGATTGGGTAACAGCTGAAATCATGTTGGTATTTGCCACAAACATGCTTGCAGCCATGCAAGCTGATTTAAGCAGCAAAAGCAGGAGTAGGGAATAAGAGCATCTTTAAATTTGTAGCATGACTGTGTTAATAATATACTGAACAAGAAACAGATTCCTGTCGATTTTTGTAACTTCTTTTTAAATAATTGTTTGATAATTTTTGTTAGTGTTTTTTTTTTTTTTTTAACCTCAGTTCTCCATCCAAGGGTGGTAAAAAGAAATGTGAAGTTTGAGAAACCATTTATGTCTGTTCATACCAATCTGATGAATGGAAAAGACCCTGTGCAAAATCTCACATTCCTGTGCTAGCAAAGCATTGCTTTGTTGTGCTTTACTTTTAGTCCAGCTCTCACAAAACATAAACTGAACTGGCTTGTCCATTTTGTTGTTGTTTTGTTTGGAGTACCTTTTTTTTCTTTTCTTAACTTTCTTAAATTGTTCATGGCCTACATAAGTCTTGATGTCTAACCCCCCCTCTCTCCCCCCCACCTTCCCCCTGAGAAACTGCCAGACAAGAATTAATCATCATCTGCATTTGTGACAGAATAAATAATACAGAACTCATAAAAGGAATTCCCTTAGGTTAACCCCTTCATGGCTCCTACCTGTACTTTTCCAGACTGAAAGGTGTGCACACAGGCCTATAAACCAAAATTGTCTAGGCTGATAACAAGCCTACTTTCAGTTCTGTGCATTTTGATACAGACTCTTCCTCATGATTCACCCTGATTATGACACTGTCATGCTTGATTAGCATAAAAAAAAAAAAGAAAGAAGAAGAAACCAGTTTCCTGCCTTCCTCATGCTACTGGTGAAATATTTAAAATGAAGAGAAAGAGAGAAAAACTAGAAGACATCACATTTTTCTTTTTCTTTTTACTGCCTAGTATATAATGTGCATGCATGCATGGCAGTGAAAAAGTCACAATGACATTTTGCTTGAGACAAATTGATTTAAGTCCCTGTGTGTAGTCTTTCCTTGTATTTTTTAGTTCTCTTAAAGAAGACCTTGGGTGAAGAAACATCGCAGGCTATATCAGTAGTAATGACTAATGAAAATGAAAACAGCAATTTTTCAGCCAATTTATGGAGAGAACAAATTTGGATTAAAAAGAAAAAAAAACTTTAAGCTGCAAAAACAACCGTTAGCATTGCCACTAACATTTTGTATCTGAAGTTTTCTGTGTGTAATGTCATATTAACAAGGTCAGCATGCATGGCAGAAACATACATTATCATGAACTGACTTTTGTTGTTGTGCTCCTCATCATTGGTAAAGAACAAAGCAACATGGCTAGGCCCTGAGGAGCTCAAATTTGCAGCCAAAATTGTTCTTTGTTGCAGATGGATCAACCACACAAAACCTGCAGAAGGAAATATTTGCACATTTTCAGGCAGTTGGGGTTCACAGTAAGACAGAACTGCGTTAAGAAAGCAGCGATTCAGATGTCCTCAGCCACTTTGTCTAAAGAGGGTTCCGCTGTAATCTTGTAAACATCATCTATTTATGCATTTAAAAAGCAGGTAAATCTTTGATTGGTTATTCATCCTTTGCTGAAAATTCACTTCATTATATATGTATCTGCACTATGCATTGTTGTTTTCATTGTGATCGTGTAGAGTGCACACAGCACATGCATGTAATAATAATAATGATGATGATGGAATAATGTAACCAAAAGGAGAGGTGAAGTGATTATTAATTCTGCGTATACTACAGCTACATTCAGATGGTTCAGAATTGAATACGTGACATTGTGGTGAATGCATACTCTTTGTTGCAGGAACTCTAATTCTTCTTTTGTGATCCACCAATGTTTAGCATGGGTTTTCTTTCAGGGGCCACGAATGTTTAGCATCATTTTATCCTTTCAGTAATGTTCATTGACACAAGAGTATTGCTGAATTCATTGGGGCTCAAAACACAAAAAAGGTTCAAACAAACGCTTATTTAACACAGACACACAGTATGCAAATTTGCAGGGAAATCCCCTTTATCATTAGGGCTCAGATGAAAAATAATGGCTAATGTTGTATCCTGTTGGAGGAGGCCAAGAGTAAGACAGTGCCTTGTAAGGGTGAAGCCATGGAGACAATTTGACAGATCACATTGTAGGGTCTTTCTCCAAGCTTTACATTTTGGGGTCAATAGATGGAAGGGTTATTTTTGAGAGGAGAGAAATGCGCAAAGTTGTAGAGGAGTACTATTTGACTTTTTATATATGTATAATTCATATGTGTTACAGAGAGGTATTTCAGACTTTTTCATAGAGCCATTTGCTCACACCCGCTGAAAACAACAACTATTCTGTTGCATGTCATGAGCTGAATTCACAAACACTCTTGCTCTTACTTGGTACAGACTTTTTAAGTCTATATTTCTCTGTTTTAGAAGGCTTTGGTTTTTAGGTTTTTTTTGGTCGTTTTGTTATTGTTTTGGTCTCCCTGTTCTGGTCAATGCTCCTCATTATCATGAGAATGATATGATCACAAACGAGCAATTTGGAGTTGGCGCTGAATGTTCAACAGATGAACCAGTCATACATATTCAGCTCCTTTTCTACTTTGGCTTTGTTCCCAGCATACATAAGCTATTTATAGCTTTATGCATATCATGTTTAGAACTTTTTCTTACAGCTGTCTAGAAGTGTAGCCTAATATGATGTAATATTTGACGTGACTGAAAAGTTCAGCTGAAAATCATATGAGTGCAGGAATTTAGTGACAAAATTGTATCTACCACAGCAACCCAAAATAAGTCTACCATGTGACAGGTGTACTCACTTAAGTGCTTTGTTGGCAAGCAAGATCAGTATAGTGCGAATATGCGAGTGCTACAGTGTTAAATTATTACTGAATAAGTGAACAAGTTGAAGCATTAACACAGGATCAAATTTGTTATTTCGGTGTATCGACTGGTTTATTTGCCCACTTATGTAGTTTATGTTAGCTGGCACTCATTTAGTTGTGTTCTGTCACTCCAACACCTTTGTTAGCATGTTACACAAGCCAAATGATGATCTCAGTCTTTGTTTCAGCCCACCCCTCTCCCCCTGCCTCCTGGTTGCATTGCACAAAATCTGTTTTAGAAATAACAGCACTCTTCATGATGTGCCTGCCCAGGAATGGGAAATGGAAACTGTCAGTCAGAAGGAAGTAGCATGCTCAAGAGGTATACAAATAGTCTGTCATCAGTTGTTTCGATTCATCATACATGAACACCAGAGATGGTGGTATTCTCCATGTCAACTGAATTCTATCAGGTTAAAAACCAGAAAGGTTGACAATTCACCTGGGTCTTACTTTGTGATGTTCGTTTAATTTAGGCGTGTTCGTCTCTGTGTACGCCTGCATGGGAAGCATTTCTTTGTATGTGTATGTGCATCCACCTGCTTGCTTGCCTATTTACATGAATGATGAAATGTGTGGATAACTGATCAACCTAGGACATAATCGTTTTGCAGCTATTTACAGCTTTTGTTTGTTCAGACTCAAAGAACATCAGCGGCTCTGTGTTCTTTCATGATTCCATTCAGTTGCCACTCAAATCCTGTTAATTTTGTTGTTGTTGAATAGACTGCAACTGAATTTCATTGGTTTTAGCATTTGTTTGGAAACTGGATCAGTGGGTGTGGTGCTTGGTTTTGCATTTCCCCCATGATTGCACCTGATGAAGGTCTTACCAATAATAAAATGTATGACAGTGCTTTGTTTTATGTTCACTTGATGGTGGAAAGAGGAGATGTGTGGAATGGTTGTGTCATTTGAAATGTTTGAGAGGGTTCAAAAGAAAAGTGTGTAAGAAAGCTGAAAGAGACAATGTAGTCAAACAAAAAAGGAAAAGAAACAGAGATGTCAGCTGTTGGGATGAAGAGGACATGGTAGATCAAGTTTGTCAATTGAAATATTGGTCAAATCATATTCGCACATAGGGATATGAACTTGCTCTCCAAAGACAGAACACCCACACACAGGGATATGAACTTGCTCTCCAAAGACAGAACACCCACACATAGGGATATGAACTTTTTCTCCAAAGACAGAACACCCACACTCTGTCACCATCTCTCAGATCTCTAAAGAGTACAGCTCTCTCCCTCTCTCTCTCATAAAGTGACGTGATCTGCCGTGACTGAGCAGGACGCGCATTTCAGAGCTGCTGTAGATTTTTTTTCAAAAAACTGCGCTAATTACAAAAACCATGCCTGAAAGTGGACTACCAGTTGCAGCAGAAATCACTCTTGATGCCCTGCTACAGAAAAACGTTGTGTCTTCATGGAAAATCACCGGAGACCGCTACAACAGCACCGTGTTCATTCTCCGGTTGACAGCCCAGAGCTCCGACATTAACAGTCAGCCATTAAGCCTTCGTACCGTCCACTACAGAAAGAAGCCCCCGAGTCAAGTGTTGCGAGACAAGAGGAGAGCAGAGGAGAGGATAGCAGCAATGAAGCACCAACAACCCCAAATGAATAATGGCCAACAACAAGGACATAAACAGGCAAGTGAATTTCGAGAAAATTATGTTGAATTTTTGCCTTCTGCTGACAAAGACAGTCAGCCAAGCAAGAACACAGAGAGTTCACAACACAGCCTGTTGGAAGACAGACACGCACGTGCAAAGAATGGGGATGTCAGTGACTGTGTTGACATGGCAAACAAATGCGAGTCTGTTACTGTTCCCAATGAAACCGTGCTTGGCTTGAGTGACACACAGACAGGAGAGATAAAAACCAGTGAAAAGTTTGATTATTTGTCCGAGGCAAGTGTGACTGAGCTTTCATTAGCGGAAAACAAATCGCCTGATACAAGTGTCAGTTTTAGTGATGAATGCTGCAACCATACAAATGACAGGGGATACGCAGCGTTTCACGAAGAGCTACATCCTGATGTGATCAGAGGCAAGTTGAGTGGTCTGAGTGACAAGTCTGTTCAGCGACGCATCACAAACCTATCAAGAAACAAAACGATCGAGAAAGTAGCGCTTCATAGATGTTGGAACCGAGAAACTTTGGTGTGTGAATCTGATGATTTCATTTTCCAGTTCGACTTGAAGAAATGCATTTTGCAACACTGGTTCGTCAAACAGGATTGCAGAAAGATGACTGCCCTTGAAAATGAGGCAGTGTTCGTCGTCACAAACTGGGTTTCTGAGGATACATCCAAGTACACAGAAGAGCTGGAATTCCTCTCGTGTTGTCTTCTTACGGTGACTACAGTTGCTCGGCAATATTTTCACGCTGTTTGAAACTTTGACTTTTGTACACACTCAGTGATAAAATCAGTGCAGTGTGGCATCTCGGTACTGAAGTGACTGGTGTTCCTTTTGTGACATGGTCTCCATGGCACATATGAACTATTGCACCCTGGATTCGGTTTTGTTTTTTATGATTGAATCACTGTTGCATAACTATTTTCTGTAACCCCCTCCCCCTTCCCCCATATTGTAATGGGTCTGTGGCCTAAACAATTAAACTTTCGTATTCGTATTCTCTCATAAAGTAGTTTTCTCCCTCTCTCTCATAAAACAGCTTTCTCCCTCTCTCTCTCTCTCTCACAAAACAGCTTTCTCCCCCTCTCTCATAAAACAATGTTCACATGGTATTCTGGTTTATATACATTTTTCTTATTATTAGCAGTTACCACATGGTAATGAACATAGCAAAGAGAAAAAGAGAAGAAAAAAAAAACAGCTGTCCTGTTGTACATACCATTTGCTGACATTAGGCACTGAAACTGTTTTATAACAAAAACAAACCTCACAACACATTATAATGAAGATGCCCAGAACTGGTAATTAACTAAGAGCATCAAATTTAAACTTGATAACCTTCCATGGGTTCATTTACTGCACGCACAATGTCAATGAAAGGACTTTAAACAAAGCCAAACTGAACCATCAAAGTAATGCTGGTCACTGGGAAACACATTTTAATACAGAACCAATATGTTAAAAAAAAAAAAAGTGTTTGGCATAGTTACTGTCAGCAGGATCAGGGGGAATTACTGACTAGCTCAGAGTAGGGCTGGGAGGATGAACTGATCTGAGACGGAGACTTCCTCCAAAGGTATTCTTGAACTGGACAGTTCCAAAGTCCATACCACAAGGTAACAAGGCTGAGAGGTACTCGGGCTGACATTCATCAGCTAATGTCTTCATTGTGACTTGTCACGCCAATTTTCACTTCTAGATGACTGAACTTCAAACACTGCCATCTCGGCTAACTGTGCTAAAGTGATGGTAAACAAATAATGTAGTCCAGACAGCTAAGCTACAGTATTAAAAAGGGAAAATTTAAATTTTGGTGACAGCAATTCAACAATCAAACCCAATAGGATTTGAGAACACAAATGGCCAAAGAAAAAGCATTAGCAAAGGCAGTAAGGAGAATGAAAACAGGTTTATTGGGCGGTTCAGTGAAGCTGGTTTGCACAAGTGAATGCCCTTTGTAATCTTTCGAGCATGAAGGTGCGAGAGGTTGCAGCATCACTTCCGTGCAGATTTCTGAGGTAGGTGTTGCTTCATGCTGTGTATAACAATGGAAGTTGAACCTAGAATTGTGAAGCAGTAAAAATACCACCACTGTTGCAGTTGCAAAAATTACCAGGGAAAGGGGATGGAGGGTGGGGGAAAAGTGTCTTTTTGTTGTTTTTTGGCTGACAAGAAGATTGTGATTTCATGGAAAAAATGTGTTTTGGGGCATCCAATAGCACAAGCAACAAGTTATTGCTTGTTGCCAGACAAACTCTGACTACAGGCTTCCAAAAATGCCATTAAAGTTGACAGTGTAAAATTTGCAAATTCACTGTCACCACCTTCCATTGTGAAGAAAGTATGCACCAGAAGTAAAAGCAGCCAAGGGACTTAAGTGATGCCAGGCAAAAGTCAAGGGAGTTAGCAACCCCACCTGAACCGCCCAATTCCTTTCTACTGAAACAAATATGTTGATGAGACAGAAAGACATGGACTTCATGGTCAATCACAAAGTTCTGCTGTTTGTGAATAATGGGACCTATGAACATGTACACTAAGCACTATTTATTGAGATGGTCATACCATGGTAATCAGAGCTTGGAGCCAGTTTAGTATCAGTGTTGATCACTTTTATATAGCACTAGTCTCCACTCCTGAGCAGCAGGAATATATATAAAAAAATATAAAAAAAGCAAATCTGATCCCAAACCCAGTGGTTGATGGTAAGTGTATAATTACACATGTATCATGCATGTAAGGCATGCTTACTCTCCAAAGCACCAGGCCTGAATAAAAATACAACTACAAACAACAATAACCAGAATAGATACACAGTATCACAGGTAAAACAATGCTTAAATCAATATGCCTACTACTTTTTATCAGCAGAAAATGTCTGTTGCTAGTCTCCTCCTCCCCCCCCCCCCCCCCCCTTCTGGGCTTAAAACACCAAGTTACTTACTCCCCCCTTCCTCCTGCTTAGTTTCATGGGCATTTTTCCCCCTCAAAATATAGCACTTGTCAGTGTGGTACCATACAAGGGTACCTTAACAATAACATTGGTTTAAAACAACAACAACAAAACAGCAACGAAGCACTCTAAGTTACACACACTCTCTCTCTTTATCTCCACACACACACACACACATAGTTTACACACAGAGTAAACATACACACAAAAACACACACAGTACAGTAAACACACCCACTAAAAAACATTGTTGGCACAAGTGCATCCTTCCTTCTTTTCAAACTTTGTTCTTGACTTGCTAAAACATGTCAACAGTCCCAAGCAAGAAATAAAATCTCATTCATTAAAACTGATAAAATGGCCAGTTATCAGACCAACACCCACACATGATGCTGATCGAACCACAGCTCTGCACATTTTATAACAAATTAGATGCTGCTGATTCAAATACACAACTCTACATTCTATTTCCAAACAAACACTGAAGCAGACCACAGCACAAAATTACCACATGTTCTAGGAACGATTTCCTTTCTTCAATTTCTCAGCTTTCTTTCTCTCTCTGGCCGCCCGCAACTTCTGCATTCTATCTTTCCGCAAAGCTGAGTCTTTGAACTGTTGTCTCCCCACTTTGTACAGCTCTCGTATAGAGTCCTCCCTGGGCTTTGGAGCCATCTTCCCCTTGCTCCGCAGAAGCCGAATGGCAAAGTTGGTGCCAGCCAAGGTGACAGTGTAGCGAGCTGGTGTGGCCAGTTTGTACATGAGGTAGGCGACTGCAAAGTCCCCAAGACCCCCGGCACGGAACGGTTTGATCAGCGTCTCACTAAACCCCCAGTGCTCCAGCCATGGAATGATGTCAAGCCCACTGAAACAGATGCCAAGCCCGCTGAAATAGTTATCAGCTAAGCCCACTGAAATACACACACACATACACAGTACACGCATGAACATACACACACAGAAACATATATATGGATGTAAAGTCCACTCAAAGTAAAATAGGTGTCAAATCCACTCAGACATTAACTGCTGACCCAAAAGCAGCTTCCCGCAACTTTATTTTCACATCATATTTAGACACTGCTCAACCCTTTCATCTTTTAAAGCCAAACTGAAAACCTTCATCTTCTCACAGTATTTTCACCCTAACTAATATCAGTACCCAGTTTCTGCTACAGCCAGTGTGTGTGTGTGTGTGTGTGTGTGTGTGTGTGTGTGTGTGTGTGTGTGTGTGTGTTTTTCCATATAATACTTTATGTAAATTGTTTTGGTAGGTCTGTGCTCTACATGTGTAAAGAATATCATATTTAGGTTAATATGTAATATGCGAGTGCTCAGGGCGTTGATGAGCGCATAACAAATGTACGTTTTTGTGTGTGTTTTTCCAGTGAAAGTAATGTGGTTAAGACTAGGCCAGATGCAATTTGAGTGTATGGATTGGGATACTGATCCAGTGTGGAACCTGAAGCTGAATCAGTGAGGCAAAGAGTCTGGTCATAAATTGTGTATACATTTACAAGTGAAGGCTACCTGGTTTCCGGTTGGCTACTCACCACCTTGCTGCCGTGTAAAACGACCCATACCACACAATGGATGTGGCAACGTGAACAGCCACCAAGATTTTCCCATGCTCCTTGTACGCCCGCTTGAAGCGTTTGAAGATGCTCAAATTTTCCTCCCCTGCTGTTGTTTCTTCTTTCACTGTCCCTTCTTTGCCCTTAGAGGGTTTGGGATCAGGATTGGTGCTATAGTTTGTAATGCACATGAAATGCTGCCCTGGAAAATCAGGCTGATTGAAACTGTTCCTTGGCTTCAAAGCTGCATCACAATGAAGGTGGCCAAGGCGAAGGAAACCAGCTGATGAGTTCTTATGGGTGTATGGAGACCAGCATCTGTAGTAGTCCCTGTGCTGTACTTGCAGGTAACCTGTCGGATCAAAATATGAACACGTTATTATTGACTGTAGTTTCAACTTTGATTAGAACACATATTTTTCAGTTCATAAAAGTGGGCATCCTGATCCTATGTTCAAACAAAGTCCTGTGGTCAGCACTCTTTTTCTTACCAGGCTCCAGTTCTGGAACCAACTCCCTGTTTCTGACCACCATTCTACCTCTGTCAGCTCTTTTAAATCTTCCTTGAAAACCTTTCTCTTTTTAAAAACCTTTTCTTCAGTCTCATTGCCCTGATGTGCAACTTTTTTTTTTTGTGTGTGTGTGTGTGTGTGTGTGTGTGTGTGTGTGTGTGTGCATGTTCATGCCTGTGCGAGTCTGTGTGTGTGCATGCGTGTGTGTGCATTCATGTTGTATGTGCTGAATTTTGACAATATGTATTTGTACAGAACGTGTAAGCGCTTAGGGCCTGTGCAGGTTAGGCGCTCTAAGTATTCATTATTATTTAAAAAAACAGCTAAACAAAGAGAGGATAAAGAAGGAAAAAAATTGCAGTAGTCAAGGGGCGAAAGAACAAAGGCAGAGACAAGAATTTTTGTGGCATCTGTGGGCAGAAGATGATGGATGAATAATGCAACAGAGTTCAAAATCAGCTGAGCAGACCAGATAGGAGATCTACGTGAATTTTCATGGTCAAGTGACAATGAAGTGTAACAACAGAATGGGGTACTTTGTTTTGAATTTCAGTTGATCTGAAGGATGTTAAATGTAGCTTGCCACCACCACCACATGTTTGCTGGAGTCTGCAGACATTTGCAGGTGTTTGTGGGAGTTTTCAGATGCCTGCAGGCATTTGCAATAAATACACACGTGTACTGTCCACATCTATCATTGTTCTAAATACCTTGCTATGTTTTGAGAATCAGAGTCACTGCCATGGTATAAAAACACACAAAATCCAGTTTGGCCTAGCGGTAAGGCATTAGGCTGGTAAGCAGAGGGACCTGTTTGAATCCTCTTCAGCTCTCCTTTCTCTTCAAAAGTTGTGGTCTCTGGACACTGTCTTGTGACTTTGTCCCTCACAATTAATGAAACATTAAAATGGCTCTAATTGATGCCCATCTTATTCTTAATGCAGGAGTCATTCTGGTGGTGACAATGATTATTATAATCTCCCTCTCCCCCCCCCCCCCCAACACCCCCCCCCAAAAAAAAAAACTCCCCCTTTCTCCCCAGCACTAAAAAGCCTTATGGTTTTTGAGGATGTTAAGCACCATGTTTATTCACTTACATAAAATATACTTACTTTGCCGTGTTTACCCCCCCCCCCCCCCCCCATCCCCAATAAGCCTTATGGTTTCTGTGGATGTAAAGCAAATGTTTATTTACTTACATATGTAGGGGAGAGGGGGTGGTGAGTAAGGGAAGCAGGTTGGAAGTATGAATGAAGAGTCACAAGTCAGAGGTTGCTATAACGTAACTTTTATTTGCACCAACCAGGAAACAGTGTAGGCTCTCCACTGAGATGAACACATGAACACTGGCTGCAACAGCAAACAAACAACCTGCCTCTGCAGGGCCCAGCGCACAAGTTTTGACACCTTAGATAATTGGAGCCATAAAACTCCTACCCAATCAAAAAAGGATAAAGAAAAGAAAGGTTACAGGGTCATGGCCTGAAACATGTATACATTTGGTTACATCCCCCCTACTCAATCATAACCAGCTATAATCACATAGCAATAAACAAAACTAAAGGGTGTAGGGCAACTAAGAGTTAAATTAACAAACCATCAAAGTGGTATCCAATACATCCACACACAAAACTATACCCCTTTTTGCCAGCATACTAGTAAAGGCCTGGCTAACTACACAAAACATCTCAAAGACCAAACAATGATTGCATTGCAGTAAAGGGGCAATATGATTACTGCATTTATTTTAAGCCAAGTAAACCAGACAGACCCAGAAAACATTGTTTGAAACAGAACAAAAGGATAAAAAAGAGGATTCCTTTGCGTTAATGATGAAAACTCCAAAAGAAACATCTGTTCTTATTGCATTTGAAAAACTTACTGCCATCTGGGACATAAAAAAAAAAAAAAAAAATGGAGGACGTTCCACAATTGGCTGTACAAGACCTCAAAACAACATGTCCAAAAAAATCAAACATCAACACAGCGCACACTGCAACAATCGAATACTTCACACTGCATGTCATTTTACATATGAACGGCACACAAGTGATGTCTGCCATCTCAAACCATGATTTCAATACCAAGCCTTATGTGAAGGCCCCATGGTACAATAAAATGTCTCACTAGAGAAATGCACACACGAAAATACAGGGCCTTATATAAAAGTTAACGCGTATACTCTTAATAAACATAACTCTCACTCACAGACAACACAATACTCAGTGACCCTGATGTGGACTCTGTCCTGTTACTACTCAAATGAACATATATAATGCTATTAAGTAATACCATTTTAGCGGTCAAGCCATCTAAGTTCGATCATGATGAAATAAATATACACTAGGGTCACCACACTGCTCAGGAAAATGAAAAATGGAAGTTGTGGTAGATATGGAGTAACAATCAACTAACAAAAAGTAACATAGATGTAGTCACACTCACTGAGAACCCTAATTGACTGTATAAGGCAGGTATATATAACCATTTGCATACAAATCCACATATACAAAATGCAACACACATATAATCAGTCCTGATTCGCCCTTTTGCTTGTATATTTCAAGCAACCTTCCCGAGGTTAATCAACGTATAACTGATACTTCAACGTCTCTTGAGCATGACTACCAGAACAATCCATACTCAGTAGATGCCACATCCAATCCACATAATCAACAGCAACTGTGCAACCTACATACATTTACTTCAACTCAACAAAACAGCATCAACAATGAACACACTACAGGTCCATGCAAAAGGAAACAAGCTAAATCATAATGGCTACTGCCGTGCAAGGAATACACTAGAAATAGCAACAGTTACATGCTAAATCTAAACTGATGCCACTAAGTTTGAACAAGGTAAGGACTCTTAAAGGACAAGTCCAAGGTTAGGGGCGATTTTTGACACAATTTCCGTTAAAGCTCGCTGAGAACGATGATGTAGGTGAAACTGTGATGTGAAAGTTATAAATGCACGAAAAAAAGGCATTTTCTGTCATACCGAAAGCATCGCCATGACGCCCAAACATACCTGTCAACCCATACAGTTTACCAGTATAAAATACAGTTTTTTCAGTATTTTGGGGGGACATGGCCATATTGGAAAATGGATACAGGAAAACAAAATGTTCATGAGATTTTGTTGTTGTTTTAAACTGAGTGAAAGGACTGAAAAACTGTCGAATGAGCAGCTGACACACGCCATTGCCAAATGTACACTGACTGGCCTAGTGCAATAGCTAAGAAATCTTGCCGGAAGTGAGATCTGAAGTTGTACATGTGTATTTTATGCAACATTGCTTCTTCCTTCCACTGCCACACATGCCAGTTGGAATTCAAAGTGCCGCTGCCACCAGCGAAAAAACAAAAGATCTTGGCCTGCATAAGGGAAATACAGGTTCACAAACTGTGGACTAAGGTTTACTCCCAAAAGGGGTTGACAGCTATGCCCAAATCACATGACCATCTGCCTACTACGTCACTCTGGGGAGTCGCTGCAAAATGGCCAACTCGAGCTCCGAAGACAAAACTGATACTTTGCCCAAGAGACCCACAAGGATACAGTCATACCTTGGACTTGTCCTTTAAGGCAACCCATTAACATACAAACACAAGGCATTACCAAACGACCATACCAAGCATCATATCCCCTTCCTTTTTTCCTAAAGCATGGCACCACAGTGCATCTCTTGCAGCTGCTGATATAGTTCCTGACCTCTCTTGGACATTGGGCCAAAGTGAGCTGGGCAGAATCAGCTGTTCAAGGGTACCACAATGTTGGTCAGCCTGCCCACGACGGAGGATCCCATTCTTCAGAAACAGTCGAGGGTACTGCTGCACCAATGCCTGCGTGGAGCGTTACTTGATGCTGGAGGGCTAATTGGCTGGCTAGGCTGCGAGCGCCAGACTGGATCCTGTTGCTGTAGTTGTCGCAGGTCAGCCATCAGTTTAGGTGAAGCTCGGTGGTCAGGTTCCCCTCGATCTGAATCAGTGCTGGACAGCTCTGCTACACTGTCCCAGTGCCTCCCGACAGCTCCTCTACACTGTCTGCTGGTGCCTCCAGACAGCTCCGCTACACTGTCTCCTGGTTGGTTGTGACTCTTCTACTTCCAATCCTGCTCACAAGTGCCAGGTTTTGTAGGGGAGTAAGGGAAGCAGGCTGGAAGCATGAATGAAGAGTCACAAGTCAGAGGTTGCTATAACATAACTTTTATTTGCACCAACCAGGAAACAGTGTAGGCTCTCCCCTGAGATGAACACATGAACACCAGTCACAACAGCAAACAAACAACCCGAAACATGTATACAATACACTTGGTTACACATAAAATAGGTAAATTCCAAGGAGACGGTCGGAAATTCCTGGACCATTTTAAAAGTTATTTTGGGTCACAAATATCATCACAATCATTGAATGAGGTCCATATCTACCGATTACAGCCAAAATCCACAACAAAAGTTTTTTTCATATATTTTTGTCTTTCATTATCAGTTCCAGTCAGCGCATGTTGCCCTTTGACGTTTGACCTAGTTTCCCAGTAACAACATGAACATTTCCTTAGTGCCGATTTTGCAAGACAATCATACTCACGCCTCAACAATTTCAGATTGCAATTTTTTCCATACATTTTCTGTGGTTTTTAATTGCTGTAGCTTGTTTAACGAGGCTGCTTACCTAGCAGCACTTCATCGGCTTCGTTCACCATTTGCAATCCGTGACACCAACTCGAAACAATCAAAGACAAAAATATATTGAAAAAAACTTACCTTTTGTTGCGAATTTCAGCTGTAATTGGTAGATATGGGTCTCATTTAATGATTGTGGTGATATTTGTGACCCCAAATAACTTTTAAAACGGTCCAGGAATTTCCGACTGTCTCCTTGGATTTTACCCATAAAACATCACTATAATTATCAGTCAGAGTAATAAATGTGGTTACTTTAAAATTGAAAAAAAAAAAATGAAAAAAAAAAATCAGGGGGCAATACCTGAAACACATTTCGTCACGTCGTCTGCATGCCGAATGACACGAAATCGACATACTGAACTGAGCATGAACTTATACGACAAGCCGTATGACCTCGCTAATGGCGAACGAAACATAATCAAAGACATTTCTGAACGCGTACGAAAACACTAAAACACAAAATATTCTAATGTTAGCCTATGCTCAAAGCAAACTCAGTAGCAGCATGATGGAAACTTCGGTGGAAGACGCCATGTTGTGCCAACTGACGATTGTTGGTGAATGACCTTTCCAAGGTGAAATTAACCATGATTTGTAAGCATTATTTTCTTAAAAACAACATAACTACAACATCAGAAGTATTGTACTGATACCAACCGCGTTATAAAATATTGAGATGCATTGTATGGCATAAACGACAGAAAGCGTTCTCTTTTACAACAACCAAAAACAAAACATTACGATCACGTGACAAGAGAAGCCTGTGTAGCGTGCGCTAGAAGAAAGGGCAAGGTAGGTCTATTTTTAAAATTTATATTTTCACTTTTAGGGACAACCACAGTCGTTACACTCACTAATGTGCAGTTTACATAACAGTTTTCTTTCTTTTTTGCTCCCCCCCCCCCCCCTTCTTCATTTTAATGTGTACCGGTATTTATTCTCAGAGACTGATTTATTCTCGTACAGTTTCTTTCTCGTTTTATTATTGTTTCACTTTAAAATAAAACTCGAGACACTGTCCGTTACCACCTTTCAAATACACATCGCTGCAGGACTTGCAACGCTCTGACAGAGCCCAGGCCTTGACAGGAAGAAAAAGAAGTATGCATCTTTTCATTACTTCTGTAACCGGACCTGCGGCCCGTTCCTCATTTTAGGTTCAGGGGGAGGCTGGAGATTGCCAAGGAGAGACACTCACACTGGAATAAACCATTGTCTCTAGTCATCCTCATGTAGTGTGCCTTTCAATGTCAAGTTCCTCGCGTTGTGTTCAAAATCACTACAATCGACCGACCTTGGTATCCAGAAAAAACCCTGTGTTAGTGTTTGGTTGTTTGTCCGCTCCTCAGAGGTAGGTGTGCCGTTTCACTATGCACTTATGCCACTTAAAACAAACACTAGACAAAAGATAAGTGGAGACAGAAGTTGTACACATGTACCAACATGACGAAAACACTGAGGCACGCTCACAAACGCGCGCACTGACCACACTCCGTCTCAGTACATACTCCCATTATAGTGACGAACCAAATAAAGAAATGCATACAGTTTTATTTACACTACCGCATGTTACACATACAGTACACACAAGAGCAAACCAAACCGACGCACGACTATGTCTAACCTACGCACTAAACCATAGCTAACTTAGCTACCGGCATAGGCTCAGTACCAATTACCTACAAAAATAAGCTGCACCCTTGCATTAACTTAACTAATACTTGCACTTTGCAGCACAAAAAAGCAAACAAACATAAACTTAACTAACGCTCGCACTTTGCAGCACAAGTCTTCTAATAACTTAACATGCGTGCCCGCACTTTGCAGCACAGGTCTCTTAATAACTAAAACATGCGTGCCCACACTTTGCAGCACAGGTCTCTTAATTACTAAACATGCGTGCCCACACTTTGCAGCACAGGTCTCTTAATTACCAAACATGCGTGCCCACACTTTGCAGCACAGGTCTCTTAATTACTAAACATGTGTGCCCACACTTTGCAGCACAGGTCTCTTAATTACCAAACATGCGTGCCCACACTTTGCAGCACAGGTCTCTTAATTACTAAACATGCGTGCCCACACTTTGCAGCACAGGTCTCTTAATTACTAAACATGCATGCCCGCACTTTGCAGCACAGGTCTCTTAATAACTAAAACATGCGCGCCCGCACTTTGCAGCACAGGTCTCTTAATAACTAAAACATGCGTGCCCACACTTTGCAGCACAGGTCTCTTAATAACTAAGGGAAGATCTACACACTTTTCAGCATGTAAACTCGGGGGGGGGGTAGGGGTTGACCAGCACTTTTCAGCACATGGTACAGAAACCTGGCAGGCACTGTCTTTTATACCGCACCGCGCGGCACCGGCCAGTCGCTGGCAGGCAGTGTCCGACTGGAGAGAAGGGGTGGGGGAACTCAGGGCCCGTAACTCGAGCTAGCTTGCACAGCTCTCCCGCTACACTTCAAAGTTCAACGTAATCAAGCGGGAGAGCGGGTTTTCCATGTGGACTAGATGAAATATCTAGTTGGTTGAGTGCTGCTTTACGTCCACAGAAACCGGAGGCTTATTAGGGACGGGAGCCCAGGACGGCCACCTCGACTTTCACACAGCTCCTGAACTCTGAAGTATCTAGATGATGATGATGATGAAGTGATGCTTAATGTCCTCAGATGTCAGTTGACATATTAGGGACAGTGCCGAAGCATAGTTCAGTATAGCTTTACGTCCACGGAAACCAGAAGGCTCGTTAAGACGGACAGCCCAGGACGGCCACCACGACTCTCACACAGCTCCTGAACTATGATAAATATCTAGAGGGTGGATTTGCCTTTTGTAGTTTTTAGCCATCATTGACACTGCCATTAGCAGTTAGCATCATGTCTTTTCTTACAGAACTACAATCCTTGTAAAATAAAGTTTTCAAGTTCACAAGGTGGATACAGGATCATGATGAGTCAGCTCCCATGACTGGAATGCTGTGCTGCATTTTGGGGTGGGACTGGAAGAGTCCTACAGAAGCGGGGGGAAATGGAGACCAGCAAGTGGGAAATCTACTTTATCTAGCCAGAAACTGAGAAATTGTCTAGCTCTACGCTTTAGCCTTTACTGTACAAAAGCCCAGGCCAAATCTAAGCAAAGGAATCTGGGTGCCAGAATCTGCTGTCTAGTGAGTGCACAGCAGCAACTTTACCAAGCTCCCTCCATAGTGTTTTTGGTAGAAATGGTACTGAAATCTTGGAATCCCCATCATCAAAGTCAAAGCATGCACTTAACCCTGGGTACTTCCAGTTCCACTCTGGGCAAAAAAGTAATTCTATCCCAGTTCAAGTTTTATTTGTGGTCTAGCTTTTTTTTCTTTTCTTTTTTTTTAATAAAAAAAAGAGAAGAAGTTAGGATTATACATTGTTTACAAAGTGTTCTACAAGTCATATATCATCATACTGACAGTGACATTCAAACCTTTTTGGTTTCTACTTTGATTCATTGCTTTCAGCATGCAGCTTATTCAGTGTTTTCATATGCAGTTTACTCAAGTTACTGGCTTGCCAGTGTGATACTGCACTATAAAAATTATAACTATTAACTCCTTCATTGCCATGATGTCATCTGAAAACGACCAGTGAAATTTGAAACCCATAAGCCTTTTTCTTTTTTGCGCTGGCATGTCAAAGGATTGTCATCAAAATGCATAGCATTGAAAGTATAATAATAATAATAATAACTCTTATATAGCGCTATACCCCGTAAAAATTTACAAGCTCGCGGCGCTGTACATCAAAATCCGCTAGACAATCAAAAAGGTACAAGTACTATAAATACATACATCAATATCAAAATGACAAAAAAGCCAGGATGAGCAAAGTACCGTAAATGCGTACATCGATATTAAAGCATTTCACATACACTGAAATAATCACAAGTCCTATAAAATATATTACTATCAACATGACAATCAGAAAGCACAAGTACTTTCATGACAATCAGAAAAGCACAAAAGTAATACTGTAAATACATACATCAACACAAAAACAATTTCACACACATCCACCTACTATATAAATGCACACAGACACCTGAACACTCAGTCACCCCCTCACAAGCACTCGAGCGCGCGCGCACACACTCACCCATGCACACACACGCACACACGCACGCACGCACGCACGCACGCACGCACGCACGCACACGCACACACACACACACATAGTAAGACACACCACACACACACACACAAACACACACGCCCAGCAGATGAAAGAGTGGCGGCAACAGCAGGCTCTCCTGTTAGTCCCATGCTTTGCAGCGCCCCCCCCCCCCACCACCACCACCACCACCCCTCCACCAACCCATGCCTAAGGTGACAATTTCAGAAACTCAGGTGAAGGCATTGCGGAAGAGGTGCGTTTTGAGGCTGGATTTAAAAGATGTGAGAGATGGAGACAATCGGGTTTGTATCGGGACAGAGTTCCACACACAAGGCGCCTGATATTGGAAAGACCTTGCACCGGCGCTTTTCAAGTTAACACGTGGGACACAGAGCAGTTTGTCAGAAGATGATCGAAGTGATCTGTGGGGGGTGTACGAGGAGAGACAGTGTGAGTAGATGTGTTATACTTGTAGGACCAGAAAATATACTGTTTGCAAGGATCACCATGCACTTTCAGTTTCACTAGTTTCACTTTCAGCCCGGAAATTTTACAGGCTGGGGCAGTGAAGGGCTTAATACTAATAATACTATTAATAGTATTATTACTGTTGCAGTATTGGTTTGATAATTTGACTATGCACAGTGCATCTTCTTATTATTTCAGTGTTCTGGTGTGTGACCAAAACTGAGATTGCTGCCCTAGAAAGATTCAGCTATGGAACCAAATGTGACCACTTCAGAGGTAATTGCAACTGTGTGATATATATATATACGTTTACAACTTTGTGTGACATACGTTTACAGCTGTAGCTGCTCACTGGTGAGACCACAATCTGATCTAGGAACCATTCATCAGGTCATGCAAGAACAGGTTGAGGGTTCTGAAGTGGCCAAGAGATAGAATATTTACTAATTTAGATATATGACATTCAGGGGTGAGTGATTAACGCAGCATGAATTTTCATGTTGATATGGCACTGTTCTTTGCCTTAATACTATAATAGGCTGATTGGGAAACTGAGCAGAATATTGAGTCCTTTGGGTGAGCATGAAAAACATGTCAGATGCTTTTGCTTCTAGTTCTACTAGGCTTGTATCCAACAATCCATGATCAGTCTTGAGTACAGTAGTAATTGAAAAGTAGATACAATTTTGCAATTGCATGCAAAAAATACCGTTAGGAAAAAAGTCACTGGGACATCACAGTAAGGTATCTTCAAAAGTGGGTGCAGTGCTTCGCCTGCAACCATGCAGACCGCCATTTAAAGTTGTGTCCCACAATTGTTTTCAGATTTTCCAGCCGTACGCCAAGTTCTGGCTGCGTCCACTTTGTCAGCTGATCCTGTCCACAGGCCTGTGTGAGGAATGGCCTCACTACTTCATCGTGGACCTTGTCGTCACCATGCTGTCCTGGCATGACACCGCGATTCCACAGGTACTTATGCATCTTTCTTCTGCCCCCTCCCCCTCCACCCCACTTCCCCCCTCCACCCTCCTCCCCCCTCCCCACCCCCATACCTTCCTGGATTCTGTGTGAGACTGACTTCAACTACTTCATTGTGGACCTTGTCGTCACCATGCTGTCCTGGCATGGCACCACAATTCCACAGGTACCTATCCATCTTTCTTTACCCAGGCCCCCCTTCCCACCCGGATGGTTGTAACAGACAGTTATGTCATCTAGCTTATGCATTATACATCACATTCGTTACCTGGATACATGTCAGTCTCATGCTCACTTCCATATGTGCCAGACTTGAACCAGCTGAAAGCTCAGTGAGTTCTTTTTGTATGTGGCTTGAAAAGGGGGTCAAAACCCTGAAAATATGCAGGCTTTGTACTGTCACATAAAATAAGCGTTCTTTTCAACCCTTTGTATCTTTTGATCTTTTTTTTTACAGAATGCTGGCAGCAGGTTTGCTTCAGATTTTTCAGTCATTTGTTATCGTTGCTATTTTTTGAATAACCTAGTTCTCTGCATGATAAAAGAAACAGGACTTGTAACCAGTGATGGCTGAAGGATGATTGTTGAAGTATGTTTGCAGGAGTCTGCAGAAGAAAAGGCCATGGCTACACGTCTGGTGGAGTTTCTGGTTGCTTCTGTGTACCATGAAACTCGCAGCATCATGCGCAACAACCTGGAAATGCTGAAGACACTGTTGGAGTGCTGGAAGGGTCGCATCGACCTGCCGTATGAGTAAGTTGGAGATTTCCTTTCTTCTGCTCTCAGCTTAGTGTAAGTATGCTGCATTTCAGTGCATGGGTATTGCCATGTTTTGCCTTGATTGAGTTTAGTGGTATTTAACAGAGGTGTTTCATACTTTCTCACTCAGCTGATTTGAAGAAAGTATCACCAGTGAAATTAGAAGACCTGCTTGCAGGATTGTTAAAGGAGGCACTGTACTCGGTGTCACAGGTCAGAAAACTTGTGCATACCTGTAATTTAGTGATCTGGTACTTACCTTGAGCTGAAGAGTCAGATAAATGAATGCAAATAAGGAACCAAATGCAAGAGAACTTTAAATATTGTGCCCATGTTAATGACTCCAATACGGAACCAAATGCAAGAGAACTTTACATATTGTGCCCATATTAATGACTGCAGATAGGGAACCAAAAGCAAGAGAACTTTACGTATTATGCCCATGTTAATGACTCCAATACGGAACCAAATACAAGAGAACTTTATGTATTGTGCCCATGTTAATGACTGCAATAGGGAACCAAAAGCAAGAGAACTTTACATATTGTGCCCATGTTAATGGCTGTAATAGGGAACCAAATGCAAGAGAACTTTACATATTGTGCCCATATTAATGACTGCAACAGGGAACCAAATGCAAGAGAACTTTACGTATTGTGCCCATGTTAATGACTGCAATAGGAAACCAAATGCAAGAGAACTTTACAGTTACATATTGTGCCCATGTTAATGACTGCAACAGGGAACCAAATGCAAGAGAACTTTATGTATTGTGCCCATGTTAATGACTGCAACAGGGAACCAAATGCAAGAGAACTTTACATATTGTGCCCATGTTAATGACTGCAACAGGGAACCAAATGCAAGAGAACTTTATGTATTGTGCCCATGTTAATGACTGCAACAGGGAACCAAATGCAAGAGAACTTTACATAGGGTGCCCATGTTACATACAAAACTCGGCTTTGCCACATACTGCATGTGAAACTATTCCTTGCTGGCAGCAAGAGCAGTTTGCTGGTAAGGCACTGGGGTTGCTGTCAACTTGAAGTCACCTGTTCTGCAGGCTGGTGTTGGGAGAGCTGTTGTTGCATTTCATTTTTAAAGTTTTATATAGCGCTATTCTCAGCTCTTGAGAAGACTCACAGTGCTGTTGTACAAGTGACTGTAGCCTTTCATGGTGCGTTTTTGAATGTCCACCGCAGTGCTATACTTACAGCACTATTTGGTTGTTACATGGCTGGTGCCAGATGAAACCGCTGCCATCTTGACCCATGTTCTGAGTACACCATATAACCATGCACCAGTTTACAGTGTCACTTCATGCGAAGCCACATACATAGGGTGCATGTGTGTTTAGCTGTAGACTGCCACCTGCACTTTTGGCATAATGAACAGGATCCTTTACATGCTACTGTAGTAACAGAGGGGTGGAATAGATACTGAAATATGAGTCAGCAGAGAACGTTGACCCTGGAGAAAAAGATTTTCCCACCGCTCATGCTGGGCCTTGAACCTGTGATCTTTTTCGATCGCAAGTCTGGCATTCTACCCACTGAGCTGTCCCAGCTCTCATCTGAACTTGCTGACCATTGGGAGTGGCTTGATAGGTGTAGCAGAGGTGAGGGTCATTCTCACCTGGGAATGGACTTTTTAACAGACAGGTCTACAAGCAGCTGAAGATGCCTGACGCTGGTTCCATCAGCAGCCTGACGGGCATCCAGGTGCTGGGAGTCATTCTCACCTGCAAGATGGCGCCATATGGACCTTCAGCTCCTGTTGACAGAGACGGGTAAAGTACCATGCTTCTTGTATAGGGTACTCTCATTTTAACAGTAATGCAATGCTAGGCACACTTGATGTGAAAGCAAAACTCGCAGAAATCCATGCTGGCCCCTTGATAGTTCAGTGTACATGTGGTGGACCAGTTGAAAGAATGTGAGAGGTCACCAAGGTAACCATGATTGAATGGGTTCTGTGTTGACCTTGGGTCATACTTAATGAACTAGGTCACAGCAGGTCACAAGATCAAAAGCAAGGTTGGATGGCCATTCTTTGCACAATTCAACCTTGACAAAGAATGGCACTCCAGCCTCACTTTTGATCTCATGAAGTTACATGATATAACAGTCCCCACTGTGTCATAAAATGACCACCATGACATAACATGGGCGGGGATGGGGGTGTGCTTGGCAGAGGTTCATGTAACTGGAAGATGGAGAAAATTTCAGAAAAGGTGGTCAGAGAAGAGGGATGGTCTCTCAGGGTGGTCTCTCTTTTGTAAGGAGCACATTGCTTATTTCATTTGATGGATGTGCATTTTGACAACTGGCATCCAGGAATGGTGTCTCCAACCCACGTCAAGGGGTGTTACTCTCATGTACATACAGTTTGACACGTAATTTTTCTCTCATTTTAACTGTTGTGTAATACATGTGCCAATGCTAAATGTTGCACTCGTCAGGGTGGTCTCTCATTGGGGCGGTCTTTCTGTGGGAGTTCGACTGCCTTGATAAAGAATCTTGCTTTGTTGATTAAATGGTCCTCAGGCATAGTGTTTGTCTATCACCAGGTATTTCAACACACTAGCTGTGTCCATGACCAACAAGTTCAAGACAATTTATGCGGTGGCAGCGGAGGTGGTAGGCATGGTGTTGGCCTACTTGGCTGAGAAAGAGAAGGAGACGGAGGGACCGTTTCACACCTACATCGAGTCGTGCCTCAGCAAGGTCAAGCCTGACAGCTTCATCGTGTGTGTCCACCACATGCATCGACACTACCCTCCTATCGCTGACAGGTACGAGAAGAGACAAGAGTTTTGTGTGAAGAAAGGACTCTCGGCTTTGTCAGTCCCTTGTTGGCAGTTTGGCTTGCCTTGTGTGGTCAAGGCTACAGCAGCTGCAAGAGCAGCATTGCCCATTCCTGCCAATGTATATAGCTTTTTAATTCTTGCCTACGGTGATGCATGGACAATATCTTAGTATTTTTCAAAAGTAGCCAAGGAACGCCCCCCCCCCCCCACTTCACCCCCCAAGTCATCTTTGACTTTCATTTTCATCTGCCTGTGGATTTCTTAAGTGAGCTGTCAGAGCTACAGGGAGTAGGCATGCTTTTCCCCTTTATCTATACAAGTCTGGTTTCTTTCATATGGCTGAAACAAAAATTGGATGCCAAGAAGTGCAGAATTTTGTTCCTTGGGTGTGATTCATTTTTCTTTCATGAAATGTGGAGTATTAATTGTGTATGTTGTGTGTGTGTGGTAGGTTTTTGAGCAAGCTGCTGTTCATGCTACCCAGTCTCCATGGGGAATTTCGTTGCCAGTGTCTGGAGGTCATTCAAGGTCGAGTGGATTACATGAAGGATGCTTATCTGGAGCTGTGGAGTAAAGGTCTTCTAACCTTCCTCACACACAGGTAAAGCAGAACCCTGCCCATTCTTCCATAAAAATGAAATCATGGGAAAAGTGTTCATGAAGTGGGGATGGTCAGTGATGAGTTCATTTTCATGCAAATGCCATCTGAGTGTGTTAGCATGTGACTGTGAGTGACGTTTTGTAAGTCATGGAAAGAGGGTTGGTCACTCATCTCTAAGGGCACTCTTTCGTCAAGGGTTTCAGTATTTCAGGGTGTAATATTACTGATAAAGGTCACCTCTGCTCAGGCTGTCACAGGTCACTGACACCAGCCAGAACACCAAGGCTACATTAAAATGGTATGTGCTGTGTAGAAGACTCTTCAGCCATGGTAAGCTTTTTGGATAACAGCATCCACCCGGAAGTAGAGATAAGTCCTCCAAACCCCATGTGGTGGAGTAATTTTTAAAAAACAACAGAATTTGTGTGTAGTCCTCTCACTCTGTGGAATGCATTTGTCAATGCACAGTTATATACCTGTCACACATGCAGTCCCCGCACCCTGTGCAGTGCATTTGTCAATGTACAGTTATATACCTGTCACACATGCAGTCCCCGCACCCTGTGCAATGCATTTGTCAATGTACAGTTATATACCTGTCACACATGCAGTCCCCGCACCCTGTGCAATGCATTTGTCAATGCACAGTTATATACCTGTCACACATGCAGTCCCCGCACCCTGTGCAGTGCATTTGTTAATGCACAGTTTTATAAACCAGGTAACCCCGGCCTGTTCAGAAGGGGAATGTTACAACAACAACCAAACATAGATGTCTTGTGTGGTTTCATGCAGGGATGAAGACACACAGCTGGTGTCGCTGCGCATTGTCAGGTCCCTGGCCCCCAAGGTCACGGCTAAAGAACTGTTGTCACTCATGCCTGCAGTTACCAGCTTCAGCAGCCATCCCAGCGCTGCGTGTCGACGTACCATGTTTGACTGTCTCATGTGGATCTATGACAACTACAGGTAAGATAATACTTTGTTGTCCTGTCAAGGGAAATTTGCTTTGAAACGTACCACCAAAGTAACATGTAAAAGAAATGAAATTCAAATTATAGGTATCAGAGGAGTTCTGATGGTGTCTCTGCAGTTTGATGTGGAAATTATTCTTTTCTTGTGTGCTGTGGACACAAATTGCTCTTACCAAAATTAGTTGTGAGAATCGCTTGCAAGCACCCATGGAAGTTTTGTTGTTGTCATTTGTTGTGTCCGGCTGTGTTGAATTTTCTTGTGATGCTTGTTATGAGCTAAATGCATGAGGACCAGAAAATTTTGTTTATGTCTTGATAACTTGACTGCTCATCCACAAAACAGAACTTACCGTCTTACTGGCACTAAGCTTACAGAATCCAAGTCCCCCTCTGTCCTCTTCTTCCTTGGCTTCCCTCTTCTTTTTTCCCTTCCTTCTCCTCTTGCATAAGTGTGTGTGTGTGTGTGTGGGGGGGGGGGGGGGGGGGGCTTCTTCACCTTATTTTAGTTTTTACCATGCAAGCCAAGTGGTTTTAGATTCTATAATCAAGACTCTTATGACTGCCACTGTAGCAGGTGGGTACACACACATCCAACAACCTAGACCCCATGGGTCTTTCCTCTGCAAGCGAAAATGTGCTGGGGTCAAGAGTCCCACAGCAGTCACATAAGATTTATACAACAGCAAGGCTGTGAACAGTTCTGCAGGAACTGGACAGTGAGGACTTGTGTTGCAATCACAAAGACGTCTGCAGCAGTCACATATTCCAGACTTGTAGACAAACATTTAAAAAAAACATTTTTGCTGTATGGCATTTGTACATTCTGGATGATCAGTTCTGGATTTTTTTATGGTATAGATAATTGGAACCCCAGCACAATTTTGCTCGCAGAGGAAAGACCCATGGGATCTAGGTTGTTGGATGTGTGTGTACCCACCTGCTACAGTGTTAGATTTTATGGTGATGCAGTTTACTGAGCTGAAGTTTCCAGGAATGCAGTGATGCAATAGACGATCTTCGGAAATCCAGGGGACTGCACTTGGTAAGAACCTTCAAGCATGGACCTGTGTATATAGGTCCATGCCTGCGAGTGTAGTGCAGAGTAGGCACGCTTTTGTTGGGGGTACACTGAACACATGGGCAAGATGACGGATACCCGTAAACAAAGGCAGAAAAGGCATCAGAAATGCCGATCAAATACTCTCTGCTCGCGGGGAATGTGCAGATCGGACAGTAGGTTCCCCCAGCTGGTAGTCTAGTATAAATTATAACAGGTCCATGCCTTAAGATCTCAAAGTGTTGCAGATCAGCTCTTCTTTGCTGCCACCTCCATTCAGGGGACTTCACTCTCCCGGAGTAAGAAAACACTGTCAGATTATCTTCGCCTGTTATTTCCGGAAATCGTCTGTTTGGTGAGCTGAAGTTTACAGGAATGGTGTGAAAGTTGTTAGCCAAGCCTTGTGTACAGAGTGTTGATATTCACAGGGACATTGAGAGTGACGATGCTGGGGAGATCATGAAGATGACCAAAGAGACACTGCTGCAGGGGTTATGCGATGATGATCTACACTGCAGGTAAGTGAATGCTTGACACATTTGTCCCCATTGACTGTTAACCCTTTCACTTCCATGGTTTTATTTGAAAAGGATAAATAAAAATGCTAAAAAAATGTAAAATATCCTTAGCCATTTTGTTCACTTTTTTGCATTACCATGTAAAAGGAATTTCATCAGAATATGCAATATAGAAAGTAGATTTGTTACAGGACTGCAAAATGTACTGACTGTGGATGTGTGTGTGAGCTTTTTAACGTGCTGTTGTGTGCTGAAAGGGAGGACCTGACTTGTTTGAGTAAGTTCCGACACGCAGAGTTGAAATTCTAACAAGTAAATGAAAGAAATGTTGTGCTTGTTGTCCTCATCCCCTACCACCACCACAACCACTACCACATTGCTTTTTCTCCCATGACCACACCCCCTACCTCTCGATGTGCTGGGTTCGTTTACCTCCTCAACACTTTCCTCAGCGTGGTCACTGTCACTACCATTGACTGGGTCGAACTCGGCATCCCCCTTCTCTTTGAACATGTTTTCTTCATTGCTTTCAATTCCATTGCCTGGAATATTCATAATGAATCACTTTATCTGTAATGAAGTATTGCGCTGCCATTATGGTGCAGAGATCCTACACACATAAAAAACAATTGTTTACTTTATTAAACTGTTAGTAACCTCAAACACCACAAAAATGGTGCCATTTGCAAGCACTCTTCAACATCAACTTCATTACTGATCATGTGATCAGGGTTCCGGGGTTTCCCAGAATGTTGCTGAGGGTTGTAGTGAAGCCGTGACAGAATGCATGGTTTGGAGTGAAAGGCTTAAACCAATGGAAAGAGTTTTATAACAGTGGTCTCTCCTCAGTTTCGCTGTGTTAACAGCCCTATTCCTGACTGCTGTTCAGACTCACAGTGCAGAACTTCTGGAGCAGTGAGACTCGCCTGCCTGTGGGCACGCTTGACCGCACTGTGGCTATGCTGGAGGCCATGTACACACCCAGCAGTGAGCGCCACTACCTTGGCTATGCCACCAACCTGCTGCTGGAGATGACCTCCAAGAGTCCTGACTACAACCGACACATCTTTGAGCACCCTCTGTCTGAGTGCACCTTCAAGGTCTGTTGTGAATAGACTGAGTTATGCCACTGCTGTTTTATCTGTGCGGTAATAAGTGTGTGTGTGTGCGTGAATGTATACGTGTATATGTGCATTGCCTTCATGGGTAAATTTACTCATGTATGTGTGAACTTAAGCTGCTGATAACTTGTACTTGCAAACATACAGCTCATTGTAAACTTGCTAAATCACACGAACATGCAGCAGTATGAGGAGGAGATGCTCTTACGCAACAGTTATGTCCACCCAGTGGCAGACAACAGTAAATGGGAGTAATGTTCCTTTTAACTGGATTTCCATGCGTCAGAACATGGATTGTTTTACTTTGATAATTTGTGGGTGATATTCATTCTTAAGGTCTCAAAAATTACCCTTTAGAAATGTGTAATGTGTAGTATTGCCTCATCATTATGTTTCTGTTATTTCACTCCAGGATTACTCGGTACAGTCATCATGGCGACAGCGTCACGCTGTCATGACTCCGCTGTTTGCAGTGACACAGATGAGCCAGTCCATGGGCTCGTCAGAGGACAGTGTGGACGGACAGATCAGAGCTACGCAAGATGTTCAGCAGTTTACCGCCACCATGGACGAGGCAGGTACTGTGGTCAGGCATGAAGCTGGAGTAGTTGGTCAACTTTCATCTCAGTTTTGGTCTTCTTAGTTTTGGATTTTGTATACTTTGGCATCCTTTTGGTTGGGTGGGTGGGTGGGTAAGTGGGGGGTTTGTGGAGAAATTTAAGTTGCTTTTCTTGGTGAAAGCAAGTGGCTTGACTGCTGTAGATGTTTCATGTGTGTGTGGATTTGTGGGATCATTGTTGTTATTAATTATTGTTGAGTATCAATTCGTCTACTGAAGCACCAAATAGGATAAATGGCAAACATTCAGGAAGTGTGTGCGTGCATGTGTGTGGGTGTGTGAGAGAGTGTGTGAGTGTGAGAGGGAGGGAGAGAGAACGTGTGTGTGGAGATTGTTTCTTTTTGTTTGTCTGCTTTTGTGTAAGTATTTGGGAGATTGTTTCTCTTCTGTTGTTTGCGTTTTCTCTTTATCACCTTGTTGACTAGCATGTGGATATCGATACTCACTGATACTGAAATGTTTCATAAATAACCCTGCATAGCTGCATGCATTTTTATTCTCCCATGTTGCCGTGTACATTGACCCCAGGCTCCAAAGCGCCGTTCAACTGGCTGACCCAAAGCAGTCTGGACACGTTCACTGACTTCAGCCTACCGGCGTCAGACACCTCCTCCTCCCTCCTCTTCACCATGGGGTCATCGGGCCAGGGATCATCCAGCAAACGTCCCATTGGCCCTGGCCACACCCGCGGGTCTGGTCTGAGGGGTGCCTTTGTTGGCCGCATCCCCCGACCCAGAACTGCCAGCACCTCGGCTAAAGAGGAGGAGGGTCAGTGTTGGTCTGCTGGCAGAAAGGGTGCAAGTGGGAATAAAGTGTTATAGACTTGCATGCAAAGTGGGAATAAAGTGTTATAGACTTGCATGCGAAGTGTGAATAAAGTGTTACAAACTTGCATACAAAGTGGGAATAAAGTGTTACAGACTTGCATGCAAAGTGGGAATAAAGTGTTATAGACTTGCATGCAAAGTTGGGGCGAGTATTTATAAAGTTATATGTTTGCATGCAGAATGGGTGGGAGTATGGATAAATTACTGTGCTTGCTTGCAAAGAGGGTGGGAGTATAAATGTATTGCTAGACTTGCATGCAAATTAGGTGGGAGTGTAGATACATTGCTAGATTTGCATGCAAAATGGGTGGGAGTATAAACAAATTGCTAGATTTGCATGCAAAGTGGGTGGGAGTATATATAAACTGCTAGATTTGCATGCAGAGTGGGTGGGAGTATAGATAAATTGCTAGATTTGCATGCAAAGTGGGTGGGAGTATAGATAAATTGCTAGACTTGCATGCAAAGTTGGTGGGAGTATAGATAAATTGCTAGATTTGCATGTAAAGTGGGTGGGAGTATAGGTAAATTGCTATATGTTTGCATGCAAAGTGGGTGGGAGTATAGGTAAATTGCTATATGTTTGCATGCAAAGTGGGTGGGAGTATCGGTAAATTGCTATATGTTTGCATGCAAAGTGGGTGGGAGTATAGGTAAATTGCTATATGTTTGCATGCAAAGTGGGTGGGAGTCTAGGTAAATTGCTATATGTTGGCATCAAAGTGTGTACAAGTATCTATAGAAGAATAGCTATATGCTTGTATTCAAAGTATTTGTGAGTATAGATAAATGTTTTAAATATGTGGGTGCCACTGCACATCTGTTGGAACTTATGGCAGTGGGTGGAGCTCTCCTGGTGACACATTAGTTTATAAGTGAATCAGTGCTTTACTGGTTTTGAATATTGGATAACTAAAACTGAAGGCTTCTGACTGAATGCTTGTCCTGCATGTTACATAGATTGAAGTGGAAGGTCTGTTACAGGTATGGTTACATAGATTGAAGTGGAAGGTCTGTTACAGGTATGGTTACATAGATTGAAGTGGAAGGTCTGTTACAGGTATGGTTACATAGATTGAAGTGGAAGGTCTGTTACAGGTATGGTTACATAGATTGAAGTGGAAGGTCTGTTACAGGTATGGTTACATAGATTGAAGTGGAAGGTCTGTTACAGGTATGCATTCTTTGAAACTGTGCCTGTTTGGGCTAATTAGGGTGGGTGAGGGATGGTGGGCAGGGGTGTTTTGAGGTTGTAAGATATGTGGTTAATAGTATTGTATCTTTTCATGTCTTATTGCTGCCAGATGAATCAGAAGACAGTACTGACGTATGGCGTCTGAAACGGCGCTTCCTCAAAGACCGGGAAGGGAACAGGGTCTTCTTTGCCCGTCGAATGATCAGACTGAAGAAGATGAAGGAGGTGAGAGTTTGTGTTGGCTGTAAATTTGCACATCAGAAAATGTGAATGGTAATGCTAGTAAATGGTGATATTTGCCTCATTTGATAAGATTAGGTGTTTTTCCCTTAAATTTGACTTTGTTGCTACTAAAAGGGATGTGATCTGTTATGGCAGCATCTTTAGATTTGCCAGTTTCCATT
>OY757546.1:20279388-20281640 GCA_963584105.1 Alviniconcha strummeri | reverse complement strand
AGCAGACAAAAGAAGGGGTTAGAAGGCACAAAGGTTCGAAAAGCCAATATAGCCAGGTAAACTTTATCTGGTTGTCTCACTCCCTGAGAAGGCTCACCTCTCTTTTTTTCTGGTCCTCAACCCCGCTCAATGCACTTCCACTGATGTCTCAGTTCAAACAGCGCCTCCAGATCAGCCACAAGGTATCTGTATAGTCTTACCTTTGACAGAAGGCGAGTGTGGCCAGCACTCTGACTCCTTGGTCCCATAACTAGTAGCGAGTTCAATCGCTTTCTGGCGGTTGTCCGATCCACATGCTGTTGAGCACCTCAAACTGCACCCCGTCATCTTGCCAGCTTCCTTTCCTGTCATATAGGGCAGGGTTCCTTCCCTTGATTACTGCCTCATTGCTACAGGGATATACACTACCAGACAAGTCCACTCCACAGATGTCCAGTACTCCACCATCCGATGAAAAGCCTGATCCATCCATGGGCGTCTCATGTCCACACCTTGAAGAGGAGGCATCCTGGCCGTCCTGTCCTCGGCGAACCTGGCACGTTTATCAGCTGACCCTCTTGGGATGGATGATGACAAACGGTCATCAACTCGAGCTGGCTCATAGGCTGCAGCTCGGTGAAAGCCAGGCTCCAAGCGATGATCATCAGCATGTCCACTCCAGATGTGGATGTAAAAGTAGCAGCAGCAGCAGAATTTAGCTGATCAAGATTCAGCTCTTGCTGATGATATTCCTTCGTGCACAGAGCATATGAAACGGAGGGTATCCTGCCCCATTCTTCCATCCGTGATGCGTGTTCGAGTTCACCTGCCTCCATGCTGCAAACCACCTGGCATGCATCTCGGTCAAGGTGATGATGGAACGCCAAACGGCGTCATCTCTGGTACGTAGTAGGACCATATCCTGGTCACCATGACGGTCTGCTGATGAAATGCTGAGCACGGTAAGTTTCCCCACAAGCAGCTCCTGGTCATTCTCGCTTCTCCCCGGGCGTCAGTTCTCGGAGGAACACCTTCTGCATGGTGGCAGTCGATTCCAACGGAATTGAACTCATGGGCCCATCTGTACGCTGTTGTGAAACAACGGCACAAAACGAAGTCAGTATCATCTCTGCAATCTCCACTCTATTGGCCGCGTCGATAGACACGAACACAAACTTATAGTGTTCATTAGCTGTCTTAGTTATCCTCTCAACAAAAAAACAAAACAGCTAGAGTTGCCGAGCCGCGAAATGATGGACATTAATGCACGGTCACATAGTGGTAAACACAAGTCGTCAGATCGTAAGTAGAAATCTGATTCACTGTAGATAACACAGCTCACTTAAGAAGTTATGTTTCAAAAGGATTGTAAACACATAGGCCTAAAGCTAGCTGAACTGGGAAGGCAGGATAATCGAAGACGGGATCCCCGGCAGCAGGTAAGCATGGAAAGCTACATATATATATATTAACCGACTCCAAGAGTAAGTAATGGAACTTTTGATACTTTTGCAGTTCTGGGTTCTCATCAGGAGATCATTTCCAGTTCCTGTTCCATTGATTTGTCCCACTGTTCCTTGTTCATCTGTATCATCAAAGACTGCTTCCCTCGCCGCGACAAAAAAATTAATCGAAAACGCCGGTCTCCTTCATCTCTTCGGATCTGTCATAGTACTTCCTCCTCTGTTTTCCTTTTTCGAGCATCCTCTGAACACCCTGGAGACTGTCATCTGTCGGTTACTATAGCGAAAACCAAGCCTACGACTGTTATTTGCATCAAGTGTCAGTTGTGAGAGTGTGTTCACTGTTCTTCCTTCATCTCTGTAACTTGTGTGCGTGTGCGTGCGTTCGCCACGGTGTGTGCACGTGTGCGTGCGTGCGTGCGTGTGTGCGTGCGTGTGTGTGTGTGTGTGTGTTGTAAGTCTTGCTTGTTTAACTTCTTGTGATCTGAACTGCTTGTCGTCATTGTTATTGCCGTTTTCTCAACGTGGACGTAATTTGTGTCTGAATTTTGAACAGTGCGCCGAGCCCTGTTTGTATATGGAAGATTTGCACTTCAGAAATAATTCATTATTAACGTGCGTGCGTGCGTGCTTGCGTGCGTGTGTGCGTGTGTGCGTGTGTGTGTGTGTGTGTGTGTTTAATTTTAGCAGACGTGTAATTTTATTAACAATGTATGCAGGTGCTTACGCCCCGCCCCCCCCCCCCCCCACTTAATTTTTTTATTTTATTTTTTAAATGTGACAGATGTAAGCCAACTTCTCTTTTCTCTA
>OY757546.1:20269388-20274388 GCA_963584105.1 Alviniconcha strummeri | reverse complement strand
CGTCTCTACCCCTAATAATACGTGCGTGACGTAAATTACCTTCAACAGGTGCAATGCGTGCTTAATCTGTCTTGTGCATGCGCAAGCCTGTACATTAGTGCTGAGTTTCTCCTCAAAGTAACTGCCAAAAACTGTGACAACGGCAAAGACGTGCTTCCTTCCGCTGTGTGGCTCTACCTAAACCATCTGCTGTTTCGCATCACTGACATTACTAGCCGGCAAACTGGTGTAAACAGTCCCGCTGAACGACGAAACGATGCCGCCAAACAACGGTAGAGTTAAAGACTCGGGCGCTTCAACATTCAGTTGGGAAAGCCACGGCTAGAACGTCTTCAGGTTTTAGTGGGAAGTGAGCCGCTTGAGCGAAGTCTGTTGATGGTCAAATGTTGACGATGTAGGCTACAGCCCCGCTTCCCTCCCTACTTACCTCAGTTGTGTCCAACTCTCGTCGACACATTAATTTTAAGTTATGGATTCGTGAGAAAAGAAAAAAAGAAAAAACAAAAAAACAACAGAAAACCAACACGCAGACCTCCCATCTCCACCCTTACTTTTACCATTATCAAATAACGCAACTCAGTGAAAGTCACGCTGATTTACCGCATTTTTCCGTTGAAGGAAAATCTGGCTGCTCCCCGGCCGTGGGAAAGCGACAAGGTCTTCAGTCGTGGGGGAGCAAAAAATTGCCTGAATATCCCCAGGTAACCTGTTTGGAATCCACAGGAAGGGAGAGAATTCACGCTATGCAAAGCTCGTTTGCTAACGAGGAATAGATCATTCTTAAGAATATTCATGAAGGAGGTCACGTCGGGTCACAAAATCGAGATTGGGCACAGTGCTGACCTGGAGGAATTTCTAGTGTGCTAGGTTACGAGATCGAAAACCGAGGTTGGAATGTGCAGAAATAGCAATCGAGCCTCGATTTCGATTTCGTGACCCGCTGTGACCTAGCTCATCAACAATGACTGATTCCAGGTCAACGCTGTACCCAGTTTCGTTTTCGACCCGTGACCCGATCTAATTAAGACTTGTCCCGCATAGCAGGCGCTCTCAAGCTTGGACGCACGACCAGTGTCGTCACACACATTGACTAAATCAACTAATAGAGTTAATTAGTACTCGAAAGACATTGCATGAACACAACAAAGACCTGAACAGTCTTACGGTAACTCTCACCTGGCATGCGAGCAAATGCAAGCTACATAAACTCCACCAAAGGTACATCCTCACTGATGTACATACATCGGAGGATGGACCTTCAGTTTAAATTTATGTACCTTATATTTACTCGTATGCCAAGTGAAAAGTACCGCAGGCGATTTAGGTCTCTGCTGTTGTGTTCGTGTGATATCTTTCGAGCGCTAATTGACTGCTTTTGTTTGTTGATTTTACACAAGCGCTTGTGGCCTTATTCTGTTCAGATTGTCACATGCACAGGCAACTCGCTCAGTGTCGCTCTCTTGGTTAGGCCACAACAGCTTGAACGGGACAGTAGAACTAACTGTCTTAGAAGGAACGCACATGTTTCACGGTATAATGGGTCGTTTCAGCACACTTTTCCATTGCCTAGCAGCATGACCTCCATACTACACGTAGAAAGCTAAAGACTAGCTGACCTCGGTATTTGATCTCCGTTGCAAAATTTCGAAACTGGTTTGGTTAAATTTGTTTAAGGTCGAGTTGTCTACGAAGAGATACTGGTGGGGACCGAGATGCCCAGAGGTGGGGGAAGAGGGAGACTGCCCATCGCTACACTGTCACCACCACTGAGAATGCCCCCTGCACTAAGATGGGCATCGATGATAGCCATTACAATGTTTCAATAATTGTGAGGGACAAAGTCCACAGTGTCCACAGAACACAACTTTTAAAGAGAGAGGAGAACCGAAGCGGCATCGAACCTAGGTCTTTCTGCTTAGCAGCCTAGCCTTACCGCTAGACCAAACCGGGTCGCCAAATTTCCAAACTCACATTCAGTAGAAAGTTTATAAGCAATTTCACGGGCCTGTCATACCAGAGCTCAGGAACTGTGTGAAAGTCGAGGTGGCCGTCTGGGCTCCCATCGCTAATAAACCTTAGGTTTCTGTGGACGTAAAGCAACACTCAGCCAACTGTCATACCACTGCCCATTTCGCGGGCACAGCTAGCTCTCGCGAGCTCTGTTGCTGTTGTGATAGTCCTCAGCTGTCGATGGAGGCAAATATGGTGTTCTTGGTCAGACAACGAGAAATGTCCGCTCGCCTCTGATGGGCTGATACCAGCAACAATGTGGGCTCGGCAAGAAATAAAGAGGAAAAATAAGGAGAGAGAGAGAAAAAACGAAAAAAAAAAAAAACAGCAAACAAACGCGTGTGACTATCCCAGAAATATTTCGCAAAACGTGTCCAGCAATGCTTGCCGCGAAATATTCTAAGCCCTCAAGCCTTTTTCCACCATGCAGGCTAGGACGTCGTGAGAAGAGCTTCGGTTTTGTTGTTGTTGTTGTTGTTGTTGTTTTTAACAAGACGACACTTTGATGCTTCGCGTATAAGCCTACAGCCGAGACCGACCATTTATTGTTAGTTTTCAGTGGTCTACAGGCGAGTTTTGCACAGCATCAGAATCTTTCTACGCCGGGTCTCTGACAACATGGGCCGTGTTCTTCTTTCCTGTGTTGGAATTTCTCGGCCAGGGTGACTAGTATCTCCGCCAGGGAAGCTCCGGCTTGACGACCCCTTTGATGTTTACCATTTCAATTCACTCAGCTGAAAATGAGGCGACTCGGTCGGGGAAAGCATTACCCGGGCATCGTTTGGGGGAAGAGCGTGGCCCCCATTGAAGTGTCTGCGCCAGTGAAACCAACTGCGCGCGCGCACACACACACTCTCTCTCTCCGTCTCTCTCTCACTGTCTCTCTCTCTCTGTCTCTATCTCTCTCTGTCTCTATTTCTCTCTCGCGCGCGCGCTCACACTCACGCACACACTCACGCACGTACGCACGAACGCACGCACAGGCACACACACGCACACACGAACGCACACTGGTGCACGCACCAGCTTTACAAAAAACGTCTGGATCGGAGAAAGTATTTAAGTAACTTTACATAGCTTGAGCAAAAAATTGGGGAAAAACACCTCGCCGAAGTCAGCTAAAACGAATCATAGTTGACTCACCTCCAACAGAATCATGAAGTGAGCTCTTCAGTAGGGACGGCTGTTATCATTTGAAATTACTGTTTTATGTTTCACACACACACACACACACACACACACACACACACACACACACACACACACACACACACACACACACACACACACACACACACACGGCAATAGGAATGTATTTCTATGTTGAGGTAGCACGTGCCAAATGAAACTCTGACTGACTGGACGTGCAGGCTCAGCCACTGACCGTTCACCTGTGTCCAGGTAATGCAACGCCCAGTCGCCCAGAGACAAAAGCATTGAGGTACTCAGTGCCGCATGCACACGCGCTAATGCTGTCGGCACGGGTGGTACCGCTTCCCCACTTAGAGTACCGCTTGACTCTCATTTTCTGGAGTAATTCCATCCATTAACTTCATGTACGACCGCTAAGAATTCGCTCGAAATAAGTCAATCGCCAGAACGCACGTGAATAATGGATGGTACACTTCTTGATCGAGTACTGATGTGCGTGCACGCGCAAGCAAGCACGGGTGGGTGGGTGAAAGTCATGACTGTGAGATTTACAAAATGAAGGCGGACAGACTGGGAGCGAGACAGGAGGAGGAGAGAGACACAAAGCCAACAGCAGTAAAATGGGGCGTGAGCACAATATAAGAGGGAGGTGTAAGGAGAGACTGAGTGGGCGAGGACTGACAGAGAGAGAGAAAGAGGTGACTGACAGATCAATTAATAGCTCGATTTTAACATTTATCGATAAAATATGAGGCTGACGCGGCTCATTGATGAGTAGTAGATCTATATATCCTGCAAACAATCTGTGCTAATTATTCTCTCTCTCTCTCTCTCTCTCTCTTTCTCTGTCTGTCTGTCTGTCTGTCTCTCTCCGTTGAGGTTCAATCTCTCTCTCTCTCTCTCTCTCTCTCTCTCTCTCTCTCTCTCTCTCTCTCTCTCACCGTTGAGAAATAAAGTTCAATCAACCAATCAATCAACCAATCTCTCTCTCTCTCTCTCTCTCTCTCTCTCTCTCTCTCTCTCTCTCTCTCTCTCTCTCTCTCATATATGTATATAAAATCGGATGCTGACAAAATTGCCCCAATAAATGATATAAAGCGAAACACAAACTGTACACAATGAAAAGCCTGAACTAAGAAGGAACAAAAGAGCGTTTAGCTATCAGCTTGTTTTCAGTAGATTCTGTTGACCCCAGCTGCCTCAGGACGGAACGGAGGAGAAGGGAGGGAAGAAATAAAAAGAAAAAAGAAAACCACACAGGCAAGGTGGCGGGGGTGGGGGTGGGGGGGGTGGGGTGGAGATATCAATGCAAAACTAAATGACAATGCTTTCTGTCAACAAGAAATGGAGAGAAAACAATAGCTAAAAGTAAAGTATCGCAATGGCATTCAAATCCTTACTACCGAATCCTGAAGAAGTTGGTAGGCCGAGTATTACAACCCCTTGGTACCCGAATTAAAATTTGTGGGAGATGCACCCAACCCTGAAGCCAATGACATACGTCCAGTTCTGGACTGACCAGTAATAGCTGCACACACACACACACACACACACACACACACACACACACACACACACACACACACACACACACACGCTCTCTCTCTCACTCACTCACTCACTCACACTCACACATGCTATAATACACACTGACAGAGAGAGAGAGATCACACACACACACACACACACACACACACACACACACACACACACACACACACACACACACACACACACTGAGAGAGCGACAGACATAGACACAGGCACAGAGAGCGAGAGAGAGAGAGAGACGGGGGTGCGTTGACAAACAGACTGGGACAGAAAGACGATCAAAAACT
>OY757546.1:20161888-20261888 GCA_963584105.1 Alviniconcha strummeri | reverse complement strand
AAGGGTTTATATATGAGAAGAATTTTAAAATGTACATTTGCTTATGACCTGAGTTTGACTGTCCCCAATGTGGTTGACAGGACATTAAAATCAAATTACTAACTAACTAACGTAATGCTTCTTTGCTTCCGGTCTACAACAGTAGGCCTACATCACTCTGGTTCCCGGTAGCTCATAGGATATATACCCATCAGAATTTTACGACAGGCCCTCCAGGATTGGCCTCCATAGACTACAACCCACATCACGTGTGTCCCAGAAGAATGTGATTGCGTGTTACCGTGGAAAGGATGACAGCACGTTTCTCTAACACGAGTGCACCAGCTTGGAAAAACAGCAAATGGCGAGTCGGACAAACCTGTGCCACGTGTAATTAATCAGTTTTTCTGTTCTCTCCGTGTGTGTGCAGATGATTAATCTGAGCAGTACGTGGTGCTTTTCATTAAAGAAGCAAGTCAACAAATAAGTGAAAACGCGCGCGTGTAGTGATTCTGTCACCACATACTTTCACACATGGACCTCTGGTCCATGCTTTCACACATACGGTTCGGGGCTGCCGATCACCACAGAGTAGCTTCAGCCAATCGAAACCTCACACATAATCTTTAGGCCGAGGAGCCCGACTAACGAGTGTCGATCCGACATGTCTGGTCCACAAGCTAGCTGTACGTGCAACTGCGCGAAAGACTCGCGTATTTTTATATACACCTTTAAAATAATTAATGTCGCTTGATAGCTGATCATGGGCTTTAAGACAAACCGAAATCATTTTTTTGACTGGACTCAGGCTCCACCACAGAACCCTCAGTTCCTTTTCTGTTGCCTGGTGATGCAGATTCGTTATTTAATACACATTTCTTTTGAATATAGTTTAAAGTGTTTTGTATCATATTACTAATTTTAAAATGTAACGCCATCCTGAACACACACACACACACACACACACACACACACACACACACACACACACACACACACACACACACACACACACACAAAAGAATGAAAACCTGGGCAGTTCAATACAACGGGAGTCGGCTGATTAGAGGGATGCATGGTAATCAGGTCGACTTCTCATTTGCCTTTTTATATAGACTAACAAAAAGAAAATTAAAACAAAATCTACTAGCTATAGAAAGGAAAATTAAATACCCCCCTTCTGCCTGCTTTCTTTATGAAAACACTGCGAATTAATTCAGATGGAAAACACTAATCTCTGACAGTCATTTGCCGCTTATTTGACCAAATCCCATACATAACAAGACACGAAAACAGTCCGTCTGCCCCCGTGCACTGACGCTCACGCACCCCGTGCCATGGACCTATGTCCATGCCCCGTGCACTGACACTCACGCACCCCGTGCACTGACACTCACGCACCCCGTGCCATGGACCTATGTCCATGCCCCGTGCACTGACACTCACGCACCCCGTGCGCTGGCACTCACGCACCTTGTTTATCAACACGTATCTCACGCACTGTCAGTTACCCGAGCATCTGAAATATTTATAAATAAATAGTAAATCAATTAATTCAATCCTCCAACTGGTCACATAAAAATGGGCAGAACAAAATATATCCAGGCATTTTACAATAAACCATTGTATCGATGCATAATTTCTCTAGTAATGCTTTCCACATTTCCAACCCAACAATTTTACTTCATCGACACTAGTGGCCAAAATTCGCGCTCCGTACATTTCGTGTAATTATATATATCATGCAGGTCCATGGTCAGAGCTCAGGAGCTGTGTGAAAGTCGAGGTGGCCGCCGGTCCTGGGCTCCCGTCTCTAATAAGCCTACGGTTTCTATGGACGTAAAGCAACACTCAACCAAGGTCCATGGTTCAGGTTGTACTGCAACGACGGCTGTGGTTAAAGAAGTAGAGAGAGAGAGAGAGAGAGAGAGAGAGAGAGAGAGAGAGAGAGAGAGAGAGAGAGAGAGCTTCGGCAGTTTGATGATGAGTTGATGCTTAATGTCCTCAGATGTCATTTGACATATTAGGGACAAGTTGTGACCAATGCCGAAGCACGGTTCAATAAAAGCCACATACGTAAGGTGTATGCGTGTTTAGCTGTAACCTGCCACCTGCACTTTTGGCAGAATGACCGGGATTTTTTACGTGCTACTGTGGTAACACGGGGGTGGAACGGATACCGAAATAAGAGTCAGCACAGAAAGTCGACCCTGGAGAAGAAAATTCTCCCGCCGTTCCAGCAGGGATTCGAACCCGCGACCTTTCAATCACGAGTCCGGCGCTCTAACCACTGAGCTATCCCCGCCCCCAAAGGGCAGTTTGTCGTGTGCTGATGGCTATATAGCGCTGGCAGCAGATTGTCGTTCTTTGTTTTTTTACGCTCGAGTTCTTCTTCCGTTAGAAGCTGCCATGATCGTCATAGCGATTAATATGCTACTTTTATGTGATGCATGGTTCAATGCCACTGGCCATTGCGCCTCCCGTCATGAAAAGGTTGGCGTGGGATCTTTATCACGGAATCGCGGTCACAGACAAAAACCACCAAAAAAAAGTAACCCGTTTTTTTTCCTTCTCCCTCTTTTATAGGACAAACAAAATGATATGCATCGCGACAGACCGACAGAAAAACACGTATCTCACTAAGTGTAGTGCATATCAAAAAATATATATTACACTCGGTGTACTCGGCAATGCTTTTTTTTCTTTCGAGTTGAATATTCTACTAATCAGAAAGTAGTACAAAACAAAACAAACAACAAAGAACAAGTTGGCTACACGAGGTACACACATGTTAGTTATGTGTTTTGGTGACAAGTGATTAGCTGAATGTAAAACTCACAAAAGGTTAAAAAGAATGCTGACTTTAATTAGACAACACAAAACATGAGCAATTCACGTGAGAACATTTTAGCGCATGTTTGGTGTTGTCAAAATAAAACCAGAGTCCTTTTGTATGTGTTTCGTCTTTGTTTCATAACGCTAGCACAGTTGCAGTCAACATTGTTTCTTTTTCTTATCGCAGGCTTATACGGCTCTGTTGATAGGTGATGGCCGAAGCATGGAGACAAGCTGAGAGCACATCACAAGAATGATGACTGCATCAGTGTATAGTCAGAATTAAGGCGTCGAGACCCGATAGAACACTTGCCTTGCTTAGTTGAAGCATGTCTGTGGAAGAAGCCGAGGAAGACCCACCAAAGCATAAACAGTTCGTGTTGGTGAGGTACGAAACGAGGGTGCGGATACTCTTCGAAAGACGAAGAGATCTGCAGCAGACAGTCAGGTTCTTGGGAAATTCGTTAATGAAACAAGAATGCACTCACACAAACGGGTGTTCAAATTCCGTTGTCATCAACATTGTACCAGCCCTGATTATGCTGATTTCTAGAGACGTCGCAACGTCCAGTCCGTCCGTACCAAGTCATGCTGTTTTGTAACATGTTCAAATAATGCGCAGACACAACTTCGACTGCCACCCTGACGTTTCCTGCTAAGTCGTGTTCGCCGTGTCGTCTGCTCAGATTATCACGTGACCCGAGTTGCCTGTACCCTTCACACTCCACTCTAAGGAGATAAATTTAGTTTAACTGACAAAGTCGAACAGATATACAAAATCAAGGAAGCGGAAGTCGTTCGCATTAATGCATAGAAGTACAGAATTTGTTACAACACTACTCATTCACAGATTTTCGTCGTTTGATTGCATGTGTTTGTTACTGATTGCATGTGTTTGTTATTCGGCTTCTCGCCTACATATTACACCGCACAGAACAGTGATCTGAAAGTCTTCCTCCTTCACATTTGGTAAAAGCCGTTGGCCAAGCGTTATTTCTCTTAAGTTTGTCTGTAACATAGAACAATAGGCCTACGTTTGAAAGTGAATGCACTGAATGTGGGACTAATTCCTAACAGTGGGCACTGAGCTGCACAGCGTAAAAAGGCTGTCACCGCAGACAGAATCCTCACGTTTCTTATTTCGTGATAATCCACTCAAACTCATTGTGTAAACTCTATGTATCCTGAAGTGTCATATATCACTTGCACAAGGCAAACATACCAAAAAGTGCCGCACTGTTTTTGTCTTTCACTTTTTACCTGTTGTGTGTTTGCATCTATTTGCTCTGCATGACGGCAGTCACCCTTTAATTATTATTTTTCATCAAATCCACAAGATCAGCCACAAAACGTAGAAACAACTGCAGCTGATAACCGTTCACAGTCACAATCACAGACCATTCCAGCTTCACAAAACAATGATCATTTGAATCTGTGAGAGTACAAGACAAAGAAAGAAAAAGAAAACAAGGGTGTTTTTTCAAAAATAAAATCGTAACCCATCAACCTACACACCATCACCACCAAACTTTAAAATAATTAATTAGGAAAACAGATAGATCTTTGTTAAAGATATATAAAATTAATAAACAACAACAACAAAAGACATAAAAACACACTGGGTAACCACCCTCACAGACACTGAAGAAACTATCACCAGATGCTCTTTATCGGTTTATGGCAAAAGATGCATGTAGCACTTATGAATAATTGAATGGGAGTAGCAAATATAATATGCCAAGGCACTCTTGGTGAATTTTTAGAGAAGTAGAACTGTGAAGACTTTATCACATATTTGAGCAATGCCTCTATAAAACAAGTGTAAATAATGAGCATGTCGTGGTGGTCCCTTCCAAAGGAAAATCATCTGAATTCAGATTTAAGAAACCTCACATCACCTTTATTTCCAAAAGTTGCATGAATACTTTATTAATTAAGAGCAATCTATGTTAGAATTATGAATACCAGTACCCAATGCACACTCTTATGTTAAAACAGATCTGTATGCAAAAAAACTTCATTTCATATTCCACTGGATTTTTTCCAGTGATACTTATCTTGATCCCAGAATATTTCAGTTACATGTTCAAAATGACTGTTGCAATAACAGTGCATTTGTTTGTTTTTTGAGATTTTTTTTTTTTTAACAACCAAGAAACCAAATAGGTTTGTCACCTCAATCAACATTAACACATAAACAGTCAACTGTATTTGTGTGTCTCACAAAAAAATATTGGGTGAAAAGCAAGCCACCACATAACTGTGAACAAGAACGAATAGCAACTGACTCTACACAAAATGCTTGGGCAGCTCAGGAACCTACAATAGACTGACCATGTAGTCAAAAGTACTGTCATAAATTTTTATTTTTTTTAAGGAACAGATTAAAAAAATTCCAATACAAAGAGGTCCCTATTTGTTCACTGTCAGAAGATCGCACACATTTCAAAGAGTGTATAAAGCTCAAAATATTAGCAAGACTAATTAATTGGCAGTATAATAGCAAAACCCATGAAGCATCTGAATGAACAATATCAGTGCAGCCATGCTATCTCAAATCAAGGGGAAGAAAGGTGGAGGTGGTGGACACAATCAGACCGTTACAAAAGCATATAATACACATATACACAAAGTCAGCATCATTCACAGGCTGTGCCTAACCATGGAAGAAAGTTTTGATTTTCATCAGTACAGTGAGAACCATTTGAAGAACTAGCCTTCTCAAAACATGCTTTGTGTAGAAGAGATCAAAGTAAAACATTACGGTCGGTAAACAGTTTCTTTTAAAATGCCTCACTGATTTTATTTTAAACTTAAAAACCCAAGTTCTGTGAGTGATGATTAGTGGGACTGGCTGCAAAAAACACTGCCAGATGTCCTAGCTTGCCTGTGGCATGCTGCCATCTCTCTGATGTGCAACTCGAGAAGGATGTATTCATGTTGCCTGAGGAAGAAGAAAGAGGCTGCAAGTAGCCTTTGGGTCAGCTGAGACATTTGATGCTGCTTTGTACAGCAAGTCCCACTAATCACTACCGACAAAACTCAGATTCTAAATTCAAAATAAAACAAACAAGGCATTTTAAACACTCTTCTACCTGTTCGGCAACAAATATTTTTGAGAGGGCTAGTTCCTTTAATTCTGAAACAAAGTGGGTCAGACCACCAAAACTGATGTTCTATACAGCAGTTTGCATTAAAGGCACAAAACATGCGCAAAGAGTACCATAAGAGTAAGTCTCCATCACTTTGCCATCAGCAAAATTTTATCTAAATTTGTGTTTATTTATAAAGGCTGTTCCAATCCACTCAAAATTGTGAACACAAGCAACCAGTGGCATAGTGGGATTCACAGCCTTACATACCACCCAAAACACAAATCATTGCGTGCATTACATCACAACAATCCAAGTGTAACAACAAACAGTTTGTTTCAGAAGAAGGAACTCCATCTGAATTTCGAACTGAATGGTAATTTATTTGAGAATATTTTGGTTTCACAAACACACAAACTACTGAAATTTACTATACAAGTTTCAAATGCACAGTTTAGTACCAAATACTGAAAATATATTTACACAACCTGTGCTCAAACAAAGACTTTGTTACAGATGTTTATCATTCAAGTGATGCATTTTCACACACACACACACACATGCATGCATGCGTGCGCCCACACTCACACACAAGAAACAGACCTCAAATTGACTTTAATATTTGAGCTCTGTAATATTGCTGAACAGTTTGTTTGTTGACCATTGGTCTCTATTTACATATCAAACACATTTTCTTCTCTCCTTCTCTTTCTCTGAGCATTTCTCCAACATACCAATATGGTAGTTGTGTACTGTTTCAGTCAGAAACATGTCCAATATTTGTTTCTTCTGAGAAACACAACAGCTGGATTTAAAAACAGGGGTTTTGTCTGATTTGAACAAGTGCAGTCTAACTGCCTATCAAATGCAAACAAGTGTAATTCTCTCAGTGCCATTTCCATCTGACAAAACAGATAAGAAGACTGCCCTATACCATACAACCAGAACTACTGCACAAATCCCTGTAAAGCCAACAACAATACAAAGTACAGAAACTGTGACACAAACACTACTCACCTGGAAGAGTTGTTAATATTTTACCATGAAGTGTTTCATAGACTTGCAGCCAGGTGGTACAAGAGCCTAACTAAACCACCACCACCATTTTGTCTTGTGCTCTGAATGATTTGAGTGCTCTGTGAGCTGTGAGTCTTTTAGTCTCATGCTCCAGTGCTTTCAGTGCACTGTAATGTAAGAGTACTTAGGTGTGTACACCTAATGTGAGCCTGGAGCACCGGCTGAATCATGCATCCCACTGTCCCCCCCCCCCCCCCCCCCCCCCGAACAATTGCAGTAATCTCATGCTCTAATAATTTTAGTGCATTGTAATGCTTGCCCTCCCTTGCAAAAAAAAACCCCAAAAAAACCTGCAGTAATCTCATACTCTAATGGTTTAAGTGTATCTTCTGCAAACTAAATCATGCTTGTCTCTCCACATCCCCCCCCCCCCCCCCCCCGACCACCACCAAACTATTGCAGTAATCTCATGTTCCACCGATTTCAGTGCATCTTCCATGAATCATGTTTGCCCTACCCCATCCGTCCCTAACCAATAAGCAAAGAGAACCAAAAACAGCAATATGACTAACAACTCAAATACATGAGCAATGTATTGGACCAAGCGTTGAAATTAAGACAGCTGCACATGCAAACACCATGTGAAAACTTTCTGGTGAATCAAAATAGTGAGGCGCACATGTCCCTCGCATCACTGGCACAGTTGGTTACATCATAGGCTGCCCCAGGTCCTTTTCCTTTCCTGCACCAATGGTACATGGACTCATCTCTGTCAGTTTTAAAAGGCTGTAGCATAACCCATCATGGCAGAGGCCTGAAGGGGTAGGCCACCAGTCAATGCTTGGAGCATGCCTGAGGCAGTGTCTTCAGCTGTAAGCTTTCACTGGTGATTTCAGCATCCCCAATTATTAGCATTCCTCACTTGCACACAGACTGCATGCGCAGATGCAAGCCAAGAATATCTTTTTCAACCATCCTCAAAATAAGAGACAAATGGTCTGAAAAGAGATTTGTTTGTTTGTTTGTTTTTTGGCCCCAGAGCTGTATAAATTGCAAGTGTCTTCACACCATCATAGCCAGACTCTGCTGATGACAGTCACATACAAGCTTATGCACTTCAAAACAAAAAGCATCACAATGCAAAATCTTCATGTGCAACAGATATTCCAAATTTAGAATAATCTGTAGAAAAACATGAAAGTGTTACGTTTGTTTTTTGAAGTGCACGTGAAGTGATTAAGTATATTCATACCTGTCCTGGACGGAATGAGGTAAGATGCTGCTCATTAAGATGAAAATGCAAAGACTTTTCTAGCCACCAGTGACATCACTGAAAACTCTGATTCTTGCTACTTGTAGAGCATGCAGATACACTCCTGGCAATCAAGATCCTGCAACACCATTTTAGCCAGGATGACTTACGACTTATGTAACTGTAACAGTCAGAAGATAAATATATATGATTTTCTCTCTCTTCAATCATTGTCATGCACTCAGAGTCATGGTCCCTGAAACCACAGCAAGTGGCAAAATCATGACAGGCAATATTATCTGAGTGCAAATGAGTTTAGAAAATCCTCTGTAGCTTTATCATGTTTATGCCACATATTGCTTGGCCAAGGCACGAAGGAACTTGGTCTTGCGGACATGAATGGCTCGGCGCTGAATCTCTTCTGGGTTGTTGCTGTTCAGGTCCATCTGACTCAAAGCCCGTAACTGAAAGAGATCATGTTAAAAATCAGTGTTCATAATCATATGCACCACTTTATCAGTCATTTAGGCAAACATTAAACAAAACATGAGAAAAGCCCAAACTGTTGATGACTTCAATCTTGGCATATAAAAATGGAGCAATGTGAGTATTCTGCAGTTCCTGTCTTGGTTCTTTTAAATAAAGCATATTAATCAATTAGATTAACTCTTTCATCCCTGAAAACCGCTACAGCGGTTGAGAGAATCTTTCCCTTCATTCCTGAGAACCTCTAGAGCGGGGCAGGCATAAACACTCCCTTCCTTCCGGCTGGCCGCTGCAGCGGTTCTGCCTTTAAAATCCGCGCCTATCTGTCACATGGTCAGCACGTCAGTTCCCCCTGGCCAGTGTAACGGGACCTGAGGAATGTTTTGATAAGCCGCACAATGCTTTGATTAGCCGTGCCTGGCCACTGCCAGATTGTGGGAAAGTGTCCAGTGCACAAAATTTGTCCATTTCTAGGGATGGGGTTAGGGTATTCTGTACAGTTGGAAAGATGGCGGCGGATGAGTACAATGACAGTGACCGGTTCTCAGATGATGATGTTTATGACAATCTGGGGGCGAAAATGATTTTGATCTGTTTGAACTGACAGAAGAGAAGAGAGCAGAGCTTGCAAATGCATTTAAAGATGATAGTGAGAGTGGTGATGAATTGGATGATGAAAACCTGCCATTGTTTTTTACTCAGCCACGTTTTGAGTGGACAGGTGGGGGACACTGCTGTGACACGAGACATACCTCTGATGTCCAATGCAGATGTGTACAGAGACATAGTAAATATAGTTGTACAGAGTTACGGTGGAAACATTGTGTATATATATGATAGAAACGGCGTATGGATTACACTAAAATGAAACAATCATACTGTGAACTCATGCTTCCTACTCTTGTGCAAACCGTCACCTTTTCATCACCATTTCAAGGACACAGACAATGTGACAAACGGAATTTCTGGAGACAGTTTCTATGTGGATGTTATCTGGGACATCAGACTGTAAGTAGGGAGCATGTTCCATTTCTCTTGGCATGTTCTGTGGGCCTGCAAATGTTGGTTTCATCTGTTTGTCTTAAAAAGGGTATGTGTCACCTTTATTTGCACCTGTGTGTCACCCTCCTGGTGACAGTGACTCTGAAAGTGTGACCATTGCCTTCTGACTTCATTTACCTACACAGCGATATATAGGTTGCCATGGTTTTACTAAGAGTTTGCAGATACAGATGACTCAAACCCACATACCCTCTTTCACAGATTTTTTCCTTATGAAAACCCAGGAATGAAAGGACTGTTATGCATATAGGAACATAGGAATAAGGGGAAGTAATGCCAAATACGAAACAGGGATGAAAGAGTTAAGCGTTCTCTTATTTTCCAAGCTATGAATCCATCCTGAGAAACACACCAAAAACAACAAGACACAATCCCATCAAAGTGTAGAAAGATGGTTATGAAAGTGCACAGTAATTTGTTTTGCATGGATCAGATTCTGACTTGCTCCTACTGGGTTAACCTTAGTACTATCCTGAAGAACAAGGGGAAAAAAATCAAAAAGGCACTGATCAGATCAAGTGTAAAGACAGTTCTCTCTGGTAAAGATACATAAAAACTTTAAAGAGCAGCCAACTCACAGCACACTGGCGCTTGTCCATTTCCCCCTTCCTTGTGTGCAGATCTGGTGACCATGTAAGGCAAACTGGATTGTGTGTGGGCCACAAAGTAGCAACAGTATACAGCATAGACTCAAAAAACAAATCTAAACAAAAAACAGTTGCTTTCACCCTTTTCAATAATGTTGACAGGCACCCAATTTGTTGTTTTTGAGGGCAAACAACAACGCATGTCCACAAAAGGTTACAACATGGCACCAGTTTCATGTGTGAAAGGTGCTTTCTGTACCAGAAACATCTCCAGACTGGCTACGACACTGCAGAAAAGAAACTGAAGAGGACAACGATGATACAAGTCCAAGGGTACTAGCGGACTACAAAAATGGAGGCTCTCATCATACAAACCAATTTGACCAGAAGGATACGGACTAAGAACTCCAGAATGGTAATGTCCCATATACAGCAGTAGTAGGCATCCATGGCATCATAGACATTACGCTCCTGCAGAGCCTTAAATGCTGCAGAGTAATCGGTCTCATCCAGGAACTGACACAGCACTGCCACCTGGGTGTGACACTGCAAGTAGGAGCAGCACTTGATCATCCGACGGTACACCTGAAACCAAAGGCCAAGATTAAAACAGTGTGAGACAAAGGTTTTCAAAAGCCTGTGTCAGTATCCACTTGGACACAGCAGCTTCTTTAGTCCACACAGCATACCTTGAAAGAACAAGCTTGTGCAGTTATGGCCCTTACTAGAAGAGTATCTGAAACAGAGATCAAGAGATGGACAGACAGAAACAGATGAAGACAGAAACTGAGTAAAATGATAGGAGGAAGACACTGTACAGAATGCAGGAAGGTTGACTAGGGGATGTTTTCATTCCTCCCCTACAAATCAGAATTTAACCACGGCCTGATGAGATTTGGTGAAGGCAACAGTTTCCTTACAGAGATGCAGTGTCGCCCATTATTCATATAGACACATTCAAATACCATGAGAAAACAACAAGAATGAAAATGTTAGTACATTAGTTAAAACACTAGTTTTGAAAACAAAAACCTTTCTGGCACACCTGGTCATCATAGAGGCTGCGTGAAACAGGCATGGAGAAGAAATCTGTGGCCACCACGCCAGCCTCCAAGTAAAACTTCATGGCAGTTGAAAACTGGCCCTCGGCTGTGAAACATGGAACAGATATCATTCAACAGTCAGAGGTTAACACATCTCCATTGTGAAGCTGCTACAGGATTTGTTGTATGCTAAACCAATCCCAAGCATTGCAACTTTGCAACATTCATGAACAAAACCACAATCTTTACAACATTCATGAGTTTCACAACATTCAGTGATTCACAGATAAAAACCACAACCTACAAAATGTGCATGGACAAAAAAACAAAAACAAAACACACACACAAAAACAATCTTCACTACCATTAAAAATCTACATACCACTCCCAGAAGTATGTATGTATTACTATACTATGATACATGGACATAAACATCAGACTGAAATTGTATAATGGGATAAAATCTAGTTTTTTAAATCCCTTTGTAACACACCATAACATGAGAATTTTGAAGGTTTCACATCCCCCACCCCCATCACTGTGATTTGTATATCTGACAAAGCCAAAGTGATGTTTCACACAAATTCAAACACTCACAAAGCTCATACAAACAGCACATTCACCAAACTTATATACAAATGCAATATCTGATGAGCCTGTTCAAACTGATACAAACCACATTCATCAAACCTTGTTCAAGCCACATTCACTCACCAAATGTGTACAAACAGCACATTCGCAGAGTTTGCACAAACAGCACACCTGCCAAACATGTACACATGGCACACTGAGAAATCCTGCTCATACAAGCAGCACCTTCACCAAACATGTACACATGGCACACTCAGAAATCCTGCTCATACAAGCAGCACCTTCACCAAACATGTACACATGGCACACTCAGAAATCCTGCTCATACAAGCAGCACCTTCACCAAACATGTACACATGGCACACTCAGAAATCCTGCTCATACAAGCAGCACCTTCACCAAACATGTACACATGGCACACTCAGAAATCCTGCTCATACAAGCAGCACCTTCACCAAACATGTACACATGGCACACTGAGAAATCCTGCTCATACAAGCAGCACCTTCACCAAACATGTACACATGGCACACTGAGAAATCCTGCTCATACAAGCAGCACCTTCACCAAACATGTACACATGGCACACTCAGAAATCCTGCTCATACAAGCAGCACCTTCACCAAGACTGCAGGGACAGCATACTCACCAAAGTAAATATCTGCCTGCGTGCGGAGCCATGATGGCTGCGTGGGGTTGACCTTCAAGGCGTGTCCCATGACTGTCTTCAGGGTGTCCTCCACTGCATTTGTATTCATCAAGTTAGCACTGAAAGGCGAAAACAGATAACTCGTGTTTAACACCCAATCAACCATGACAGAATGAAAGGCAAAAAGAGATAATTCATGTTTAACACCCAATCAACCATGACAGAGTGAAAGGCAAAAAGAGATAATTCATGTTTAACACCCAATCAACCACGACAGAGTGAAAGGCAAAAAGAGATAATTCATGTTTAACACCCAATCAACCATGACAGTTTTATCAGGGCAAACTGAAAGACAAAGAATTGGAATACAATGAAAAATGCTGCATAGGACCCACCACACACCACCCATGAATTGGGAAAAGTATACTGTACAAGGATTCAGCTAGGGTGTTTGGCTGGAAAGCCGGCGGACCAAAGTTCAAATCCAGTTTGCCTTTCTGTTCAGAAGTTGTGGTTTATGGCCACTTTTCAGTGACTGGCCCCATCAGTTTATGAGACACTGCTTATATTAATGTGGTACCTAGTCTCCTCCACCCCCACCCCCTTTCTAAAACACTGTACCTGTGTTTTTCTGCTTATGTACACAGCTATTATGGAGTGCACTGAACTCACTACAGTTGATGCACATAAAAATCTCCACTTTTATTATTATCATCATGACTCAACCTTAAAATGGCACAAATCACTGCCCATCTCAGTACTGAAAGATTCTGGTGATCACAGTGTAGTGTTACAGGTACAGATCTCCACCCCACCCCCACCCCCATACCCCTCCCTAATACCAATACTTCCTGGGATTTTGGTCCCCACCAGTGTTCTCCAGAAGACAACTCAGCATTAAGCAAAGCATGACAACAACAACATTAAGACAGCAACCCATTTAGGAAGGTGGTATATTGCCTTTGGCACAGTGTATATAACCTAGGCACAAAGGGAGCTAAACAAAGCATGTGGTCCATAAGCACAAAGTGGTATCTCTTCAAATGAAGACTTTCCCAGTCAGCCTCACCTGCTGACAGCCGTCGGCCACAGTGCCATGTACTCGGTGGTGATGTCACCACTGATGTCATCTTTGAGAACGGCAAACAGCTTAGCAAAGGCTGACATCAACAGCGTCAGCACTGTGGGCTCCTGTTGAACACAGTCAAAAACCTCTCATGTGTGAACATTCTCACAGACATGAAGTCCTTCACTGCACATAGACAATTCATTTTTAACCAATCAGCCATGAGGTTAATATATCAGGGCACTTTTCACTGGAGTTTTTATCAGAGCTCAGGAGCTGTGTGAAAGTTGAGGTGGCCGTCCTGGGCTCCCCATCCCTAACAGTCCATACAGTCTCCATGGATGTAAAGCAACACTAAAGAAGAAGAGGGAGTTTTCATCACATGTACAGCAACATGGATGGATGAAGCAAGTGTCTGATGGTGAGAGTACAAAACCTCAAAGGCTCAGAATTAGTCTACTCAATACAGTAAATAAAAGATCAACAGATCAAGAAATAGATAATTGGGTTTTAACACCTAGTCATCCACTGATGGCCAAAATCAATAAATAAATGAATTAACAGTTAAAATGGAATCAAAGCACACAAAAAAGAAAAGAAAAGGAAAAAGAGGATTGACCTTAAGTTTCTGAATGTAGGCAAAGAAGGCGTCTCGCTGAAGCATGCTGAACTGAGAGTCACGATGCATTGCACTCTCCCGACCGCTTGCACTACGCTTGTGTTGAGTGTTGGTCATGTAAATCGACATTACTAAAACAGGAAAAAATCAAGAAAGATCAGTCCAATCTGATCTTTTCTCTTGATGGCCATTTTGTACATTTCCAGTGCATTCTTCACACAAATGTTTCACAGCTGACCCAAAAATTCAACAACAACAAAAGCAATCGTTTAGTCGACTCAACACCCAAAAACTGGAAATTAAAAAAGATAATATTTAAAACATTTTCACTCTCCTGTGACCTTTAAAATGGGCCCGGTACAAGTCTGACAGAAGTTATAATTACAGTTTCAAACTAGTATTAAAATTAACAGCTCAACAGAAGCAAAAACCATGCGAAGTTTCAAAGAACTGTTTAAAAAAAAGGTTGTATGGCTTAAGTTTTTGCCAAGGATGGCCATGCAGCATAAAAATCAGTTTTGTTCAGGCCAGTGCAAAACTAAATCAAATTCTACAATGAAAACAACAACAACAAAAAACAACCCTAGCTGAAACAACCAACTATAGCACCAACACACACACACACACACACACACACACACACACACACACACACACACACACACACACACACACACACACACACACACACACACACAATCTCTCTCAGTTTTTTTAAAACTGTTTAATCACTTGTGCACGTCTGGTATCTTTTTGTTTTGACTCAACAAAAAACAGCATGACTGAAACGAAGGAACAATCCACTTACACACTTCCCACAGTTCTCTGGCTGGTTTGCGAGCATTCTTGATCTGGGGCAATTCCTTGCATGCACATGCTAGAAGTCGAGTCATCTGCAGTACAAAAAAGAAAAAAAGGGAAAAGGTCAGTTAAAAAACTCATCAAAAGTAAAAACAAAACCCAAGAATACCTAAAGCGCATAACAGTACTGCCCAGTTAAAGGAGACCCCAACCAAAGACCCAAACTGGCCCCAAAACAGAAAATGTGCAAATGTTTCTACTGACAGGATGTCATATACTATGATATAGTCATTCTATCAATATTTACACAACTGAAGTACTTTCTTGCTTCAAATTTGAGCTCCATAGAGCACAGCCATGTTGAGTTGGTTTTTACCAACGACAAGAGGATAATGGTTGGCTCAAGTTGCAATGTACATTTCTGCCAAACATACCACCCTTGTTTATGACATCACCCTTATAACTGTCATGGTTGATTGGGTGTAAAAAACCTAGTTCCTTTCTTCCTTCCTATTTATAACATCACAGACATAGATTGCCAGAGATAAAATGGCAGCTCTCACACCAGTTTTATGTCAATTAACAAACTAGGCCACAACTAACTGCAAAACTGCTGTAGGCCTATTTGTATCTGATTGATATCTATAGGGCTCGTGATACTTCTTCACTTAGGTCCCCTTCAAAATCCTCCCATGGGCATGTGCACTATCTGTACAACAGAACCCATGAAAGAATGTACCTACTGGTACCACACAACCCATGAAAGAGTGTGCCCTACTGGTACCACACAACCCATGGAAGAGTGTGCACTATTGGTACCACAACCCATGAAGGATGTGCACTACTGGTACCACAACCCATGGAAGAGTGTGCACTATTGGTACCACAACCCATGAAGGATGTGCACTACTGGTACCACAACCCATGGAAGAGTGTGCACTATTGGTACCACAAACCATGGAAGAGTGTACCCTACTGGTACCACAACCCATGGAAGAGTGTGCCCTACTGGTACCATGCAACCCATGGAAGAGTGTGCCCTACTGGTACCAGACAACACATGGAAGGGTGTGCCCTACTGGTACCAGACAAACCATGGAAGGGTGTGCCCTACTGGTACCACACAATCCATGGAAGGGTGTGCCCTACTGGTACCAGACAACACATGGAAGGGTGTGCCCTACTGGTAGCAGACAAACCATGGAAGGGTGTGCCCTACTGGTACCACACAACCCATGGAAGGGTGTGCCCTACTGGCACCAGAAAAGTGAAACCAACACAGAGCCAGAAAGACAAGATGCGTGCTGAAGTCCTACTATTCTGGCTCACCTCAATGTAGCCATTGGCAGTGTTCTCCAGGTTGGAGAGGTACTCCCAGTCTCTGATGTTGAGCAAGAAGGCTGTGCACAGCTCCAACACCTCTGAACTGGGCTGTATGTCTGCACACACAAATTAAAAAGTGTGTGCCAAAAGTACACAAGCACCTATCAAAACAAACAAGTGGCTAGCACAAACAAGTGGCTAACAAAAACGAAACAAAACTAAACTAAAAAAAAAGCACCCTGAAAAATCTCTGTATAAAATTCCACCAGCATCAAAAATCAGCAGGTTGGGCAGCACAACTTGGTCACAAGTGGCTTGCCTCAGCTGTTCCTGTTTTCTGTACACATTATACCATGAGTGCATCATCCATCAGCTGGAGGCTTGCCGACATGTTCCCATCATCTACGCATTGTATTTTCCATATTCTGAACAAATTCATGCTTAAGGCCGGATACGGTAGTGCAAACTTGACCCAAAAAGTTTTTTGTCACTTTTTTTTTTTCCTGCACATACGTCTCTTTGACACCTATTAAACACATTTTCAGCCATGTTTTGCATGAAAATTGTTTTTAATGCCTTCAACTGTGCCAATAAAGAGTGCTTATCAAAGTTTGTCGCGTTGTTTTGAATTTATTTTGGGGAAAAAAGCACATTGTTTGACCCTTGCCGACGGCCCCAAGTCGAGCGAAAAGTAGGTCAAGTTTGGTATCGTTGGAAAGGTCGACCTCTCTTCTTTGTTCCAAGTTCGACGTCATAATCGCCGAGACCGACCATGAATAGATTTCCCGCCGTTTCCGACCCTTGATTTTCAACGGAAATCTCCTTATATGGAGTAGTGACCAGCATGACATCATTGGATTCTGAAATCGACCAATCAGAAATCAGAACCAAGACTCCGGCCACGCTCGGCTGTACTCGGCCTTCCCACAGTGCACTCCACTCAATTTCCGTTTTGTTGATAATTTGTCAACAAATCTGACCAGCTCAATCGATTCACGAAGTATTTCTGCAAATATTCCCTAAAGTTACACTTTTTTCCCGAAACTGTGTATTGCCATCAATACCAGAGATGCCACGAAAGCAAAAGAAGCGGACTCATGACAAAGTGCTTTTATATCGAACGGCGAAAGCTGAGAAGAAAGTGAGGGTGAATGACCGTGAAGACACGCTGTGTGAACCGAAAGTGGTGGGGTGCCTCTCGGAAGAAAAAAAAACTAGAGATGATGGGAGCTGCAGATCGTGTTGCAGATGGAATGGAACAATCTTGGATTACTGCTCATGTGTTCCAGTTGACTTGTTTGCTGACTGACGTTTCGTGCCCAACTTGTGGAGAAACCGGACTGTACATTTCAGTGTGTGAGGGATCGGATCAGTGGGCTCGATTCGCATCAAAGCTAGCTTTGACTTGCGATCTTTGCGAGTATAAGAAATTTTAAATGTCGTTTCCACGAACGCAGTTCAGTGACAAGAAGAACGTAGCGTATGAAGTCAACCCAAGAATGGTTGTATTTAGCCACGAAAGCAGTACTGGAGACAATCAAGTGATCATGATGTTGGGAATACAAGCACACGGTGATGATGACTTTGTTCCATCGTTTTCTGTTACTTTACTTTTTGTTGCATATTTTCAGCTTAAAATTCCTAAGGCTCTGGTTGTAATAAAGATACAGCTTTGAAACTTGACATGGTGTTACTCTATACATTTATCTTGATTCATACAGAAGGTTTTATTGATAAAGTGAAAATTGTTGTATTTATGTAACATGGAATATATAAAAATCACTGAATTTTCCAGATGTTTATGTAAAATATTTGTAAAAAGTCAAAAATGAAGATATCCATAAAACCTTCTGTATGAAGTTTGATATTGTGTTCTTAATTAAAGTTCAAAAGGCAGTTTTGTTCTATGTGCATTATCTTTGGAGGAGTAGGGATTTTTAAAAAGGTTGTTTGGTGGCCATCTTTGATTGTTTCCATGGCAACAGGTGTCGAAAACAACATATAATTATACTTTTTTAAACTTACAATGTAAGGTCTTTCAAATGACCCTAAATGCAAAATCTTGATTTGACAAAGAAAAAAAATCAATTTGCACTACCATATCCCCCCTTAAATCCAAACCATCCTGAAGCCCCCAGACACTCACCTTGTCCAAGGCGTATAGAGGTGAGACACGTTTTGGTTTTCTTGACCAGCTCCTGAATGGAGGAGGCATCACAGACAGTCTCACTGAGGAAGTACTGCAGCAGGTCCGCCTGTAGGATCTGCCAGCGAACGTGTTTGGACAGGACGTAGGACAGGTCGGCCACCACCATGTCAGCCTCTGACAGCAGCTGCCGAGCACGCTCAAAGAGCTAGAAAGAAAAAGAAGCACACTGTGAAAAGGTTTAAGTTACGGCTGTGTGATGTGTGGGTTTGTCTGAACATCTATGTTTTTTATTGGATGGCCCTGCAGAGAGAGTAACATGTCAATCTTTTTTTTCCTACTGAATTTGAATTGTCTTTGTTCTCTTTGCTCTTTCTAAATCTATGAATGTATCAAAAGTCAATTCACTAATTCATTAAAAAACAACAACTTAAAGACAGTAATACTTTTCATTACAGTCTACACACTGAGTAATGGCATCAATTCTGCATCATAATTCTGTCCAGATAAAAGACCTAGAGAACACACACTGACCATATCAAACTCATGGAAGGTGGCTAAAATGGTGAGTTAGTTACTTTATATAACAATACTTTATAAATTCATATTATTACTAATAGTAATACCTGTAGTACATTTTGATAACATTTTACATACCTATGCTCAGATGTTCTCTGTATACAACCCGGTTTCATATACACGTGCCTATCTGACTGTACATCACCGTATAGATGGCTGGTTATAAAGCACAGTGAATGCAGTAATACTAGGCATATTGTGCTTTAAAAAAACAACCAAAAACATTCATAATCCTTACACTCAGGTCCATGCAGTGGCGTGCCTTAGCAATGAGGACAAAGACATAGGCCTGCTTGAACTCTGCATCCGGCAAATACTCCAGACCCTGACGAATCTCTTTGGGAACTTTCCACTTCAAAAGCATAAAAACAGGTCCAAGTCAGATTTTTTCAATGGCCATATGAAAGAAATGAGCAAATTCATACACACTGAGGACAATGACATAGGCCTCTGCTTAAACTCTGCATCCACCAATACTTCAGACTCTGATGAAACTCTTCGGAAACTTTCCACTTCGAAAGAAAAATCCACATCAGACTTTTTCACTACTCACATGAAAGCTATATGAACACACGCAAACAAAACTCTACCCGTATACATACTACGCAATGACTTTATCATATTTCACAGCATGGAGAAACAATGTTTTCCAGTAAAAACTTACTCTGGCATCTTACAGACGCAAACATTTTTCAGAGCTGAATGTTTACTACACCAAAAGCTCACCCTATCATTCAGAGCAATGATCTGTGAAGGGTGAAGGCCACGGTTCTCATAGAGGTCAGTGAGAAGGTCGTGGATGACAACTGGTTCATACACAGCCAGTAGCTGACCCTCCACATCACTCACATTGTAGGAAGACTCTGGACACCAAAAAATGATATTACCAACAAGCATGCAAGCAAACATCCCCATATGACATCACTGCAGTCAGATAACTACAAAAGAAACAAGAAAAAACTGATGTTTGAGCCATTCAGGCCTTTGTCCAAAGTAGCCAGTTACTCCATGCAACAAAAACATCATACACACTGACAAACATATTGAATTGAGAGGAATAAAAGGAACCGAACATCTGAGCAGCCTGCCTGTATCTGGCTCTAGCTCTGTGAACATGCATTATTTTGGCTGGAAGCTTTTATGTGCCAACTCTTCATTCATACTTCACAATCTTGCATGAGAAGTTCAAAGACCAGAAATTCATGCTGGAGCCAACCCACCTCTGGTGGAGGGGTAGCTGGTGGGAGCGGTGGCAATGTCCATGCCCAGGTCCTGCAGGTACAGATGTTCACTGTCAATGTCTTCCACAGCCATCTCAGCCATCTCGGCCTCGTTGAAGTACACAGCCAGGTCACTGTTCACCACCAGCTGCGAGAAACCATTCTCTGGGGGCAGCAGCTCGATCAGGTGCCTGTTGGGCAGAAAACGTTGATGGCAATTTATACAGCGTGAACATGTTCCTGTTGTAGCAGCATACTCACAGCACTCAGAAAAAGAAACGCAAACAGCCAAACTGTTACTGGTGCACAGTTTGAGCCAATTTAATCTTTGGAGAAGCTCAGAAAAGGTAGGTCTGCAGGCTTTCCTTGAAAGCTTCCTTTAAACTACACTCTCTCTGAGGAACAGGCAGAGCATTCCACAGCTTGGGTGCAGCACTGGAAACAGCACTGCAGCAAGAAGAATGTTCCAGTATTAAAAAAAAAATCCCTGAGGTCTCGTATTGTTTGGGTGTAACTTGCTGACATGTTTTATTTTGATAATTGTAGTATCAGTCTAATATCACTTTTTCTTACGTGAAAACGCTTTAAACAGAAAGGAAAAAGAAGAAGAAGAAGGCATGTGCCGCAGAATTTAATGCTGAGATCCTTTTTGTCAGAACATGCATTTATTGTTGAACACACTGCTTCTTGCTATTTAACACCCAGTCAACCTCAAAGGTCACACAAGGGTGAACATTTTTTTTTTTAATGACAATTTTGTTACTTCATAAACCACTGAAGAACTTACTGTAGTGTATACAAATATTAGCTGGTGGACCAGACTCCATGCTACATGTATAGTAAAAGTGTGAAGATAATGAGCAGCATGCTGCATACATCAAGGAAACATCTAACAGTGGATCATAGGTAAAACATAACCAGAATATATGCTGAAACTTTCCATGTATGTTTGTGTGCCACATGTGTCTACACGGATGAATTTTAAATAGCTGGAAAAGCAAGTATATTGAGTGCAAATATGCAAGAAAGATGCTGATTGTTTTCTCATTTGAATTTAATTCTGATGTCAGCTGAGTTCATTTAATCCTGTCATCATAGATTACTGTAAGAAATCAAAAAGCTGGTCTGACCAAACTTTTGGGCTGGTTCCAGTGAAAAATCAAGGGGGAAATATCCAACTTCAACTGCTTTCCCATCCCATTGTGCATGTTTAATTACCATTTCATTTAGTCACAAACAAGGCTGGACACACACCTTCACATGGCTGACCCTGACCAAAAATATAAACAGTTAATACTATGCTGTATCCTTTACAAAGGATGATATACTTACCATATAAAACACTTCAGATTGGACCTCTGAGTTTGGGACGCCCCTTTCATCATCTCACTCAGGATCTGAAACAGAAGATCCATGACCTTTTAGTTGCAATATGCAGCCTGACAGTTTGTTTTGGAAATAAACACTGTCCTATAATAAACGTTGTGGGTGAAGTTACCTGGAAAGTGTTACTGCAAGGAGGAATCAGAACTAAATGCACAATGGCACAGAGGCTTACACTGTGGTTCATCCATAAAGATGCTCACATGTGATGCCTGTTGTTAGTCAAGTGATAAAATTAAAAACATATCATTTTGTTTCTGCAAGTCAAAAGTAAACATTGCTGAACTAACTATAATCTTACCAGAAACAACAACAAAAACGTAACGCCAGACAGCTAATCTAGACCATGTCACTTGCAATTATGTTATTCAAATGTTGTCAATTTGAACAAAGGCAAAAAACTAAAAGGACAGTAAGTGAACGCAGATTATCTGTATAACTATTGTTGTTGTAGTTTCGCACTGTGTGTGTGTGCTTGTGTGTGTGCATTCTTCTGTCCATCGGGAGGGGGTCCTTGTTTTGTTCTCTTGCAACAGGCCACCTGTTCTAATGGAGAACAAGCACACAAAAGAATCCATCATCATCAGTACATGTGTGTGATGATGAGTGCATGGTATGAATATGTTTGGGTGTCAAGCAACACCTTTGTCGATGTATTTTTTTCATGTAACAGCTAACCTGGACAAGGAAGGACTGGATTTCAGCATCTGCTGAGCTGAGGGCCTCAAGGATAGGAGACACAACTGCCTTGCCTTCCACCACCGTACGCACCAGGTTACACAGACACACCTGTATGTGAAGCTGATGCTGACTGAAAACAACAACACAAAGCATCTATCATCTTGCACAAGTGCAGTCATGAGGCATAAACAGATGAACAACAACCAAAAACCCAAACAGAACAGCTTGCTCAGACATGAGAAAGGAGGAGCTGGACAGCGACACGAGAACTGCACCACCCTAGAAAAAAATGTGCAGTGGAATTCAGTCAAGAAAAACTGCACTGTTCAATCAAACCTTTTGAAAACTTGCACTGTTAAATTCACAAGTTTTTACCCACCATACGCTGGCACTTTAGTTTCAGAGAGAAAATGATTAACTATACTACTGCCCTAGGCTTAACAACTTCATCCTGCATGCTGGTATATGCCAAAAAAGTGTTAATCCCCGGCATTTCTCTCATGAAACCTGATTGCTAACTGATTGGCTGATGCTTCATCTCATGAGATCATATTCCCATGGAATGCTGGGAGATAAAATTATACTTTTGACAGTAATAATTTCATCCTGCACACTGGAATAATATGCCAGCAAAGTGTTAATAATAATACTGACCCTAACTTAACTACTTCATCCTGCACACTGGAACGATACGCCATGGTCAACTCCTGCTTCAAGTTGTCCTCCAGGAGAATGTTCACAATGCCCTGTACAGAACAGAAGACAGGGACTGTCATTCAACCTGTCTTAAAATGGCAACATCATTTCTTACACAAATGTTCAATCCCTTCATCTACCACACACAAAGTGAAGTCCATACATCATTTTACCTGAAGATTTCTTCACATGTGCTTTGTCTGCTCAGTTGTCATCCTGTAACTGATTTTAAGTTCAGTTTGCATGTGTACACACTGTGTATACATACAAATTCATGCACAATTCACAACAGTCTCTGTACTCATGTTCCAGTATTTCTATGAGTAACTATGATCCCATTTAATTTCTCCAATCCTCCCTCTGCCAAACCAGTTCACCCCATGTACCCTAACCTATTTCTTCCAAGTGAGATCAATGTGTATTATAAATAATGTTATAATTCACAATTTCTCTTATTCACCAATTGTGGGTAATCTTTGTGAAGTGACAAGTTTGAATCATACACAGTACACATTTCTTTCTTTACTCTGCCATATACCAAAAACATTATGTTTCATACCTGTAAACTAAAACAGAAATGTACAATTCTCATAAGACATTAATAAAATGATTGCAACTTGCTGTCTACTTCACCTATGATTCAAACAAAAAGGATCACTTTCATCAGTTAGGGTTCAAGTCCACAGAAACTGTTTACAGTCTGTTAGGGATGGTGGAATCTGATACCTATGAGTGTCTTGTCCCAGGTGCTCTGACCTGCAAAAATTGAAAGACTGACTGCCACTACCTGAACAACAGATGTTAAGGTGCTGGGGACCTTGCCAGTGTGAAACAACTTGTGTACTCAGCACTCGCTCTTCCAACAGTTGGGCAGAACACTAAAGGATCACCTGATAGTTCTTCTTTTTGGTTGCCTCAGCTCTGTCAAAAAGACTGGGTGTCTGTGTTTCCATGGTGACACCCAGCAAACTGCTACAGCTTGTGAGGTAGCCCCGCAGCCGCTCCAAGCAAACATGGCAGTACACGCAGTCTTTCAGCTGCACACAAGGCTCAAGTGTCTCAACAACAAAAATATACATATGGAAATAAAATACAGGCTTTTGCTAAACTGCATTTCTGCAGCATTTGTACCACCGAAAAGCTCCGTTGCTAGGTCCATCACTCTAAACGTATTGTGTCAAACAAATGACTACACCATGACTCATCACTCTTGTAAGTCTCCAAAACATTGTCTTTGAAACAGTTGCAATGTTTAGCCTGACTGACAAAGACCTTTTCTCGTCTTTTCAAGGACAATCATTCTGAACTTCTTCTTTCTACATCTCTCTCCTCCAGGCATTCAGATGCGTGATGCCCTTGATTTTGTGCCTACAAGTAGTGCCCACCAGTCTATCTGCTCAGTCATTTCTGTTGACTCTGGTATGTCCAGGTCAGTTAAACAAGTAACTACACCAAACACTCATTACCTGGAACCATAATCCATTCAACAAGCAACTCAAACCTTCTGAAGGACTGAATACAATACTGTACTTCCCCTCCTTCCTCCACCCAAAAGAGAAATAATGGGGAACTAAAAATAACTAGAAGATATTCTCACCTGATTCAATGTCTGCTTGCATGTTCTGAACTTTTCAAAAGCTTTCCTGTACTCTCTCTCAAAGAAGTAGAGAGAGCCCAAGTCAAAGGCAATCTGAAAAGCAGACAAATGTAGATGCCATTAAGCTTCCTGGAAACATTTCAGATCACCCAAAAAGCATACAGAAAGATGGCACTGCAGCAGGGGGACAGAAAAATGACATCAAACCTTGCTTCAGAGCTACAGAGAGTGTTCCATGCAGTCAGTACATTACCACAAAGCAGGATCCCATCAAAATGAAGCAGACTGGACCATCAAAATTACTTCATCATAACAGAAATATGACTTTTAAAAACAAACAAAAAAACAAAAGAGTACCCCACCCCCACCCCCAAAAAGAGAAGATAAAGTAGGTAGCAATCCAAACAATGCATTCCCAGTCATTCAGGCAGTGCTTCTGTTGTTAGTCTAGGTTCAGTGGGTACATTAATTTACTGATCTACCTACAAATTCACCAGATCTACCTCCCAGGGAATCTCCTGGACAAGAACCCCAACAGTGTCCTCCCAGTCAGTCCCAGCTGTATGCTCTACTTTCTCTCTGTATTAAAATCTTCATTCATTCTTCTTCTGTTTTCTCTCTGTATCAAAATCTGCCAACATTCTTCATCTGCTTTCTGTCAGTATTAAAATCTGTGAACACCATCATCTGTTCTCTGTATCAAAATTTGCCAACAGTCTTCATCTGTTGTCTGTCTGTATCAAAACCTGCATTCATTCTTCTTCTGACACCCAAAGTCTACAGGTAGAATGTTACTAGTGTTTGTGTTCAATCATTTACTTACTTATCCACTTATGCATTCATTTGATTTACCTGACAGGCAATTTCCTGGGCAGGTACAAGAACAGTGTGCTCCCAGTTAGCCTGGGTGTCCGTCTTTTCGCTGGGTATGACAAAACTGGCAGCTGTAGGCATCTTCACACAAGGCTGGTCTTGGCAACACTTTTCCAGGAAGCCGATAGATGATGGTAGCTGTTCTCTGAACTGAGATGTAAGTTGAAGCCAATACAGTGTAAGGAGCAAGTAACAATGCTGATAAGAAAGACATAAAGAATTTAACTAGGACTAATATGCAAAATACACCAAACAAAAACCAACAAAATATCAACTTCCCAATTTCTTCCACATCGAAAATGCTTGCAAAAACACTTTTGCTATTTGAACATTAATACCATCATCACTAAATGAATAATTTGTTTACATAAGCTTTTTATTTTTTAATGTGTTTTTTTTCCTGTCACAAGATATAATCTCTTTTTTGATGCCAAAAAAGTCTGTTACCTTTAAGCAAAAACTGTTTTCTTTTTCCTGACACAGCAAGCTGATATGATTTTACATGCTAAGAATGTAAGCAAACCATGCTGAAACATACAATTACTTCACAGGAGGCAGGGAAAAAAAGGATGACGGAAGAGGAAAAGAAAAAAAAAGAAAAAAGGGGAAGACAAGCCAACTTTATGTTTGACTAATCTCCTTCACAAATATTCCATTTTAAAGACACTGACATCATTTATGCATACTATATCACACACACACACACACTAAAAAAAACAGAAAAAAAAACAGGAGAGGAGAGTTGTAAACAACCTCTTTTGTGAAAGACCATAAGTCCTCATCACTAATAGCAGTAACTTAGAATCACATAAACTGACAAACAATTTTGTCTCCATAGTACTAGTGTCAGACACTAGTACCAAGGAGGCAAAATTGTTCATCAGTTCATGTGATCCAGTCTCCAATGAAGGATTAGTTGTCCTGAACCTCAAATAAATTACTTTCTCCATGCATTTTACTTGGTAACTACCAATATCAGGATTGAACTGCGCTCACCTTTCTAATGATGGTTTCTGTGGCAGCAGTCATCATTGTGTTGGGGTCAAGCTGACCAGGCCTGGAAAACCACCACACGAGAGTTATTCAAAGATCATCAGGCCCATTTATGCAGGACAGAAAAAGCCAGAAAATCACATAAGGATTTGTTCAAAGATAATCATGATGTCCTAGTATTTATTTATCCCAGACACATCTTTCTTTGAATACTACAAAAACCTCTAGAAGAAAAAATACTGGAAACAGTGACAGTGCTGATTTGAAAATTCAAACCATCCACAAACCACACAGAATTGAAAGTTTTCTGTTGCTGCCTAAAAAAGAATTTTTATTATAGTTTACTGGGTAGGAAAGCAATGCACATACATACCCACATCCACACACTAGGCCAAAGAAAATAAAAAAAAATCCACTTAAACAGTTTTGAATGTGGCTTTTAATACTTACGGTGGTACAAAATTTTGTTTTGCAGGCCTTGAAGGAAAACTGTCCCTAACCACACTTCGAACACACCTGAAACAAACACAGATACCACTACCAGTCAGAATGATCAAGAAACAAACAGATACCACTACCAGTCAGAGTGATCAAGAAACATTTCATACACACACAAACAAAAATGGCATTTATTCTACTGTTTTGGGGCAAAAATGTGATTCTTATATTAGTAAAACTAAAAGTGTCATTTTTACATAGAGTCATAATGCAAATATTCCAGGCAACCCATTTAATCAAAACTAAACAATTAAACAGGTACATAATGGGCCAAAACAATTTTAAGTGTTTAAATAAACACACCCCTACCACACCACACACAAACACACAGCATCTTCTACATTCAGACATTGTAACTTTATTGTTTTAACAGCAAAAACTATGCCTCCACGAAAACAATGCATTTCTGTACAATTTGCTGAATTTTGTCCACTTGAACTATGGCCACCCTGAACATCATGAAATGCCTCCAGTCACATGTCTGGCTACAATGAGACAAAGAACAAAAGCAACAGTAAGAACATCAGTGGGGGGGAAAAAAGTTCCCCCCTCCAAAAAAAGAAGGAAAAAAAAAGAAGAGGACAAAAGTAAACAAGAGTACACTCAGCAAGAACCACCACAACCACAACATATCCTATCCTTCATCACCACCACTACCAGGGGTCCCACTACCAGGACCAGCACCAAGAACCACCACAACATATCCTACCCATCACCACCACCACTACCACAACATATCCCACCCATCACCACCACCACTACCAGCACCACTACAACATGTCCCAGCCATCACCATCACCAGCACCACTACAACATGTCCCAGCCATCACCACCACCAGCACCACTACAACATGTCCCAGCCATCACCACCACCACTACCAGCACCACTACAACATGTCCCAGCCATCACCACCACCAGCACCACTACATGTCCCAGCCATCACCACCACCACTACAACATGTCCCAGTCATCACCACTACAACATGTCCAGCCATCACCACCACCACTACAACATGTCCCAGCCATCACCACCACCACTACATGTCCCAGCCATCACCACCACCACTACAACATGTCCCAGCCATCACCACCACCACTGAAACATGTCCCGGCCATCACCACCACCACTACCAGCACCACTACAACATGTCCCAGCCATCACCACCACCACTACAACATGTCCCAGCCATCACCACCACCACTCCCAGCACCACCACAACTTGTCCCACCCAGCACCACCACCACTACCAGCACCACCACAATATATCCCAGCCATCACCACCACCACAAATCCCACCCATCACCACCACCACTACAACATGTCCCAGCCATCACCACCACCACTACAACATGTCCCAGCCATCACCACCACCACTCCCAGCCGTACTACAACATGTCCCAGCCATCACCACCACCACTACAACATGTCCCAGCCATCACCACCACCAGCACCACTACATGTCCCAGCCATCACCACCACCACTACCAGCACCACTACAACATGTCCCAGCCATCACCACTACCACTACAACATGTCCCAGCCATCACCACCACCACTACCAGCACCACTACAACATGTTCCACCCATCACCACCACCATTACCAGCACCACTACAACATGTCCCAGCCATCACCACCACCAGCACCACTACAACATGTCCCAGCCATCACCAGCACCACTACAACATGTCCCACCCATCACCACCACCAGCACCACTACAACATGTCCCACCCATCACCACCACCAGCACCACTACAACATGTCCCAGCCATCACCACCACCACTACCAGCACCACTACAACATGTCCCACCCATCACCACCACCACTACCACAGGTCCCACTACCAGCACCACTGCCATGGACCACCACAAACTGTCAAACATCCACAGAGCAAGTGATGTGGGCTCACCATCTATGGAAGAGGTGAACAGCAAAGAGAGCATTGTCAGACATGGGTCTGTCCTCCAGGTCTGGGGAGTGAATGCAGTCAATCAAGTCTGGCGCTGCCACCTTCAGAAGTTCAATCAACATTGCCTGAACTATTGGTGTGGGAACGCTAGGAGAAAAGAAGCACATAACCTGTTTCATCATCAACTTACTAAACAAACATGTTAACAAACTATCAACAGAGGTAAATGCCTGGTGTGCATGCGCGTGTAACTGTATGTGCATTTCTGGTCAGGATTTTGATACCTGGCCAGGGCAGAATGAGGTGTGTCTCTGTGGGGGAGGTGGGGGGGGGGGGATTATGATTATTTAAATATCTTATAATGGTGACATGTTCCACAGAAGGGTGTAAAAAGCCTGAAGCACTGAACAAACACAATAACAATAATAATATTGCTGGTGTTCTTACTCTCCTTGTTTGATAATATACATTATATATTTGTATACTGTTTGTTTTCTTGGACATTGTTTTCCTGCATGTTTTAACTTTCATTTTCATGTGAATGTTTTATTTTAAAGCGCAGTGAGATCAAAGATACAAAAGTATTATTATTACTACCATTGCCATCTTCTGATGTACCTAACCACTAACAGTTCACTTCCAGCTTAGTGACAGGGGGTATCAAACCAAACAAATAATCAATTTCTGCCCCCCCCATCCCCCCCCCCCGAACAAACATGAAAAGCCACAACAACTTTGCTTGTACACAAATTCAGGCATTCACACCAATTACTCACTTTTTTTCCAAGATAGAAAGGTCCCACCGAAGGTATGCAGCCACCCTAAGGGCAAGCACTCTCAACGCCTTCACTTTCCGACTCTCTTCGATCACCCCCTCTTCACCTCCTGAAGCAACAGCATACAAAGCACATTACTAAACCTAACATCAAATTTTCAAATCCAAGAAAAGGAGACTGTCACACAGATGACACAGAAGGGAAAACTAACAAAGTAACAATTTGCTGCCAGGTGTGTTGCTCAGACAGTGCTAGCAAAATAAAAAAAAATTAAAGCTTTAGTTGGGTGAAGACTGAGGTTCAACTTAATCACACAGTACACCATTTCAAATCAAAGAAACAGTGAAAGCTGAACACTTCTAAAGGAAGCCATTGCTAAAACTATAAAAGTCCCACAACTGAAGACACATGTGTACATGTATACATGCATGTGTATCTTTCACATCAGTGTCACTGTCAAACTGTACATAAAGTAACATACTGAAACAGAGGTTGGAAGCCAATGCCAAGCTTTGAAAATGTGATTGTCTTCAGTAGCAGTTCATTTCAAAATAGCAGAACAGAAAAATGTATTTCTAATCCTGCAGTTGTGCTCTATTCCATAATTTAAAAAAATGCTATGACTGCACTAAAATATCATCACTATTTTCAACACACCATTTTCAACTTTGATGTCTGGAAGTGGTTGAGCGCCACCAGCAGCATTCTGTTCGCGTGTGTTCTGAATGAGTGATGCCATCTCTACTTCTGCTTGCTGCATAAACTGCACAATCAGCTGCACAGCCGATGGTTCTGGAAAGAAAGAGGGGAGTAAAGTACTACTGAGTAACATTAACACCAACAAGTAGCAGATGATAGGTAATTGTTCATATTATATATTATACATGTATACTTTCCTGTGAACACAAACCTAAAAAGGTTCATGTGGCAGAAACAATCAGATAAAAACAGTCATGACCAATTTATTAAGAAACAGAAACAAAAGAAACATCTCAGAAACAATTCACTGACATTGTACAACTTTAATTAATCCTCTCTGTCTAATGTACACTGGGTGGCTTATCAAAGATTTTTTTTTAGTTCAAGAACATTCAGATTCTAAAACTGCAAAAGGGAAGAGGAAGAGGGGGAACCCATGACAACTGCTTCTCTAGAATTATAATAATAATAACAGTAATACATAATGAAATATACTAATCTCACCAAAATAATAAAGCTTAACAAAACTGATTGTATTATGCATTACTCTACAATAAATCCCAAGTACTCAATTTAAATCATATATAATATGTGGACAGTCAACTAAGGAGCAAATGAAAAAGAAATGCACACAAATGACAAGCAAAGTGACTTTTGTATTACAATACATTCAAATCATCAAAATAAGAAGACACAACCCATTTTCAACAATCTCAATACAGACAGCAATTTTATTTTGTTTTCAATACAACAGTGATTAATAAAAAGTCACACAAAAATAATACATAAAAATAAAACTGCTGGAGGTAAATTCAAGCAAATTACAAACCACCAGCACCCCCACCCCCACAAAGTCACCTTGATTACTTCACATAATGATATATATATATACATGTATACATATGTTTTACTACAAAAGGAGCAAACATTCACACGCACATGCATAGACACAGTAGAAACACACACACACACACACACACACACACACACACACACACAAAGACTGACAGAGCATCACACACACACACACACACACACACACACACACACACACACACACACACACACACACACACACACAGAACACCCCACAGCTATCAAAAACATCACAACTTTTTGGGGAGTAATTTCATTTCAGTAAAGTACAAAAAAATCTATTACTCCTCATCTAGTCTACATTCTGATTTAGTCTTACTTGGACTGTGTAGGATTTAAAAAAAAATTTTTTAAATTAAATGTTGGTATGTATGCAGAGTAAAAATAGCATGCTAACAACAGACTGTATTAGTGTATATATAATCTACATCACCAGGTATCTGCAAATATATATTTCAAGAATAAGTAGCTTAACCCTAAACATTGTCCTTCTGACTCCAGAGAGCTCCACAAGTGCCAAAACAGTGACCCTGCTGGGCACTTAGCAACTTACATCATAATCCTTCATAAGGAACTAGCATCGTATAGTAGAATTAGTAGTATTACAGTAGTTAGTAATAGTACATCTTGCTGGCACCGTTGGTTTCTACCCAACAAGCTGTAAAGCTGGACCCAAACACTGAAACAGAGCTAATCCTGATTGGGATTAGCAGCTCACCCAGTGGCACACAATGCAACAGAGCCCTGACCCTTAAGTCTCTGGCAGTATTTTTACCCACACCATCTCATATTGGTTTTAAAGCGATTGTGGGTTTACCTTTTCACCTCAGCTGTGCTGCAAACCAACCTCACTTCCTTTCAGCTTGTATTTAGGAACTAGACAACAGTCTTTTCTTATTCTTTACACTGTAATCACAGTGATTGATAGGTTTTAATCACACTGATTGATAGGTTTTAATTACACTGATTGATAGGTTTTTGTAATATAAATTATGTCATAAAATAATAATGATAAGAATAAAAGTTTTCATGAAGCAACACTCATTCAAGGCAAAAGTTAAAAAGGTATAATATTAATAATAATCCATTTTGTCATGACTCATGGTGTGTGCTTTGCACAAGTAATATGGTACACTATTTGGAGTCAACATATCTGGATGCAACCTGTTTTGTTTCTTCATCAAGGATGCAATGTGTATATACAGTATGTATCTAAACATGTATCCTCTTCTCTTTCCAAACAGTGTCATTGTGTCAGCATGTTTCTGTGAATGACTTTTGTGGAAGTTTTTTGTTTGCTGTGCAAATGCGCATTACATCAAACAAAAACATTTACAGAGCCACAGTCATTTCTCAATGACAAATTTATCACTGCATGAAAAATCTGCTAGTGTCCACACTTACAGCAAGTAAAGCTTTAGTATACTTTCTTTTACACTAATTACAGTTCACATCTCACAAGCAGTTAAGTAAAGGCCAACAATGCATGGGCATCATTAGGTTGTTCTTTGTTTTCCTGAACATGGCATTTACTACAAGAGCCTGGTATCATGTCCAGTTCTGGAACATCTGGCAGTCACACCACAGGACACTGAATTGCAAGACTGACGTGGGTCAAACAACCTGCCATAAAACTTATGCCCAGCATTTGATAAAGACAATGAATCCTAACTGAATATCCAGAAAGACTGGCAGCACTGAACCTTCTAAATCTAGAACACAGGTGGAAGCAAAGGGACATGATCGACCCCAGAAAGTACCTACACAGTCACAGTGTTATAACATTACCAAGTCAACAACCCCACTTTGAATTGCAAAGGCAAGGAAACATTCAAACATGAGACAACAGCTTGGAACTAAGTGGTAAAGTCAAGGTGCGGCCTAGATAAAATTAAAGGAGCTTCTTCTCTGAGAATGTTGTAACTACTTGGTATGGAACTTGGAAGCTTGTACCCTTGATCTGGTAGTGGTACTGGTACCAGTGGTAATGACATTGACAGCACCATCAACAAATAATTTCACACAATGAATGATGATGCACACCAGTGCAAAACATCAGCCAGTCTCTGATGGGTTCACAGTATGTAACCAGGCTCTGACTTGTCCAAATAACATAGGCCACTGACAATCAGGATCTGATTATTTTGCACATTATCACATCAGCCAGGCTCTGACTGGTCCAAATAACCTGGGCCACTGACAATTAGATGACACTGTGTCAATGTGGACCTCCTTAAATTTACTTGACCTTTTTTACAACCAGGTCATGGCCAGGGGGGCAGGAGATCCTGGGTGGTTCTCTGGCCTGGCCAGTAAGCTTGTTAAAAAGAACTGTCAGGTTGCTCAAGAGAGGTGCACAATACCCAGTCAGTCTCATATGGAGGCATCAGCTTCCACAGGAAGCCATCAAAGGTCAGGGCCTCCCCAACATCCTGCTGTAGCTCTACCTTGGTCATATCAAATAACTGAGTCAGCTCAGTCTTCAGTCCTTGTCACACCAGACTTTCTCATGGAATTTCTCCTCCAGTTCTTGTACTGCTACAGGAGCAGCTGGTACTGTAGGGCAGTGTGTGCTAGCATAGCTTTCCCATCCTTCTTGCGTACATGCTTGTGCTTGCTCTTCAGCTTAGGACAGTGCAGTGCTTCCTCCTCAGCCTCAATTCCACTGCCACCCACTGACCTCGTAGTCGTAGGTGCTGGTTCTGTGCCTAAAACTGGAAGTGGACTAATCGGCCTGGTTTCCCAGACTCCTGTAATGTCCACTAGATGGGTGAACACATCTGCCACTTTTTGCAAAGTCCTGTCTTTCCCTGGTACAGGGGTAGGGGCCAAAGCCAGCTTAGCCATTAGACCTTCCTGCTCGGCTGTTGTTCTATGCACAGAGCCATCTTGTTATGTTGACTGTTCCTCACAATCCTTGGGGTAGGGCCACTATAACCCCTCCTCCACCATTCTGGCCACCACACCCCAATGCCACACCAGCGTATCATGGTGGGGTGCTATTTCCTGTGGTAAGTGATGTGGAGATGCCAAATTGGTCAGAAAACCAGCAGCCGTCCACCAGCTTGGACCAGCAGAGTGGGCACCTGCTCGCCTGGCTTAAGGTCATCAGATGCCCTATGCAGAGCCACACTCAGTGTGTGTAGGTCCTGCTCCAAAGAATGTTGACCCTCTGAGTCTGACAGACCAACACCTCTGGGCAACCTTTGCAAGTGGCCAGGTGGTAGCTGTAGCAGTTAACACACACTATTTGCTTGGAATTGCAGTTCTTATGTGTGTGCGACCCTATGCCACATTTGGAACAGTGACTGTATCAAGAATGACATTACTGCATCATGTGGCCATGCCTCTGGCACTTGATGCAACAACGCACAGGTGAAAGGTGATCTTACAATGTCTGTACATTGTAGGGTGTAGCACCCAGTTAGATCTCTTCTGGCAATACAGTTGCCTTGAGGCAGATCCTGACAGCCAGTGACAGCTCATTCTTCTTGTTGTTGAGCTTGGTGACTCTGGCTACCTGGTGACCCACAGCCTCAAGATCTTTCTTGAGGATTCTCAGCTCCTCGTCCCCCCCATAGGGATGGGTCCTTCTATCCGCAACCATGGCATGGGACATGAAATGCATACACTAATGGGAACCCACCCGCACCCCACTCCCAGTCCCACCCCTCACTAGCTTGGCAGCCTGGCTGCATTGAAAACAACGGGGGAACCTGCACACAATTGGGGAAACTGTCCACAAAGGGCCGTGAGATTTTGCTACACGTATTTGTATATTTATTAAGCTATAATTAAGACACAACCTCACCTGGACTTTCTTTTGCAAGATGTTCTTCCAAAAGCTTATCATTCAAAACAAACTCAAACCATGACACTGCCGGCAATGCATTTGGACCCAATCCAGGACCAACACCACGAGGTATTTGTACGTCAGCCATTTTTGTACTAATTATCTCTTATTTCTCCAAGAGTACAATTTACAAACACTCTAAAACACGGGCATCGTGAAGCCCTTTTTGGTGAATAAAACGATGAACCGTGAGTAAACTGTTGCCCTGTTGTAGCGTTGATCCTTGGAGATGCGCCAGACGACAACCGGAAGTCACCAACACCATTTGTAAACCATGCTATTTAAGAATTAATTTCGGCGTAAAGAAAAAAAAAATGTTTTGTTTTTGTCAACACAGCATATCCTTATGTAAATGCTAGATATTTAACGGATACAGTTTATGGGGTTTTGTTGCTTTCTTATGAAAAAGCTTTGCCTGTCTTCGAAAAATACAGCAAAAAATGAAAATTACGCGCGGATGTTTTGACTTCCTGCCATACATTATGCGTATTGATCAATTTGAGAACTATCAACACTAGCGGACTTGGTCTGATGGTCAAATGGCAGAATCATCTTCTTCTAGTGTAGGGTGTAGCCCGTCTACCTTTTCTGATCTTACAGAAAATGGAAAGAACAAGACCAAAATATATTGCCAAAGGTGTGGCAGCCTGGTTTTGTCCCCAAGCAATGCTACAATGGTCGAGAAAGAGGTAAGACTGAATCAGTAAATGGTTGAATATGACTATGAGGGTTTCTCCGGTGCCCCACAGAATGCAGTACTTTTAACTTACAACTTTCAGCTTTTCAGTAGCTTACAACTAATACAAATACTACTACTAGGACAGATATTTCGTACTTTTACGTAATTGCCTTTGATAATTTATCTTTGCTGATTTATCTTTCGGGGGAAAACGATTCAGATCTAGCTGACTGACCCGTCCCAACTCCCATGCCGTCTCATTAACCTCAGATCAGTCTCGGCTATCGTGAACAGATGAGTTCAGTTCAGTTCAAGGTGATATCTGTGCGCTCAGAAAAGCCCATATATGCGATTCACCACATTTCTCAGAAGTTGTCCCAACGTTGCCTTTAAAACAGATTACTATGATTAGCTCCAGCGCCATAAAGGACAGAGCATACAAGGCCTTTGTCAGACCCATACTTGAATATGCTTCATCAGTATGGGACCCATACACCCAGAAGAGCATTGACAAGTTGGAGGCCATCTGGAGACGAGCTGCCCGATTCGCCCTGAACTGATACCACAACACTTATAGTGTACATCGCATGCTGGACTTGCTTGGATGGCCGTCTTTGGAACAGTGCAGGAAGACCTCATGCCTAGGGGTGATGTATAAGATCTACAGTGGACTAGTCCGGCGCCCCATCATCAAGACCAAACTAGTCCCGCCACCCCCCCCCCCCCTGCCAGAGCTGCACACACTGTCAACAGCTTAGCCTCATCACCACCACAACGCAGTACCAAGGCGGTTCCTTTTTACCCTGCACCATCAGGGACTGGAACTCACTCTCCATTGATGCAGTATAGTAGAGGCAATGACTATTGACACTTTTGTGTCACGTGCCTCCCACTGACCAGTCAACTAGTTCTTTAGTGTTTTTGTTTTGTTTGTTTGTTTGTTTTTAGAGAGACTCAGAGAGAGAGACAGAATGAACTTGAGACAGTGCAACAATTTAATTTTAAGGACTTGTGACCAGAGCTGAAATGTGAACTTTGCAAACACCACCTAAAGTGCCAGAATAAACATCAACGTGACTGTGGGCATCCAAGGAAAGACGAAGTTCCAATGTTTGTCTGACGGATGATGGCCCTCTCTCATCCATTCATTATTTCAAAGAAGATGGTCTAGCGTTTCCTATTTCCACGCCTCTCTCCTCCAGGCGATTGATGGTGTGATGCCCTTGGCTTTGTGCCTGCAGATAGTGTCTCAAGCACCTGAACACTACATATATTCCCAGACTGAAGCCACTTGTGATGATTGCTTTACCCACCAGTCTATCTGCTTGGTCATTTCCCGTCACTCCAGCATGTCCAGGGCAATATTCCCCCAAGAGTTTTCAAAGGTGGATGTCAGCCATTAACACATTCCACTCTTGGCTTCCCATTCCACTTTTCACATTTTGTTGTAAGTCCATTGACTATGTGATGATGGTATGGCATGTGTTGTCAATGTCATCTCATGAGGCAGTCCAGCGGAGGGCATGGGTGACTGCTTGCACCACCACTGTCATGCTGGAAGTTGAGACCATATAGGCTGCACTGTCTTCATGGATGATGGTCACACCTTGCTTGACGGTGAAGCCTCACCCTGACTGGTTGGTGACTGAGTCATCAGTGTGCACTATGAAATCTTGCGGTTTGCTGTTTTCTTGAATGAGAAGCTTGATTTCTGATTCTGTTCTACCTGCTGGCCAGTCTCAACAGTGCTTTCCCAAGTTTTTCCAGTGTTAGGAAAAATCTAGTAGTACTAGTAGTACATGACTAGTAGTCCACCAAGAGAGTGAGTAAGTAACTTGGTGTTTCATGCCCATCCATCAAGATAACATTTTGTGACAGTACTGTTGTGTCACTACAAATACTTACTAGTAATAGTACTGTCATTCCCCGGGAGATAATCAGAGCCCCTGGCAACAACTCTGTCACAAGGGTGTTACTGTTAAACCTACAAGTACAAGGGTGCCAAACCTCCACCTCTGAATCCAGTCATTCTCTCCTCTTTTTGTTTGTTTGTTCTTTCTCTTTTTCATTGCCCCCCTCCCCCTGCCCCATCTCCCTTCAGACATTTTTTACCCTTTTGATTGCATGAATCTTTCCTTCCCAACAACTGAGCAACTCAACAAGTAACCCCCGTGAATACTAGTAATGAATGTGCTTGATCGGTAAACTTTCAGTTTGACTTTGTATAAATAATGGAAGAGGAAGACTGTAAAAAGTGTAAAACTAAAAGTACTGAAACTATAGAGTAAGACATCTTTACACTTTTAGCTTTACAGTTAACTTGAGATCATTTGCTTTCCATTCACAGCATTTCCTTAACCCTTTCACTGCCATGCTTGTCGCGCTGTCACTCGGAAAATGACAAATAAAAGTGCCAGTTTGAAACTGTTAACTTAATTAAGGCTTTCATGCCCGCTTCGCATGAATGAATTTCTATCAAAATGCAAAATGTTCAAAGTAGATTTGTTACAGGACCATCAGAGGCGTGTATATGAGCACTTTTCAGCCCAGAAATTTTACAGGCTATGGCAATGAAGGGGTTTTAAAAAAATGTCAGCATCGCTCATTGCCTTGAAATATATAATACTATTACTAATACAGTAAATTGAGTAATAGAGACTATCTTTGCACTTCTAAGTCTAACCATTATAATTATGCTAATTATTTTACCTCTTCTAGTTTTAATATTATAAATTACTAGTGATACCATGGTAGGTGGTAGTAATCCTGAAAATGAAATAGTTTGCTTTGCAGATAACTCTAGTTTCAACAACACTAGAAGTAGAACAGAAGTAAAACTGAACAGAACTAGTTTCAACAATGCTAGAAGTAAAATTGAACAGTGGTTTGCTGCTTTAACTCACCCATTTTTTCTTTCTTCTCTCCAGTTTTTCTTGCCACACATGTTCAAGAAGAATGAGACCCAACCAATGGACGGCGAAGACCTGAAGGCATTCTGGCTTGTCACAGACATGTTCACATTTGATAATGTTGGCTTTACCAACACTGTAGACTCCATAAAATACCTGATCTGCGCTGATTGTGAAATAGGGCCTATTGGCTGGCACAACATCTCTGACAAAAAAGCATTCTATGTTGCTGTTGAACGAGTGAAACATGAATGATGACCGGGGAAGTTAGTGGGTAGGGGAGGATATGATCATTTGTCAACAACAACAAAAGAAGAAAAATAGATCATGGAACAGATTTGTTAATAATACATTATGTGAATGGATTGTTTTTCTGTAAATTGTGTTCCATCTTGATCTATAAATATGTTGACCATCAGTTTTGAACTGTTTAACTTCAAGTACAAATGACAATAGTTACAAATACCCTTTTATTTGACTTTGATACCGACTCTCTCTCTCTCTCTCTCCAGGACATGGTAGGAGGGGGATAATGCTCTAATTTGCCAAACATTCTCTCAGTGTCTGTCTTTTGAGTGTCATGTGCTTGTAATATTAATGGATAAATGATACAAAAATAATACTGTTGTTCACATTATATATTATATCTGTTATTTATTCATTCTATTTTACTCTCATGGTATAATATATTTTTAATAAAGATACTTAAACTTGTCTCTCAGATTTTCAGATGGGGGAGGGGGGAGGGGGGGGTGGAGACAGTAACTGAGTAAGTTTCCTAAATCCTTCCACAAGGACACAACTCTGAAACTTTTGGCTAGCTCAGCGGATGTCATTTTCAGCAGAGCTGAAACATTTTCACAGCAGTACATTTTATTATTATTATTATTTCCTTCTCTTTTTTAATGTGAGCAAAGGCAAGTTTTGGGGTTGATGTTGTTTTTGCTTGTTATGTTTTAGTATAGGCAGATTTATGGCAGAATTCACTGATTGGCCAACAATTTCCATGCCTGTTTAAACTGTGGTTAAGGGAACAGGACGTTTTAGTATAGGCAGATTTATAGCAGTATTTGCTGATTAACCAACAATTTCCATGCCTGTTTAAACTGTGGTTAAGGGAACAGGATGTATACATTTGAATACTTAATGAAAGACCATCCTCATGACAGGTCACACCTCTTTTAAACATTGTACAGCCCAAGAAACAGCTTTCAGTGATAATGGGGAACCAGTTCAGCTCAGTCATGTCAATGCTTTTAATGGTGCACATCGCATATCTGTCTCTTTGGCTTGGCGAATAACTGTATAACTTCTTTGTCCAGCAAATTCAGAATTTCTGAATGCTTGGCTGAATATATTTCAAGTGTATGAAATGAGGGAGGGCTCCCAAGCTTCTAGATCACATCTCTCACCTGTTACTATTTACTAAGTCAAAAATAGCATCACCAGTTGTATTTCATGATCTGTCTTGTCAGTGTCTGCCTTCAGAGAAATGTGAAAAATCGAAACACAGACACTGTCACTGACCAGAATTAGTAACCACCCCGTAATCATGTGCCCAGTGCATGGTTTGGATGGAGGTTGCTGAAAAGGCATCATTAAAACAGAAACAATATCAAGTGTCATGACATCTGAATGTTCTTTGTAGAACTACATCAGCAGATTGCCTCTACCAAAAGCGTGCATTTGCCACAACTCCTCTCTGATCTGGAGGGCTGTCTTCACATGCAACCAGAAGGATATAAATAGATATTATGTCCCTCGGAAACTGATCCACGAAGGTCACTACTAAAACTGTACCTTGCAATCTCAAATTAGACTTTCACCAAAGATCAACCTCTTTTGATTTTCAGACCATGTTTCTAAATCTCTTAAGTGGTCTTTCATCACTCATTTCAGATGACTTCCACTACTCTATGATCATAGCAAGAACACTGGACAGGCATTAATTAATGATTGTTTACAGATATATGTGTTGTTGGTTGCTCAAATCTAGTTTTTGTGCAGGTTGGTTGCATTCGTTACCTGATGTACAGTTCATGAGCATTGTGTTGTAACTGTAACAGTGTAAGAGAGGAAAGCGTGAAAGCTGTACATGCTTTAAAAAAAAGTGTGTGAAGAGGTACTTTCTTTTACCCTGTGTACTTTCTGTTTTTAGAGTCAAAGAAAGTGGTGGGCATGTTAATTGTTATGTGATCTTAGTCATTCATTATTGAATGATCTCTTTATGTGTTAATTATACACACTGGCTTATCAGTATGACGTTGTTTATGTGTCAAAATGTACCCGTGATTTTTCTTATTACTGCTTCCCTCTGTACACTTGATAGCTAATTGTTCAAGTGAGTGTGACCATGCGTATGCGTGTGTGGGTGTTGTGTCATTTATTTACAGACTGTAAATGTCAAGATGGATTCAAGGGCAAACAAATGAAACAAAACATTTGTTTTGAATGTGACCAAAATGATTTGCCACCATTTGTCAAAATCTTTTTGCCATTTCTGTCTTGGTCATTGACTGTATAACCCTAGTAACAGAACAGGAGCAGACACTGTTCCTGTGTTGTGTGTAGCTGTGTACAGTAGCTAATATTCATTGTATACTATGTATGCAACTGAAGGAGTCCTTTTTTTTCCCTCTTTTTTTTTTCCCTTCTTGTTTTTGCTTTAGTATTGTTTTAATGTTCATTCAGAGGTAAAATTCAGACTGACCAGAGAGATGAAGAGAGTGAGAATTATATTAACAGTAATAACTGTAACACACTGTGTGGCAAAACAGGCCAGCAGCCACCTTTGCAGCCTGCAGCCAGACTCTGCCAAACACAAAGGGCTCAGCCAGACATAAAGGGCTGCAGCATGCAACCAACTCCACCAGACACAAAGGGCTGAATGCAGCCAACTCCACCACACACAAAGGGCTGAATGCAGCCAACTCCACCACACACAATGGGCTGAATGCAGCCAACTCCACCACACACAAAGGGATGAATGCAGCCAACTCCACCACACACAAAGGGCTGAATGCAGCCAACTCCACCACACACAAAGGGATGAATGCAGCCAACTCCACTGGACATAAAGGACTGCAACATGCAGCCAACTCAGCCAGACTCAAGTGGCTGCAGCATTGCAGCCAACTCAGCTAAACACAAAGGGTTGCATGCAGCCAACTCCACCAGACACAAAGGGCTAAAAGTGGAAAACTAGTTGGAGCAGGTGCTTATACAGAACAGGACTAGGAGGCTAGAATGGCTTCTGCACATGGACAATGATGTAAGAGTGACAACTCAAGCCAAATATCAGCACTCAAAGTTAAAGTGGAAAGACAACATGCATCGTCAGTTGCAGGATACCTTTCACTGCCTGTGAGCGGTTGATTTGAGTTGTTTGCCCTCATGGAGTTTTAAGTGCAAAGAGACTAGCCACACTAACTACTGCATACGTATGTCATGCTGTGTGTACTTTGAATTCAGTTCAGTCAGCTACCCACTGCCTGTCATACCATCCATTTATCCTCATGTTCATGTTCTTCTATGGCTCGTGTTGGATGGCTGTAACTGTAAGACTATGAGATGCTTTTGGCGTGTTTTGTTGGACACTAAGTACTGGTGTCATTTGCACTTTTTTGGTGAAACACCTTTAAGAGATTCGTTCCATTGGACAGCTCCTAGTCCTACAGAAATGCAGCACAGGCCAAGGAGGAACACAGGAGTGCAGTCAGTAGTTAGAATATTTGTCCTTTTTTTTTTACTTGGAGGAAGTAATAGCTGAGCACCAAGTTTTGGGGCCTGCGTCATTTTTGTGTCATTTCAATGCCACTGAAAAATAGTGCTCTACAATTACATTGCTTTTGTACTCATCAGATAGTTATATTCTCTTGCATCCCAAGAAATTTCCTGTCCAGTTGCTGTGTATGAATTTGTTGCCCTTTGCAGCAGATATAATCAAAGACAATATGTTTTATTTAGAGCCTTTAACATGATGTACAAACAAACAAAATACACACTCTAGTTCACCTCTGGTAAAGTGTTTGTTACAACATGTAACAATGAATTCTAATTTGTTGTTTTGATTTAGTTTTGCTTTGTATCGCTAACTAGTACATGTACTGGATTCATGTCACTGACTGACCAATCTTATTCATACTGATAGTATCTGTTTTTATTCATACTGTGACTAGTCAACACTTCTGTAACATCTGAGGAATACATCAGTGTTGTAATGTATTGTACAATACATTAATTGTGACCAAAGATTTGTAACATGAAATATAGGACCCCTCCAAATGTATTGGGGTTTTATCTTCTCATTGCTTGCTCATTATGTTTGTTGAATTGATTTTTGTTTGTTTGTTTGTTCCTCAATAATGAATGACGGACCATGCATACCACTCTGTTCATTGTATTTAGCCAAAATATTTTTTATGTGCTGTTTTTTTCCAAATTAGAGCACACAACCCATTACAAAAAAAGAAGAACAAAGAATCAGAACAGTCTAAACAAGCAAATTTGTGTGCGCGTGCACACGCGCACACACACACACACACACACACACACACACACACACACACACACACACACACACTAGCAGTAGGATAGCCTTAAGAGGTGAGATTTCAGAGATGATTTGAAAGATGTGAGTGTGTCTGATGACCTAACTTTGCATGCAGGACTGTTCCAGACAGACAGTGCAGCACAAGAAAAATACCTCTGACCAAGAAAATGTATGCACACACAGGGAAGAGAAAGAATGGAAGTTTCAGAAGAACATAGTTGGTGGGGTAGTTTGTAAATTTTAAGGAGTTAAGTAGCCACGAGTGGTGGAGCTGAAGCAGTCAAACTCAAAGAGAAGAGAATTTGTTCAGTATTCGTGAATCAGTAGGCAGCCAATAGATATGATAAATTTTGGGAACTCCCAGGACAATGTGAGCAACTCAAACCTATGTCACACATTTTAAACTAAAACCTTTTGTCAGTTGGCTGTCTTGTCACCAAATTATTTCTTGAATCAGATGAGTATTTTAGAGAAACTCTAGGCTTGTTCAGTTAAGTGCAAACCTGTCCAACTCCAGACCTTTTTCTGACTTGCAATGACTTTACCCTACAAATACAACAGACCCTCCTTAAAGCAAAGTGGATGGCACCATCAGAATTACTACTTCCAAACAGAAATCTGTTTGAAAAAAAGCGACAACAACAACAACACAAGAATACTTTAGGTAGCGGATGTTTTGATCTTTTTGTCTTGAGCAGAATTAATCAATCTCTATTTGAGATGTTGTCTCTTTAGAACCAAACATTTCTTCAGCAGAGGGAAAACCAAGCATCATGGGAGACTTCATTCTTCCTAGTAATTCCTTCCTTAACCCTTCCCTGATCAGTACATGTGGGTGAATCTTCTCCCAGTCCACCAAGATCTATACAAGATCACATGTGATACAGGGATGAAGGTTTGGGGGGGAATTTAAATCAATACTCATCATTATTGCCTGGATTTTTTTGTTCTCTATCGCAACTCTCAGCATTGTATCTGTTGTGGTGTATGTAACATTTTCTTCATTTGTATTGATACACAGCACAAAGGGCTTGTAACAATCGTGACAGAAATTGTTTCCAGTGTTTTGGTAACAACACAGCCGTGAAGAGGTTGATGTGTGCATGTTTTACCCGTACATTAGCTGCTGCATCTTGTTTTACATTAGCATGGAACATGATTGTTCCTTCAGCCATTTAAGGTTTTTGTAAGAAATGATGTATGTATTATACTGCAAGACCAAATGAAAATAGTTTTGAACAGTCATTTGCTTCAAATTCCTGCACGGAAAATGAAAGCTATTACTGTTTATAATTGTTCCAGATGCATCTAAAATCAGCACCTGACCATGGCTAGTTTTATTTGAAACATGGAATCAACCCCATATCACCACATACTATACCCAAGATAAGTAACAATAATGTTATGGATGTAGTCAGTAACCAGTAACATGTATATGTTTCTCTGTAGACTAAATCATTGTGAGTACACCAAACATCAAAACTGATTTCACTAGCAAAATGTTCCAGTAAAAATTGAAATCAGCTCATTTCAGCTTTGTCTAGCTATATCATATATACTTCATAAGTTCATTTTACCTGCATGTACATATCAACCTCTCAAGCTGATGTCAGTCCAATCATGTTTGCTCATTTCAGTTATGTTTACTAACTGCAGTTTGAACTATTCTTGCACCAGTGCAAAGATGACCAAGTGGTAATAAACTCTACATCAGATTGGTCCGTGTCTGATGAAAGTTAGTGCAAGTGTTTTTGTGGATGTGTGTGACTTGATTGCATGTGTGTATGTCACACTCCAAGCCTCACTCTCTGGCACCTGCCTTCATGCATGTGTGTGTGTGTGTACTGAAAGTTAATGTGTTTTTGTGGATATGTATGATCTGAGTGTGTGTGTGTATGTGACACTCCAAGCCTCACTCTCCGACACCCTCCTTCATGCGTGTGTGCGTGTGTGTGTGTGTGTGTGTGTGTGTGTGTCACACTCCAAGCCTCACTCTCTGGCACCCTCCTTCATGTGTGTGCATGTGTCCTGAAAGTTAACATGTTTTTGTGAAACTGTGTGATTGCATGTGGGTTTGTGTGTCATACACCAACTCCAAGCCTCACTTTCCTGCAGCCGTCTCTACGTGTCTGTGTCCACAGAAGTTAATGTTGTTGGTTCTATGGAGGTGTGTGATTGCTTGTGTATACATGTGTGTTTCACAAGCCTCACTTTCTGGCACCCTCCTCTTTGTGTGTGTTGGAGTCTGTGTGTACTGAAAGTTAATGAGAGTGTTTTGAGGAGGTGTGTGATTGCATGTGTATGTGTTTTACACTCCAAGCTCTCCAGGACCCTTCTCCTTCTGTGTATGTGTGAATAGAGATGCAGCAACTATCCATCACTTACATGAATGAAATGATCAGATAAACTTTAAGCTAACTCACAACAGCATACCTCGGCATCTATTTAATGCCATCGGAAACAATACCTCATCACTCCAAGGCAGTATGCAAGACTCAGCATGATAAGTGTACAGCTGTAAAAGGTCTTTATTTTTCATGATAATCTAAAAACTAAACTGATTATTAAGAAACTGACTACAGCTAGGCGTGTCAAGCAAATTAAAAGAATTTAACTGAATAAAAAGCCTGTTAGGTCAACATTAAACGCTGTTCTGAAGGTGGTAATGTTAACTGGCTTAAAAAGATCATGTATTCTGATCCTGACCACCCTGGTATTACCATCATGAGAGATGGGGTGTTAAAAAAAAAGAACCCTTCCTGATGGTAATTATTAAGGCCTGTTCTTCCAGCCGTTGAACCCTTCAGTGCAGATCTGAAGGAAAGTAGGGTCACGGCCCAGGGCCAAGACCCAATGTGAACATCTGTGGTCTGCACACATATCTCTAATGTAATTCTCAAAATAATAAATACTGTAAGCATTTTGTCTCTAAATGATGTTCACTGAAGCCTGCTGTCTATCAATACTGGTGATATTTAAAGTGAAGCTGCTTCCCTACTGCCAACATTATCTGACAGAAGTGCGTTTATCCTTCTGCACTCAGATGAGACTTGAAAGTACAGATGAACAGGTATGTAAACCCTTTCTCAAGTCAAATCTACAGAATTAGTCCATACCCAAACATTAAGCAAACCATACATACACCAACATCAAACACAAATCTTTTAAGTTAGCCTTTTCAGTATTATATGCCCCTGTTAAAAAAGCATATGAGGCTAACAAAAATGACACTAATTTAGTGTTTTCGTGACTACAGCAACAGTTTGACAAGATCACTGTGGATGCAGTTGGGATGACATGATGCTTCAAAAATGATCCAGCATGGTCAGCCCTTGACAACTAAGAGTTAAATGAATTTTTGTGTGTGCTTTCCGTGCTTAATTTTGTGGAATTCTAAAGGCCATCCATGCACTGGCCACTGTTTTCAAATACACATTATTTTCCCTCAGAAAATACCTATGGAAAATTTCTTTCCAAATTGGGAAAATTCAACTTTAATTATTGCCTTCCTTGAAAATCACCACAGACAGCAAACCACTGAACTTTTTTTTTAATCACACAAAATGCATACAATTTCACTGGATGAAAGACAAAGAAGCAAGTAACCCCCAAGCTCCTCCCAACACCTTCAAAATCACTGCTTCTCTGAACATAATATATGTAGCTTGTTCACAATATATTATCACAAGGTTTTGTGTGAACAAGTCATGTAAAAATGACATCATGCATAAGTGAGGTCAAGGCCCCTTTTCTTGGTCTATCTCTTTTTGACTCCATGAACATAAATTTTCACAATATAGTACAAGCAAGAAATTTTGAATATTTTACATCTATGCACATTATTTTCTTATTTATATGTACCGGCCATACATGCATAATCTGGAGTAGATCAGACTAGATCTTACTGATCTTACATTTACTCTTTCTGATGCTGCTGTGACTTTGAAATTCAATCCTACTCATTAAAATGGGCATGCTCAGTAAAGGTCACCATGCAAAGTTTCAAAACCCTGATTCACTCTCCAACTCCAAGGAAGAAGAATGAGCATTATATTTTCATGGAAAATTAAGTAACATGCAAAGCCCAATAAGTGCTACCATTAAGCAAAGCTGACACTTATAGTGTGACAGTCACATTTACAATGTCCAAAAAACTGAACCAGTGAAGCTTTTGTTGTGACTGGATGGCCAAATGGCACCATGTTGATGAAGAGTACACAGACTCAATGTTGTTTTGATTTTTATTTGCAGCCAATCAAAAACGAAAATATGACAAAGTGCTTAATTCATACTTAGCACACAAAGGAATTTTCCAATTTATGTGTGTATTGTTATAGCAGGTGACAGTTACACCAGACGTTCAGGATCACTTTCTCTTTTTACCTAATTATCACACATAGACCAAAAGCAACCCTGCGGGTCTTTTAAGAATCACATGCAGGCCTATTTGGGGAAATGGGAATACCTGCAAAGGTTTGCAAGTGCTGTTGAGTCTAAAGACCAGCTTAAAATGACGCCTTCTTAATTCAGTTTTGTACATCAACAAATTGTTAGTCATAGCAATATACAACTTTACCTAGCCACAAATTTACAACCAAGAGAATGACATGATACTTAGCATGTGAAAAGTGCAAAGTGTTTTGCCTTTTTCTCCCTCTCCTCATACACACACACACACACACTTGCTCACACACATATGCACACACACTGTCTCTCCCAGTCTCTCTCTCTCTGTGAAACAAACACCTTTACTAGTTTTGACCAAAGTGTGCACAGGAGCTAATGCAAATCATCGACAAGTGGCTTTGTGTGACAGATGTAACAGTATATGCAAAAAATATCTGGCCTGTAACATTTAAGAACTGCAACACTTACATGAAAAAGTAAAAAAATAGAGTTAACATTTTACACATGACACATGGCTGCCTTGCCATTGTCTAAAAGCACAGCATACACAATCTGCTTTATTCTTCTTTTTTTCTTTCTTCTCAAGACAGAACAGAACCTCAGGAAATGTAACATATTCTAGGCAATGACGGGGATAGCTCAGTAGTTTGAGCGCCAGACCCATGATTGAAAGGTCACAGGTTTAAATCCCTGCAGGAGTGGCGGGATAATTTTCTTCTCGAGGGTCAACTTTCTGTGCTGACTGTTATTTCAGTATCCATTCCACCCCTGTATTACTGCAGCAGCACATAAAAGATCCCAGTCATTCTGCCAAAAGTGCAGGTGGCAGGTTACAGCTAAACACGCATACAAGCATCTGTGGACCCTTCTCATGATTATTCATGATGGAGGTCACATCAGATCATCAACTGAAAGGTGACCTTGGGTCACTCTCATTGAGCTAGGTCACAGGGGGTCATGAAATCAAAAGCAAGGTCGGAACCTCCACTAGTATTCCAAAGCTGTGTAACTCTCTTCTCTCTCTCTCCTACATCATGTACGTTACACATCATATTCCTTATGTCATACCCTGTTCACATTACATACACATCAGCCTCATTCTCACATTTCTTTCGGCCCAAAACTGAACCAGTGAAAAGTTCACTGCTCTCATTTCATGCATCCTTTGTTTGTAGATTAAAGTTTGTTTCAGATTTGCTTTTTTATACAAAATGAAAGCTCTTAGAGTCTTAGCATTTAGCAAAAATGATACTTCTCTTCTTTTTTAGAAACAAGTCATACACGTATACAAAATGTTAATACATTCTGCTCAAAGCAATACAAAAAATACCACACTGATTCTGAAGGTGCTGTGCTGAAAGTAAGTTTTTGTTCTCGTCAGCATCCATATCATCACTGTGTGTGCTTTCTTTTTGTCTTCTTCTCTCTTTTTTTAACATCCCATCAACTGCAAAGGGTCACATCAGGATAAATCACACATTCAAAATTCTTCTATACCAGTTCTAAAATCATCACCAAATCACAAGTAAAAATCTGGCTCAACAGATTGACAAATAAAAGCAACTGCACACTTGTCACACAAAATAAAACTATGATATAATCCTGTGCTACATAAAATATTGCCATTATGTGTGATTGTCTCTGTCAGTGTTTCACACAAATGATTACACATAAAGCAACATCTGAAAATCACATCACTTCACACACTTAAGACTAAAAAATACCCATATTTTTCATAAAATGTCAATTAAAAACTCTGTTTACACAGCAGACAATCAAATATCACAATCAAAACTTCATATTTTATTTTTTCACTTTGATTTTCGCTTACTTTGATTCTGCTTAGTATAATCCACTGCCAATGCAACTCCACATTCTTGATTCAGACAGGACCTGAAATTCCAGACAGTGGAATGGAAACAGGCTGTTATGCGTGAGTCCTGGAGGGGGAATGTACGAGTTATTTACCTGGCGCTGTTGCCACAAACGTTCTGCTTCGCTGACACTCCAGACACTGAAAAAGTGAAGGCTGCATTCACTCTGGCAGTGAAAGAAGCATCCACACATTAACTGCAGTTCCTGTCACACATGTCAGTGCTGTTTCTGTCAGTCCATGCATCCAAAATGGACTTTTTCAACCCCAAAGCAGCGTATGTACGTCCCCACACCATGCTAACAAGGGTTGTACAGCATTTATTTGATCTTTTTCACAGCAAAGAGTGGGGGAAGGGGAGGAGGGGGTATGGGTCTGTTCTGAGCAGCCACTCTGATCTTAACAAAAAGAAAAGAAAACAATGTGGCTAAAGCAAGTGGCTAGCTCCCTGGGTGCGCTGTCTAGTTACATTGTAGTCTACGAGGTTGCTGAGCAGTTCATCAGCACTATGTGCCAGAACGTTATAACTGAGCATGGCCAAACTGAGCTCAAACATCCAACTTGAATAGAGGTGGCTTAAACAAAAAGCCAGACTGCCAAAGCACTCATGTACAATTTGCCGTGTAACCTTCACAATCAAAAGCAAGCAAAGATTCAACAACCAAGAGCAAACAACCATGCTTCAAAATAACCACAGGCATCCAGTTCACTGGAAAAATCTGTATGCCACCTGTATGGATATTCCAGCACTGCTTCTGATTGCAACTCTTTTTCTCAATAACAAATATAGCAAAGCTTGTCAAGCCTTCTCGTCCAAAACTCTCTGGGACCTACTAGTACTACCCTGTTTCTTCAGTAGGTGTAGTGGGCAGGACAAGCCCTGCTACATGATCATCACATTCAAACATATGCAAACACTCTGGTCAATGCAAAAAAAAAAGAAGAGCAACAGTCATGTTTCAAAATAATCACTGCAATTTAAAGTATTTGAGACGAATCAATGGCACTGATAGTGCATTAGACCTTTATTACAAGTGAAACTTCAACAGCAGCATAAACATGTGCCCACAGAAAAAAAAGTGTCAACCACTTTTGACAAAGTCAGGGTTTCTGGGGAGCAGGAATGAAGGCTGGGTCCACATAGGTTACATTCTGCTTCGGCGTGTACACCGATGGCTTGGCTGGGAACCTCGTGCCACCAATGTCTATCTCATACTTGGCATCCTTCAGCACAAAGTCGTTGGGGTTCTGAAGAACACGCTCCTGTCCCTTGTCATCAAAGTCACTGACGTAGCCCAGGCACACCATGCTGTCCAGCGCAAAGCCAAAGCCACAGGTGGTGGTAAGTCCTGCGTACCGGCCATTGCGGTAGATGGGTTCCCCTCCCCAAGGCCAAAGGTCAAGGTTGACATCATAGTCCTCCAGCTGGAAGTGGACGAAGCGCTGCAAAACGCCCTGATCTCTCTGTTTCTCCAAAGCTGCCTTGCCGATAAAGTCCCCTTTCTGAAATAGGAGAAAATCAAAATGTAACTGTACAGCTGAAGTTCATTTTAACATTCCCACTATGAACAGTCTTTATTTTTCTTCTCTTTTTTTGTTTTCTTCTTCTTTTTTTTGTCTGAGAAGTTACTTCTACTACAACCACTAAGCAAATCTGTGCTTTGTACAAACAAAAGCAAGTAAAACCATTCTCAGCAGTGTACTGCACTGTGCATGTTTGCATCAACCAGCCTTGTTCACAATCCATTCTAAACATTCTTTGAACTAATGCAGCAGCACTACACACTATGCAGCTGTACGTACGTCAAACTTTACGCGGTAGCCACGCCCAGATTCAAATGGCGTTGTCTTGTCGTTGAGATCAAGGCCCCAGTATGCAAAAAAGTTCTCAATGCGAAGATGACGCAGGGCGTAGTACCCAGCATTTCTCACTCCGTAGTCCTTCCCAGCACTCATCAAAATATCGTAGACGTGCAGCGCATACTGCAATCATAGAAAATGAAATGAGTCAGTGAATCACTGAACCATCTTCATCCTTAAGTCCTACTACTTCTGTTGCAGTATGTTGTTCATTAAGTCTCTGTACCTATATATTCTAGTTTGTTTATTGTCCACTAACTGTATACTTATCCATTTAGTTATTTATTTGTCCTTTTTCTACACATTTGTATCCACCTGTTACAATTCTCCAGTTGCCCTGAAAGTGGCACAGCACACAAATTATTTAGTCAGTTAAAGAGCAAACAAAGAAACCAGTTTCCTTTTTTTCAGATTTTTGCTACATTTGTTTTGTTGTTGCATTTTAGAAGGTAGCATAGTGTGTGGAAAGTTGTTAACTGGTGACAGCACGCAAAAACTGGTTACTTTATGCATTTGAGCAAGTAGCACACAAATATTTGTTAACCTGATTCCCCCCCAAATGTACTGGCAGCATGAATAACAGGTGATGGTACCAAAAACAAAACAATCAGTGACGCTAGAATCAGACCTGTCCTACAAGTTAGTTAGTTGGTGCTTTGAGCCCAGTCCACCACAAAGGGTTGTATCAGGGCTATACCTGTCCTACAAGGCAGAAAAGCAACAACACGCAACAACTCTGTTCACAGCATCCTCTGACCTCCGAGGGGATGTAGAGGATGAAGCCATCCTCTCCTGTGTGTGTCAGTCTCATGGCCCACACTCCGCTGGCGTTCCCCACGTCCATTTTCTTGCAAGACATGGGCCGGAAGTCTGCGCGGGTGGTGGAGATGTCCGTGACGTCAGCCAGAAGCTGCTGCGCGTGGGGGCCGATGATGTTGATGCCAGAGAACATGGAGGTCACGTCCCGCAGGTGAACGGAGCCATCTCTGGGCATGTGGCGGGTCAGCCAGGCCCAGGCACGTGTCTGCTGGGTGGCAGGGCAGATCATGAAGAAGCTGGAGCACAGACAAACACTGCCACTGAGGGTCTGGAAATCTACTAAAAAAAGTTTTATACAGTGCCGCAACAGTAACTGGGGAAGGGGGGGGGTGCTGGTACAAATGAACAATGACAAAACATACACATTATTAAGTAGCTACTTCAGGTGCAGGTGCCAGCATGGGACAGCCTGAGTTATTGCAGGAACCCAGATTCTCTTTCCTTAAACCTGTTCATATGTTCATAAAATATGCAAGCTCCACCCACCTCCACACCCAGCCAAACCCATTCAGTCATTTTCTCAACACTGTATTTCCAACTGAGACTCAGACTCCATGCAAGAAGTTACACACTTTAGTGGGTCCAGGCAAGATCAAGAGGAGGTAGGTGGCGCTGGACCCTCAGGTTATCCTAGAAGAGATCAAGAGCAGGGAGGTGGAGCTGTGCTCAGAAAGCTGGACTCCTCCACAAATTCAGTTGTTACTCAACAACAGTGCTATGCACACTGTCCTTGTGACTCTGCTCTGCACAGCAATTGCATGGTACACTATTTGCTATAACATTTTGGTTGTTCTGGCAGTGGTCCATGGCCTCCTGTCTCCCAGGTCATTGGGCAGGGTCGAGCCTTCACTCTTTCGCCCCCTCTCTCCCTATCCCCTTCCCTAATAAGCCACCTCACTTCTGTGGACGTAAAGCAAAATGTTCACTTACTAATCCAACTGAGTGAAAAAGTATGATAATAATGACCCTTTCTCTGTCTGTGATTTGTAAAAAATATTTGAGCCATTATACACTTAAAACTTTGTTCCTTTGCCATAAGGTACCATCATCATCTCTCTTGCCTGTTATTATGAAGACGAGCAATGGTGGCGTCATTCTCAAATCCCCCATACTCATTCTGCATGCCAGTGTGAACAATGGTACCAGCATCCACATCAATGTTGTTGGAGCACAAATTCTGCAGAAAGTTCACCACCTCCTCACTTGCTGACTGCACACATGTGAAGGGGATACATGTCATCACAATATCTACTATCATAGGGCAAGATCAGAAGATCAAAGAGACTCACAGATAAAACTATACAGAATCCACCCTAGAAGAAGCAACCAAGAGCACACCAATACTTGCACCAGATTTGTGAACAAACATGGAAATCATTGATGTGAGTGCTATCCAGATGTGACCCTGTTTTCAAGGAGAAGCCTTAAGCTGATTTGATCACTTTTCTGATAATCATTGGAACACACACAAAATGCACTGCACATTAGAATCAAGTTTGTACATACATGACATGTACACATCTTAAAAGAGAAGCAAGCACTGCTTGGTGGCAGTGTGGGAGACAAGTGGAGGACATAGCAATTTGTTCAGACCCTCATTTCTTTGCCTGCAGTTTGTACTGACCCAGGCAGCTCATGACCCCATTTTTCAGAATGGGGCATACCTTTGTACGGCGTACTGTGGAACCCCTATTTTAAGACCACACTAAAAACCAGAGCCCCTCAGTGGTGTCACTGATGGAAGCAAGTGCCCCTCATAGCTGTCACTGACTGAAGCCAGTGCTCCTCAGTGTCACTGATTGAAGCCAGTGCCCACCAACACCGTCATCAGTTGAAGCCAGTGCCCCTCATTGCTGTCACTGACTGAAGCTGGTGCCCCTTAATGCTGCCACTGACTTAAGACAATGCCCCCTAATGCTGTTACTGACTGAAACAGGTGCCCGTTAATGCTGCCACTGACTGAAGCCAATGCCCCTTAATGCTGCAGTGACTGAAACGAGTGTTCTTTAATGCTAAAGCTGACTGAATTCAGTGCCCCTCAACGTCACTGACTGAAGCCAATGCCCCTCAATGTCACCAACTGAAGCCAGTGCCCCTCAATGTCACTGACTGAAGCCAGTGCCCCTCAGCGTCACCAACTGAAGCCAGTGACCCTCAATGTCACTGACTGAAGCCAGTGCCCCTCAACATCAACAACTGAAGCCAGTGCTCCTCAATGTCACTGACTGAATTCAGTGCCCCTCAGTGTCACTGACTGAAGCCAATGCTCCTCAATGTCACCAACTGAAGCCAGTGCCCCTCAATGTCATTGACTGAAACCAATGCCTGTCAATGCCACTGACTGAAGCCAGTGCCTCTCAATATCGCTGACTGAAGCCAATGCCCCTCAATGTCACTGACTGAAGCCAGTGCCCCTCAATGTCACTGACTGAAGCCAGTGCACCCCTATGTCACAGACTGAAGCCAGTGTCCATCAATGAAGCACTGAAGCAAATTATTCTAAATGTACAAATAATTTTGATTGTTCTCAGCCTCACACAATGCAAACCTGTTGAAACAGATGAAATGTAGTCACACAGAGTCAAAGAACAGATGTGCATCAGCATAATCAAATTTTTAAATCAAAATAATTTATGCCATACAAGACAGTACAATACTGTATTGAGCTTTAAAAGAAAATTCGGTCTGTTGGCTCATGAATGTGATCACAACCACAACCAATTTTCTTTATTTTGTTGCTGTTTTCCCCACAAAGCATCCCCCATGCTAGATAATAAAAATACTAGCAGTATATACACTGTATTAGTCAGTTCAATAATAAACCACACAAACAAAACCACCAAAATCATTCAAACAAAACAAAAAAAACTTCCATTTCTTTTTTTCAAATACAGCAAAAGCAGGAGAGAAAAAAAGATTATCTAAAAGACCACCAAAATCACTACACACCAACTACACTTACAAGATACAGTTAACACACAGCACAGCAGGATAATTCAGATGTAACACTACATATGATAAACAAAACAAAAACCATCAATTTGTTTTAATTTTTTTAACAGGCAGAGGAAATGGTCAAACACTATTAACTTTTTCTTCCACATAACTGTCACATTTGTTGACTCAATTTACAGGACTACATGTGTCTGTAGGTTGTCTGCTCTGGTAAGTAAACAGAAAATCATGTAGCAACTGCTAGCTTGTTAAGCTGGTCAACTGTTGAGCTTACGCAAAACTAGCATGTTGGGATTTGTGCCAACAGGAGAACAGCTACAGGAAGAGTTTGGATGTACATGTTTGTTGATAGTCAGGACACCAAGCTACAGTTATGGATGGTAATGGTGTTCTGTTATTTTCAGCAAAGAAACCCCAAGAATTAAAGCAAGCAGTTAAGCCTAACTGGCACAGACCAGTTATCAACTTTCAGCCAAGTCTAGCTGGCATCAGACCAGTCATAATATTAGTATTTCAATTTTTTTTAAAAGATGTTGGCTTCATTCTGTTTCCTAAACTGCTTTGTTGAAAATAACATAGCACTTTTACCACCCATATGTGTGTGTGTGTGTGTGTGTGTGTGTGTGTGTGTGCGTGCGTGCGTGCGTGCGTGCGTGCGTGCGTGCGTGCGTGCGTGCGTGCGTGCGTGCGTGCGTGCGTGTGATTTTTGCCCAGTATATTATCCCCCTACCCCCTCCTCCCATCATGTTCTTTGCAAAGTATTCAGAGGTTTTTTGTTTGTTTTTAGAATTTGCACTTTAAAAATGATGGTTATTATTCTTATTATCATTAACTGCTACAGGGCTTGAAAGAGCACAGTGAGCTGGAAGATGCTGCCATGATCTTCAAGTGGCTAGAGTTTGCTAGAGGTTGAGCAAGGCTGACCCAGATGTCTCAGGGTGCATGCTGAAGTGGTCAACAGCAGGGCCATGTGTTGACATAACCTAGGTGTAGCTAGCCTTTGGGCTGGCAGAAGTCTGTATCACAACAGTTGGAAGGCGCAATGTTTTCTATGACTGGATGTCACCATTACTAATACGGACAGGCCGCAAGGTCGCTGAGAGCTGAACTGGCATCCTGAAACTTCTCAGAGGATGTGGGATGACAAGATACCACACTGTGGCTGAGAGCGTCTTTGGGTCAGCAGCAAGGGCGGATCAGCAGCAGTTTCAGCAGCGATGACGTGGGCAATCCAATGAGCTGCATGCAGCAACGTCTAATGCCGGCAGTGTTGAGGTTACTGGGCGTTAAGGACTGAGACAGACATACTCTGATACACTCGACTTCACAAACTGAATAGTGAACAGTTTGCTGACTTTGCCCCTCCAGAATCTGAAACTATCTCCACCATCTATGGCAGCACATGTCCGTTTGTAAAAAAACATAATGCGCTGTTTGTTGGAGCATCAAGGTTCCCGTAAGCAGGGAGCAATATTATAGTTTAGTAAGAAACCTGTAGGACCTATGTTATGTGCAGTGGTCTCTCCTTTGGCCTAAGTACAGGTACACCTGTGCTGGTAAATGCCTGGCTGGATACTAGCCTGCTGAAACTGGTCCGGTCGAAAAGGCCAGCAAAAGAACTCCTTAATGAAACAGGTCACAGCTGGTCATGAAATCAGAAGCAAGACTGGGCATAGTATTGACCTGGAGCCATTCTTAACGAGATAGGTCACAGTGATTCACGAGATTGAAAGCAAGGCTGGACTTGCCAGTCCATTGCAGTTGACAAAATGGCTGCGCAATCCTGAAGGCCAATGAAAACACCTAATCACATGCGTACCAGTACTCTTGTATACCGTTTAGTTTTTTGAATTTCAAGAATGACAACAAAATACTCTTTCATGGATATCCTTTGCTTGGTGAAAGAAAAAAAGGAATGCTTAATCAAGACTGAGCAAGACAAAAGACCACAGTTCAAAGTGAGTAGGGAACCCAGTTGCTCTTGTGACCAGCCTTGACCTACTTCATTCAGAATAACCCCAGATCAATACTGCATCCAATCTGCATTTTGATTTCATGACCCGTCTCCTCCTCTTGAGCATTTTCAAGAATGATCCATGCCCAGCCTGTCGGTGGATGTGGATGGTTGAATGTTCGGTATGAACTACGACGTCACTGTTGCATATGGTCAACCTCATTGTTCCCACACTGGTTGCCTATCTGTCAGCAGAACTACTTTAATAAAAGAAACTCTAGAATACAATGTTGTGTTAAAATGTGCAACTATTCATGCAAACAAGGTGAGCACCCATACATCCATCATATGTTTTGAAGCCAAAACAGTTAGATTGTGTCTACAAATAATTATGTGGTAGTGCATCACAACCATTCAGCGTGCCAAGTCTTCTTGAAAACATAGGCAACCATATCAATGTGGCAGCTCATGAATTTCTAGTATCTGCAACTCTTTGCGGACTAAACTATGAATAAAATGATCTCATTTTCTAGATCAAAGCATGACATGCTTGTAACAGAGATCCTACAGGTTTATAGGTTAACACTGTTTCCATTCTGGTTTCTTGCAGCAACAACAAAACCAAAACCAAAAAAGAGAAATGGGTGTTCACAGGACCAGTGTCACAGGTTTAACCCACCTGCCTCTTGCCAAAGTAACAACAAAAAGTGATTAGCAAATGAAACACTAGACAGGAAAACAACACAGCTCAATCAAAAACAGAGAGGTGATTTAGCTTTTCATCTAATTTTTCACCATTTAACTGTTGTTTAAGTGTCATTTTGTAGCTTGACAAAGGGAATTACCCCGGAAGTCTGCAGATTGTGTTTTTATCCTAATAAATAGCATTCTTCTGAACCGCTTGACAAAGGGAATTACCCAAATGTCTGCAGATTGTGTTTTTATCCTAATAAATAGCATTCTTCTGAACCGCTTGACAAAGGGAATTACCCAAATGTCTGCAGATTGTGTTTTTATCCTAATAAATAGCATTCTTCTGAACCTTTTATGTGTTTGGATTAGCAAATGAATCAGACACTGCTAATGTTAAAAATAATATGGCATGCAACAGTGCAATCAAGCTCATAGGGGTGTTAAACTACTGTGAGCTAAAATTTGAATCAGACAACACAACAGAGGTTTACACAAAATTATGAAAATATGAGGTAATACACTTCAACCTCCTTTTATCTGTCCAAAACATGATATTTAATTATAAACAAATAACACTATAATTATATAAATTATAAATAAATGAAATGTGACCAAGATGAAATATAACAACAACAAAAAGCTGCCATCAATTTACACTGAAATAGATATCCAAACAATTCATTTTCCGGCTTTTGACTTAGCACAGCACAAAGGATTAGAAAAAAGGGAGAGAAAAAAATGAAACTTTTTTTTTTTTTTCACTTACAGAATATCCAGCGACACCCTGCAAAAACATTTTTCTAGATCATGAAAGTCTTGAATGGTGGCCTATGAAAAACAGGACAGTTTAAAGACAGTTCTTCATGCAAAGCTTTTCTCACATATCCACAAGCTCATCCTCTGTCTCAAGAATGCAGCTAATGTTACCCATGGCAAAGGTTACAACAGATCTTGCACTACAATCACTGAGAATAGCAAGCACCCTTTCTTTCTTTGTTTCTTTTCATTTTTACAATGATACTGTGACACTCACAAGCGCACTAGAAACTTTAATCACAGTTCTATATCAGACAGACAAGCAAACAAACAAAAACAAAATCTGGCCTCTGGCCTGCTGTAATACCAATTAATGCATGTTCCACTGGGGTTCTGTGCATGAGCAAGATGCACTGGCTTCCATTTTCTTGTCCACCTTTCATCATCTATGAATGGCTTTCTCCATCATGGTTTGAATCACAGAAACAGGGCATATGCATGCACAATTTGGTTTTCTGTTTGTTTCAAAACTGGATTTTCTTGTCTTTTTTACATGGTAATTGGAGTGCCATTTTCTTTCAGGATATTATCAAATCTGCTGCAATGCTCCAATACATGGTGTGACCCTTTTAAGGTAGATACCGAAAAGCTTCTTCTTTCCATGCCTCTAATTACCAGGCAGCTTCTTAATTATCCAGTGTATGTAAAAGTATTTCCCTGATGATAAACAAAAAAACAAAACAAAACAAAAAGGATATGTTAACAATGACTTCTTACTGTTGTAATGAATTAAAACATGTGCACTATGTTAAACATCACACGTACATTACCACAACAGCTTGCCTCTGATCAGTCTACTTAACTGAACCAAGTGTGTAGTTATTTGCCTTTAGAGTCCCTGTTATTCTGCTAATGAATGAAGCAGTTAGTTGGTGGTCTGAGTGTGTGTGGGGGGAAGTGGGAGGGAAGGGAGGGTTAAAATAATAGGTTATCACATGCCTTCCTTGTAACCTATGGTATTCAACATAAGGTCATGCTAGATTTTTACTAATGATTTTCTCAAAAACAATAACAAAAAACAACAAGAACAACAACAAAAAACAGGTATTTTCTTCCAAATTCACACAGCCATTTTCTGTGCTAAATGCTCCTTAATACAATGCATGAATTTCAAGCAAAACAATGACCTTACTGTCAACCCTTCTGTCTGCTTTTTGTACCCATCCTTCAGCAAATGCTCACATATATTTCATATATCTTACCCTGCATTTAAGGGAAATGATAGAAATAATTTTTATAAAAAGTCAGTTCTTGGGTGTTAATTTCCTGTCAACTACAGTCGGACATCTCAGAAATTAAGAGACAGACCAACTCCGGAATTAAAAGACAGACTAACCTAAACATTAGTGAAAAAAGACAAAACCACAGACCGACCTAAATGTTAGTGAAAACCCCCACCATGAAAATTCAGAGAGTAAAGGAGAATAAAGAAAGTACTTCTCTCCATATACTGGTGAGCTAAAATAAATATTGATCACAAGGCATCAATAACATTATTGGGCTAAGAATACCTCAGCCACCACTGTTTAAAATGCAAAGGAGAAGAGCAAACGCTCAATAAACTCACATCAAAAACAAGAAGAAGAAAAAAAGGTATCTCCGATGACCTTCGCAATGTTTCAAGGTTACAAAAGCTCAGCATGAGCATTGAAAGCTTAATGGAGATGACTATCAGGCAGCATTTGAATTGGCTTAAATCACTTTTGAAACAAGGTATCAAACAGTCAGTCGGCTTACATTCAAAACAGGACGCTAAGAATGCTCATTAAATGAGTTTGAGCAGCTAAACTTCAATGGTGTTTATCCCCACACAGATAGTTTTAAATTTCTTGGTTTCTTTGTAAACTAAGAAAATGCCAACAATACAGTTTATGACCTCACATGCAATAATTATCAAAAAGATTGACTTGGCTGAGTAAGAAAGATCTTGTCAAGAAAATATGTTTTATGTTCACATTTTTGACAATACTGTGATCTTAATAACTGTGACTGAATGAAAGTGCAACACTCAAATGATTAAATATAATGCGAAGTTTGAACAACTGTCTGGAAACCTGCCAGTTGTAAGAGGATGCATTAAAGTTCCATTACTTTTAACTATAAGCCAGGTACTCCACTGAGAGTCACTTCATAACAAGGAAAGTTAGCAGATGGGACCTAAATGACAATACTTACAACATCAAAACAACAACTTAAAATGGTATTTAATAAACAACAAAAAGATCAATGACAACTAAAATCAACATACAAAGCACACAAAATGTCAGACTTCAATAACACACTAAAAAACAAAACAAACAAAAACACGAAACAACGGGGCAACATTATTATACCAGCAAGACAGCCATCTTCATGCTTTCAAATTCAACTGAACTTGCTGTTAACAAACTCAACATTTTTAGTCTCCAGCTGTTCAAGCTGTCTGTGGTTCAGATCATACCTCCAGTTCAAACTTGGCAAAGGAGGACATATCCATGAGGCACACACGCTCCTTGCAGGCCCAGTACTCTTCCTGAGCTGCCTCAAACCACTTGGGTTTTGTAAACGTCCACATACGACGCTTCTCATCTTCAACATGGTCTGAAATATGTAAGTTAGACCGTTTTTGGCAAACATATGAGAATGGTTGCTGTTACCATGTCAGTCTAAAGAGCACACTGTCTCAGAATCTTCACCTCTGCTAAATAATATCAGCTGGTTTGGAAAGGGCTGCACTAAATGTTACCCCCTGCATCACAATCCTTCAGAAAATGTAAGTGGGGTTACAGGGGGCAGAAACAAAATCAACATTATTCCGCAACTTTATCCCCAGTCAATAAGCAGCTTTGTAAAGACAAGCTCATAACTTGGCTGACTTACTGTCATCATCCACTTTGACCTTACTACCATCATCCACTTTGGATTAAACAAAGTTTATTTATATTCATGAAAATATGGACAACCAAAATCATTGTATGATTATTAAACAAGCTAGGCTTATAGTAAATGCTCACATCCAATTTGAACTTACTATTATCATTACAGATTGCAACTGGAATTTAGCCAAAAAATGCACAAAAGAGATTTGATTGTTAGTGCTTCACTGGAAAATTCTCCATAATATATATCCAACAAACATACTATACATAGAATGGAAATAACCGAAAATAAAAACTGTAAATTCTGCACAGATGAAATTAATTACATTGAACATTTCTTTTGGTCTTGAGGTAAAATTAATTTAATTTGGAAAAAGTCAAGGAATATGCATATTTGAAATTTGATAAATTAATGAAATTAAAATTAAAGGATGTCTTATTTGGAAATAATGAAACAGAGAACAGCAGTGACGTTCTAGTCACAAATCATGTTATCCTAATAATCATGTTATGCAAAAATGTGTCTTCATAAAGACAGATACAGTAAATGCTTTGATCTATTCCATTTATTCAAAAGAGAACTAAGTTTGAGAAATGCATAATAATTAATCAGTATAAACTGTGTTCATATGCAGCACCTTAAAAAAAAATTCCACTGCTGATTCACAGCAAATTTGAGCTATATATTTTACATACTTATATACGTTTGTGTGGAACTGTAAGAGTTTGACCAAAAAGACACACGCAAAAAAGAAAGAACTGATGAAGAAGACTTATGACCCACAACGAAAAAGAAAAAAAGAAGAGAAAAAAAAGTTTTAAAAAAAAAGAGGAAACTAACAGGTCTGCATGCAACTGAGGTTCAACAGCAACAAAAAACTTACTATCATCATCCAATTTGAAGTACATGGCACGCTCATAAGCCATGGTTTCGCCAAAGACTGCACCTGCCACCTCCTGGCGGGTATGCAAAGGGGAGCATCTCAGCTTGCGTCCAGTTGTGTACTCTTCCCTAGGGTACTTCAGCACGGCATGGGCCGCTGAAGTGCACAAAATGGAGAAGAAGAACAGCTTACTTCCACAAGCTCATGGGTCAGTTAGTTTGCACATACCATTCAAGTCCATGCAAAACCTTCGACCTAACAAAGATATTTGTTTGCGGATACGAGGTCTTGCATGGTCATAGATGTTATACATTTGTCCTCTATAGCTGATGAACAGCTCACATCACAGAATACTTCTATCACATGTAACCTGTTCTCATGAAGGGAAACTTAAATGGCTGGATCTGACAGAAGCTCCAAGCAAAGAAGGAAAGGACCTGATCACTGCATCCTTGACTAAGTCATCCCAACTTTTTAATACTAATAAAAAATAAAGTGTTTGTAAAGCGCAAAATCTTGTCCCTAGAGACTATTCTAAGCATGCACACACACACACACACACACACACACACACACACACACACACACACACACACACACAGAGGCACCTGCACACATGAGCAATCTGACTATACAAAGTTAAATATACATAGCAGGGAGCAAAATAATGGAGAATTGAGATATATGAAGACAACAGCATGAAACATGCAGGCTTGACTCACCACTAAAATTAAACTACACTTGTGTACTGCCTCATATACTGATATCTCAAATGTGCTAGAATTGACTTCAGGTCCTACTGTAAGAACAGGCTACTGATATTCTGTAGAAAAAAAAATAGAACAGAACATGGAAAAATCTTTTTTGTAGTTGTTCTTTTGTTTGTCTGTTGTTTTTAAAAACTGTTTGCAGTCTGGCATCTTACCAAATGCTTCTTGCATGCGGTCCCGCAAAAAGCGTTTGTTGTTGTGATGCCCCACAAAGCGGCGGATGTCATATGCCCACAGATTCAAGCTGGGTTGTCCGTCAATGATCCACTCTGCCATGTACTTGCCGATCCCACCAGCCCCTACAATGCCTTTGGAGTTCATCCCCGTGGCAACAAAGTAGTTCATCACCTAATAAAAAGATTTTTTAAAAGCTGGTGAGAATGTGAACAGTATCTGGAATATTTGGGCACAGGCATTTTAATTCAGAGGACGCAGACATGACCCTTAAAAAACAAAAATGCATGTAAAGGGAACAATCCTGGCCAGTTTCAAGCTGTAGGTGCTAGGCTATGTGCATTCTCATCTTTGCACCAGAGAGAAAAACAATACCATCAAACAGCTTTAAAAAAGATACATGTTACTCCTGAAGTGCTCTGTTTCATCTTGCATGATCAGACTTGAAATGAAAGCACAACTCTATATTGATGATTGCTTTTAATATAGCACTGTCCTCCATTCTCAAGCAGACTCACTGCACTCGCATGTGATGCTACATGAGTGACTAGCTTTTTACAGCGCATTTCTGAATATCCACTGAAGTGGTGTACTTACAGCACTGGCATGGCTGGTGCCACATGAAACTGCTGCCATCTTGGCGCAAGTTCTGTGGACACCATACAACCATGCACCATGTCACTTCATGCAAAGCCACATACGTGAGGTGTATGTGTGTTTAGCTGTAACCTGCCACCTGCACTTTTGGCAGAATGACCGGGATCTTTTATGTGCTACTGCAGTAAGACAGGGGTGGAACAGATACTGAAATAAGAGTCAGCACAGAAAGTTGACCCCCGGAGAGGAAAATTCTCCCGCCGCTCCTGCATGGATTTGAACCCATGACTTTTCAATCACAAGTCTGGCACTCTAACCACTGAGCTATCCTGCTCCCCAAACATTAAACATCACTGACCAAACAGCAATGAACTGCTGCAAACTAAGTTAACAGGTGTCTGTAGCCAAAAACCACAAACCTCAGCAGTTTCTCCCAGTAGCCAGCTGGAGTCAGGTGTGAAGGTCTCTGGACCATTGATCAGCTGACGCACTTCAGCGTCCTCCATTGCAGGAACTCGGTGAAGAATTTCATTCAGCAACACCTCTGGAAACCCACAAAGCCATCACCCGTCAGTCTCCTCATCATTCATGTCCAAACTCAGACCTGCGACAGTGAATAATTTCATTCAGCAATACCTCTGAAAACATGAAACGATCCAGATCACCCACAAGTCTCCCCATCCTTCACTAAAACGCCACACTTGTGCACTGAATAATTTCATTCAACAACATTTCTGAAAACACACACACACACACACAAAGCCCACAAGTCTCCTCATCCTTTGCAAAAACTCCAGACTTGTGATGGTGAAGAATTTCATTCAGCAACACTTCTGAAAACACACAAAGCCATCACCCATAAGTCTCTTCATCCTTCGCAAAAACTCCAGACTTGTCAGTGTCGCTGGTGTTGGAGACTGGATAATCACACTGGAAGGGATTACTGCCAGGGTGGAGAAGAAAGTGGAAAGACAGACAAAGGCTGCTTTTGGCTGAGGTAAACACCCCAAATGGTCTGCAGTACTGCTGTGAAAACATGCTTTTAACTTCTCACTTCACTATAAAAAACAAAACAAAAACAACAACAACTGCACTTATACATCAATGAAGAAACTGACAACTACTGCTTGGTTGTAGTTTAAGGTTGGATTATTTAAAGAGGGAAACATATTGAAGTTTGGATTGTTTAAAGAAAGAAACATAATCATGTTTTGATTATTCCAAGGAAGAAGCAAAAAACACAAAGGATGCCTTTGGCTGAGGTAAACATCCCAAATGGACTGCAGTATTGCTGTAAAAACATGCTTTTAACTTCTTGGGTACTATGCCTGGTACACAACATTAATAGTAATTAAAGTATTTGTACAGTGCAAAATCTTGTCCAAAAAAGCTATTCTAAGCACATACATGCAAACACAGGCACCCACACACAGACAGAGGAAAATAGCAGCCCAGAGCAGAGAACATTAAGCAAGTTCCAACTTCCATTGACAACTTACGGAAGTGGTCCCAGTCCTCCTGGAGTAGCTGAAACTCAAACTTGTCTGGTGGCCCATGGTGGAAACATGGCTTGGGGTTGGGTTCAAACCCCCCACCAAGTAGACCGCCATTCCACTCCCGGAAATAGACATAGCCATCATAGTCCCTGATGACTGGCATGAGTGGGCTGGTGCCAGCAATGGGTTTGGTGACCAGGTAGTAGTGTTCACACGCGTGCACAGGAATGTTCACTCTGTGTGGCAATGTCCGCTTGCCCAGCTCTCTAGACCACTGGGGAGTGAGAAAGGTCATTCACAAACACAGCACTCAAAAATACTCAACCCATCTCTCTCTCTAGTCCATTATTAATAATAGTAGCTTATCTGTAAATTTATTAGATGTTTTATTGATTTCTCGGCTGGTTGTATGCTTTAGACATGCATAACTGAATGATTTTTTTTTCCTTCTTTTTTCTCAGTGATATATAAATGATGCGTTATAATTTTTTTTACTCAGCAGTAGGTTTGTGAGGACTAGCTGTTACTCAGATTTGACGGAACATAAACTACAATCCTTGTAAAATAAAGGTTTTGAGTTTGGGTTCTAGTTTTCTGCTATCTAAAAGACAATTAAACAACAACAAGAACAAAAATCTTAAATAAAATTCAGCCTCATTAATAAATTTAAGGCATTTGGTGCAATGTGTGTGTGTGTGTGTGTGTGTGTGTGTGTGTGTGTGTGTGTGTGTGTGTGTGTGTGTGTGTGTGTGTGTGTGTGTGTGTGTGTATGTGTGTGTGCATGCATGCATGTGTGTGACTGTCTGTATGCATGTTCCAGATTGTTTGTCTTCAGACCCTTGGGAACTCATAATTATTAAGTTTTGATAATGATATCAGCATATAATTGTTATATTTTGACAATCAACACCAAAAAATATATATTTATACAAGAAATTTGAAAAAACAAAAAGCTGTCTCCTCTCACCAGCCCAGCAGCATTGACAAAATATTCACACTTGATGTTGCCAGCAGTGGTCACCACTTCTGACACACGGGACTCCTCTGTGAGAACCTGTTCCACTCCCACGCCTTCCAGCACTTTAACTCCTGCGTAAGGAAGTTGAAAATAAATACATGAATAAAGAAACAAACACAAAAATAACATGAAAGATCCTCCCCAGTCAGAGCTGGTGTTCTTACTGCACTGACAGGGCTACAGTGCAGTTTGTCCTGTTCACTCCCCCATGTCAGGATTACATCCTGCAACACTGATCAGTACGTGACGGCATGATCAAACACCTGAAACCTCCAGTCATCATGCAGCTGTCTGGGGGATGGCGGGGGGGGGGGGGGGGGGGGGGGGGGGTTAGTGGAGGGAGGTTAGTGGGGAGGAGAGGAGAAGGGTAATGAATGCAGATCACTGCATTCGGGTATGTGTGCAATGGTGTGTGCAAACTCTCACCAGGTCTGACTGAACCTCTGAGTTCCAGTGGAGGAGTTTTGTGACAACTGACAAGCTCCTCTCCCTTGTTTTCAATTCCCTGGATACCGCCATCTACTGCACGCTCCAGGCAGTCCCTACCTCAACACCCTCAAGTGGACCAAGTACATGTTCACATTATGTGCAGTATCATATAAAGACGAGAAACGTATGCAATTAGTGCATGCTGTGCTCCCTTTGAATGAACCTTTGCTATTGCCAATCAGTCTGCAAGCAGAATGCATAGACGCATATTTATGCATATATATGTATTCTACATATGTGCATTATACAGTATGAAGCAACTGCTACTTAGTACCCATACATACTAAAAGAGGATGTGGAAAAAATAGACTGCATCCAGTGCAGCGCAGTACACTTCATTTTGGGTGACTGCTGATCAGCCATTCCTGGAAGTGTGAAGTATCTACTAATTAAGCACAATCTTTTGCCACTCCCCACAACAATGACAGCAGATCCACCTGGTCTTTGTTCACTGGCTGGTTGAGACAGAGGGTGGAAATGTCTTAAAACATCACAATCCTGGCAGGCCCTGACCCATCAGACTTCAGACAGACAATGAGTCCAAAATGACGACAAGAGCTGAACTGTCACAATCTGTCAAATGGGCCACCAAAAAAACTCACTCCAACTTAACAACAATAAAAATAGCTTGGAACCATCCTGACAACAGCACTTTGCACTCTCTCTTGAATTTCAAAACAGTGCTGTCAACCATCCAATGCCTGTATACCCCAGTATCCAGTCCTCCAAGAATGCACCAAAATCAGATGGGTGGATGTCAGCAAGACACATATAATACAAAACAGACACAAGACAGAATGGAACAGATCTAGGGAAATGTACTCACCAGTGCGACGAAACACAAGGAAACAATAAGTACACATTTTCAACAAAAATTGTCTTCTTTGGGTGTAAAAAGAGAGACAGACAACAAAAGAAGGAAGCAAAGAAAAAGACAGACAAAAGTGCTTGTGTACTACTGTTTCCTTGTGTTTCATTGATTTGGTGAGTACCCTCCCTAGATCTGTTCTATGTTGTCAACCTCACCATCAGTTGTTCACTCATTCCTCAGAGACATAATACAGAAACAAAAAACATCAACTTCAAAGATTCATGGAGCCAAACTTTCAAGTAGCACAGTTCCCACACCCATACTTGGAGAATATCGCAGGTATTCACATACTTCAGTTTGCAAAAGTCCTTTTTCATCATGCATACTAGCAGAGAACAAAACACACTGTATTTAATGGCCTATAAAACTCATATTCACTGTAATCTCTGAGTAAGAATAATCCAGCTCTAAAAGCTAAAACTAGAAACCAACTCCAGGCTGTAGATTTAATGTGGTCAAAGAAAGCATTCAAAAGGGGGGAATCTGTACCTTGTATTTACTTGCATGCCAGGTGAGAGTTACTGCAGGTAATTCAGGGCTTTGTTGTTGTATTAACTCCCTTTGTTTGTTGATTCTAGATGTTTCAAGACAAGGTGGCATTTATGTTTTACACCCTAAAACTCTTCTGCATTCTGAGCATGAAGCACACAAACTAAATCAATAGAATATATATACATTTCCCTCTAGGTCTTCAGTAACATTTGTAACCATACTGTGAGGGGGACATGATGAACAGAGGTACCTTTGGCCTTTGCTTTTCTGGAGAACACCATGACGACATCTGGTGCTGTCAAGGCACCATCACCAGGTACCCACACTCCTCCCTGCAGCAAGCATTGGCCAAGTTAAAACCTGCTACTGTGCCGCCAACCGTGTAAACGCAAGAACAGCAATCAACAAAACAAGATGCAAAAACATCAGTACACCTACACATATATATTTAAATATGTCTTAACAGTTTCATCAAAACGCAGTTGACTATGTCAATCTGTTCTCACCTGCAAGTCATCAACACGTATGGTAGGACAGATCTCCTGTATTTCAGATGGTGTGACTATATGGCATTCCATACCTAATGTTCTGGAGAAGAAAAAAAATCATCACATTACTTTTTATTGCAGTATTGTAGATGCCCATTTTGTAAACTGTGGGCCAAATTTTGCTTTATAAGAAGCATAATACTCAATAATAACCGAAGGGTTGTGTCTTCTTACGCAACAAGCTTGATGGTTGTTTTTGTTGTGCTTTGTGCTGAGTGTGTGTGTGTGTGTGTGTGTGTGTGTGTGTGTGTGTGTGTGTGTGTGTGTGTGTGTGTGTGTGTGTGTGTGTGTGTTCACGTATACATGCATGCATATGTGTGTGCATGCATGTGTATGCGTGTGTGTGTGCATGTGTGTACATTTATTCTGTGTGGGTATTCACAACTTTCCTTGAGGCTCTTTCACCAGTATCAGGAGGCTGCCATTACCATCACTAAAATTAGAAGGAAAAGAATACTCAATTCTGAGTTTGAAAAAAATGCAAAAATGGCATATTAGATCCAGACCTATGGGGAGTAGTGGCACAAACCATGCAGTCCAAAGCTGTAGTTACTTTACAATCAGAGAAAACTAAACAGCATTCTTCAAATGTAACGCTTTGGCCACAAGCTACTGCTTAGGAAGGAATGCTCATGTGGACCCCTCTTACCAACTCCACAAAATGCAAGACAGTGCTGACACAAAGACCTAATGGTTATCAGAATTGCAAATTTTTCAACCACAATTTTTTTTTGTATTTGTCTGTGTTTAATTTGCACAACAAAAATGTGACAGAGGTAAATAATGTGCCTGAACGCCACTTTTTCATATACCCCATGTCTCTCACATAATACCATCACAAATTAAACCCCAACGAAAGATTTCACACATAACATAGAGGCAGAAATTATGTAAAAAAATATTGAACCCCATTGAAAGGTTTAACACATACAAGAGGCTGAACAGTAAAACTGGATGTAAGGCACATCTCGTGGCATAATAATCTGCAGACTGTTTTGGAATCAGACTATTTGAGGATAAAGACTTTGCAAGCAGAAAGCTGTGAATAACTTGTTTATTTGTAAAACATACATGTAATTGTGCACAAACAATTGGCCATAAAGGCATGAGAGAAAAAAAGCTTCAACTTCAACAAAGAATTCTATCAGTCAAATTAGTAAACCACTGCAATACCATGTACAAGCCTTGAAACAAGTGGATATTCTACCACCACATCTGTACTTACTTGGCCAAAGCATGCTGCCGCTTAAATGCTATCATCCGATCCAAGGTGCGGGCCACATTCAAACTCCCACATTCTCTCCATCCTGCAAAAAGAACAAGCAATATCAGATTGTACAAGTCTGTACATGTGTAGATGTTCCAGACCTGGATTATGTTAATAAGTAAGTAAGTAAGTAAATTGGTGTTTTACGCCCAGTCAACCAGTGCAGTTATATCAGGGTGATTTATGTTAATAAACTAACATTACAAAGACCTGGATTATGTAAATAAACTAACCTCCAACATGCAGTCACCATGACAGTGGTCTCCATTTGTGTTGCTCACCAAGTTAACTAACCTCCACCCATGCAGTCACCAAGACCTGATGGTCTTATTTGTGCTGCTTGCTGATTCAGCAAACCTCCAACACATCACCTAAACCTTAGCTTTATTTGTGCTGCCTACTGATTCAAGTCTGAACTAATCTCCAACACACAGTCACCAAAACACACATCCATCCCCAACACAGCAGTCACCAAGACACCCGTCTAACCCAATACACAGTCACCAAGACACCTGTCTAACTCCAACATACAGTCACAAAGACATCCGTCTAACCCCAACATACAGTCACAAAGACACCCGTCTAACCCCAACACACAGTCACTAAGACACCCATCTAACCCCAACACACAGTCACCAAGACACCCGTCTAACCCCAACATACAGTCACCAAGACACCCATCTAACCCCAACATACAGTCACCAAGACACCCTTCTAACCCCAACACACAGTCACTAAGACACCCGTCTAACCCCAACATACAGTCACCAAGACACCCATCTAACCCCAACACACAGTCACTAAGACACCCATCTAACCCCAACACACAGTCACCAAGACACCCATCTAACCCCAACATACAGTCACCAAGACACCCATCTAACACCAACATACAGTCACCAAGACACCCATCTAACCCCAACATGCAGTCACCAAGACCTTGGTCTCCATCTGCAGTGCTCACCAGTTTACAGTTCTGTTCAGGACGGTATCTCATGCTCAGGAGAGCCCATATATGCTCCACCAAGTTTCTGCAGAGCTTGCCTTTGATTTACAGATACATGTCACATGCACAGGTCATGCATCACATCCATCTGAGGATTTAGACAAAAGACAAGATTCATCAGAGGATTTAGACAACTGACAATCAACATCATTTCTGTCACGATGAATATAAACCTGTCTCCTTACCCACTCCATCCCCCTCTTCTTCCCATCGCTTGTAGAGTGATGCGCTGTAGTCACTCATCTCTATCTCTGTGCGCGTATTCCGCAAGCGACCAATGAGACCAACAGAGTGCCATGTTGTGCCGCAAGTCAGGCTAGAAAAAAAAAAGTCAACAAAATGAATGTAGACAAACTGCACTGCAGACAGCAACGAGGCCTGTAGTGATGCCTCCACATCAGCTCTTACTGCTGAGCATTCAGAGGGATTTCTCCTATCAGTCTGGTACCGGGTTATCAACTGTCCTGTTAATGTGTGTCTGTTTTCTGTGTGCCCTGTGTGGTGGAGCTGTACTGTACTGATCATGTAATATGTGTGGTTGGTTGTTTACACACACTCAAGCATGCATGCACACACACTCCATCTCTCTCCCCCTCTCTCTCTCACACACACACACACACACACACACACACACACACACACACACACACACACACACACACACACAACACACGTATGGGAAAAGAGAGACTATTAATCATTGGAACATAATAAAAGTTGTTTTTATACCCCCCCCCCCAAAAAAAAAAACCCATTCAATAGAGACTATTTGCTTATATATCTAGTCTTGTCTGTATATATATGGCCTGTTGCTCCTCCTTAATAAGAGACATGCTACACTCCTTTTGTTAGGCTGTTTATTGCATATAAATCATTCAGGTTGTATTCTTTTATCTGTAGCTGCAACAGATGTCAGAAGGTGTTTTGTTGTTGTTCTAATGTTTCTATTCCCCCCCCCCCCCTTTTTTTTTCTCTCCATGTTTTATTCCAGTTTTTGTGCAATGTACAGCAATATTGTGATAATGCATACAATAAACTAAATAGTCATATGCAAAAAGAGTTCATAAACATAACAAAACTCAACTATATTGGAAAAAATAGGAGAGAGAGAAGGAGACAGAGAGAGAGAGAGAGACACACACACACACACTCTTCCAAACTAAAATTTAAGCAATTAAACGGCCCAGAAAACAGATCAACAACAACCCTGACAAAAAAGTAGTTACATAGTACGTGTATGCAAACAATGTATAAGTGCATGAATGCGTGTTGTACATCATGTCACCTAACATTTACCACCTATAATTATGTCTGTCAGCTGCTGGTAAGAACACCATTCAGTTACAATCTTGTCATGTGACATATTCAGTTTTGCATTATATTTGTACACCTCAAAGTTAATTTTTATATAACATTTGAACAAATGCAGTTGTGGTATAGTCTAGTTAATATTACATTTATAAATAAAGAACTTTGCTTGCAAAATAATCAAATCAAAGGTGTTACCTGCTTCAAAACGGATGTCGTGAACAAACAGTACAATATTTTTTTTAAGTGTAACTGACGTCGCATTTGAACACCCAGCATTAACTACAATCTGGAACTGTTCCCAAAATGACCTTACATATGTACCAAAATATATGGTTAATTAAATCTTGTTCTTTTCGACAAAAAAGAGAAAGTAGTGTCATTTTTCAATTCCCATATGCATTAGGACAACATTTGTAGCAATTATTTTATGTACTAGTTTTATTTGAAACCATTTCAGTTTTATTTCTTGAATTTGTTGCATTTTCTTAAAGGTAATACACCAGTTATTATCTTTACTCAGCTGAGCTTCCCACTTGTCACATGATGAGTTGATGCTTAATGTCCTCAGATGTCATTTGACATATTAGGGACAAGTTGTGACCAATGCCGAAGCACGGTTCAATAAAATCCACATACGTAAGGTGTATGCGTGTTTAGCTGTAACCTGCCACCTGCACTTTTGGCAGAATGACCGGGATTTTTTACGTGTTACTGTGGTAACACGGGGGTGGAACGGATATCAAAATAAGAGTCAGCACAGAAAGTCAACCCTGGAGAAGAAAATTATCCCGCCGTTCCAGCGGGGATTCGAACCCGCGACCTTTCAATCACGAGTCCGGCGCTCTAACCACTGAGCTATCCCCGCCCCCTTCCCTTGTCACAACAGTTAAGTTTATTTATACTCTGCGTAAGTACCTCATAATAAAGAGGTGAGCTTTTTTTGTTGATTATAAATCACCTTAAGCGTCTTAATTAAATCTGCTGAATTTTTAGCCTCCACTGTTGTTTCTGTTTTACACATGTAGCTTTTGATAGCTTGCACACATCCAATATATGTAATGTAATTTGCTGTTTTTTCATTGTAACTTGATAAATTGTCTTTGATCTAATTTTCATTAATAATACATCTAGAAACAACTGGTCTAATAATAATATAACAAATTGAATGTCACATTTCAGAATATTGGAAAGCTGTTCCCATATATATGGTAAAGCTGCATACTCTTTAACTACAGCTTTTATAACATCATTATTTTTTTCCACAATGAGTTTATCTTTCAATAAAGAATTATTACATTTCCACAATATTTTTATTTCTTTTTTTAGACTCTTTCCCTAATGTCAGCATCACTGTGATCATTGAATGATCTGTTCTGTACCCAGCCTTAATGTCAGCATTTGTAACAAAGGTGGACAGAAGGTCTGAAATCAAGAAATAATTGAGTCTACTTTGCTGAAACGGTGTTTTTTTGTGCCATGTGTATCTTCTCATTTTGGGATAAAGTTCCCTCCAAATAGCCAAAAGGTCAAAATTTATCATTAGATTGTCCACCTGTTCTCGTACTTTGATATTATTATGGTGCTTATAATTGTAATAGTCTAAAGTATAGTCCAAGACTAAATTTCAATCACCTCCAATAATAATGTTTTCAAAACCAACATCATTTATCCATTCTTCAAGTTCAACGTGAAACTCAGAATCATCACAGTTAGGCCCATACAGACGGACTATCAAAAAATCCCTATCCGTTACTGTTACAGTAACAAATATGTAGTTTCCTAAAATATCCTTGTACACTTTTTTTCACTGAAAATTCTGAATTATTGTTGAATAATATGGCAACACCTCTCAAGTTTGAGTTATACGATGCAAAGTAAGACTTATATATCCCCACTCAGCCCGAATACAGTTCTCCATTTTTGGGTCAAAATGAGTATCCTGCAATAGACATACAAAGTATGATTTTTGCCTTAAGTAATGAAACACATCTCTTCTCTTACATGGGTCGGTGAGGCCCTGGGAGTTCATTGAAACAATCTTAACTATATTACTCATTGTCAAAGTTTTGTACACTAGCAAGGAGACCACCTTCCACAGGCAACAGTAACTAGGACAAACAAAACAAATAACACTACCATGTGAACAACGTTCACAAGACTCAAATACAATGCCAATGGGAGAAGATCCACACTTACAACTACATCCAGCACACACCTAACGAGATAACTGATAATCACATTTATGTCAGTATTCTTCACTGGCCAAGCATTACAGATTGCTGGCACAGGCACATGCAAACGTCACTTAAAGTTGAAACCATTTTTCAGTATGCACATGGTCATTGCTGTCATACAGTGGCCGTTGCTGTTAAAATAAAGCCAAGAAACATGCAAACAAATACACAGAAAAAATACATGATCCACAGATCAGTACAGTCCAACAAAGAATACATAAGATAAAGAGCTAGGAGGGGGGGGGGGGGGGGGGAATAAAATAAAAATAGAATGTTTTCCTGGTCTGGCAGTGCAAAAAAATAATTTCATACATCACTTTTGGCTTTACAGTAATATTTACATTTAAAATAAATTCTTAATTGCAGTCTTGAAGTCTGATCTTGCTTTCTTCAAATGGGAAGTCAGTCTTTTTCGGGTATTAAAAAGATAAATGCAAGGCTATGAACCGTTTCTGAAATGAAAATGTTTTCCATCATAAGCATACTTTAATATAAGTTATCCAAAGGTGGTTTTTAAGTCTGTACTTTGAACCTTTATATATATCCTAACTCAAAACAAAACTCTTCTTATTTTATTTTATTTTTTAGAGTGTTTGTTGCTCTAATTACTCAACCAACACTACAGGTGCTGCAGTTCCTATGCCTGGTTAGCACTATGATAATTATGACAGAAAGTGTGGTCTGTGAGTGTGTGTACAGTCTCAAACTGAAACAGATATATTCATAGCACTGTCATCCTCATCAATCACTGTATAAAAAAACACTGTCAGCTTCTGTAGCCCTTTAGGCCATGCTCTCCTGGTGACCTCAGTCTCAGTGTTCCGGCCTCCCTCTTTGCCTGAGGCAGTTCTAGATCAAAGCCTTCAACATCAGAGAGTCCACATAGGAAGGAGGACTGGTGGAGGGACATAGTAGTCTACTCTGGGGGCTGGGGGGGGGGGGGGGGGGGGTTGATGCTCACTCAGCCTGATTCTGCAACTTAGCTAACACTGACATCAGTAGGGGGCATATTAGGTGCTGTCCTGCATATGCTGAGAACATACACTACTGAACACCACCAAAGTGACCTGGCAGCAGTGCAGTGTCTTCTTCGGATGGCAGCATGCCATCAATCTGATGTCTTCTCCTCTGGACCTCTAGGGTGGAGTTGCAATGCGGAATCAGTCTTGGCTGTGGCTGTAGGTAGGGATGCCAGGATGAACGGCACAGGAGTAATATCATGAGGTCAGGACAGATGATGGGACAGCGGGGGGAAAAATCAACTATTTTATGCTTCATGGTAATAAAAGATGAGTGATTTGTCCATTTGTATTGTTCATTCACGGTCTTTGTCTGTTCAGTGTTCTGAGCTACACACACACTCAGTGCCCAGCCAGTCAAAACTTAATCCCTTTTTCTGCCCCCTCAGCCTTTCCCCTTCCATAATAAAAGTAAAAGTGTTGCTAAAAGTGCTTGTACCAAGTGCACAAATGTTTCAGCTTTCAGTTGTGAATGATGGCTTTGTTGGCTGCTTAAAATCAAATTCAGAGCTATGTGAGCTGCATATTTACCACCAGCACCAGTTCAAGGTAAATACATTAATTTTTTAATTTTATTTTTTAAATGGCACATTACAAAGCTGCATATCCACCAGTACCATGGTAAATACATTTGTAATAAATAATAAATGACACATTAGTGATTACAAGTTGTATATCCCCAGTGCCAAGGTAAATACATTTGTACCTAATATGCTAATAAATAATAAGTGACATGTTACAAGCTGCACATGCACCAGTCTATGGTAAATACATTTGTAACTAATATGCTAATAAATAATAATTACTGACACATTATAAACTGCAATGTTTATCCACCAGTTCCAAGTTCTACAAACATCGCAAATAATAAGTGACATGTTTGTTGTTACAAGTATTGTATATTCACTGCTACAAAAGAAAAGTGCAAACAAGCATGCACACCTGCACACGCACATGCATACACACTCAAAACCAGTTATTAGTAACGATGATGAGAGATTAACTTCACTCACCTCCCTTGCTCCAAGACCACCACATCGGTCCAACCCCTCTCTGCCAGGTGATATGCAACAGACAGTCCCACAATACCCCCTCCACAGACCACCACCCTCGCCTGGTCTGGAACACTTTTGGTGGATGCTGTCACAGCCTCCGATCCTGATGCTGCTTCTGAGGTTGAAAAACGTCTCGCTTTTAAACAAGCTGGGCTGGTGAACCGAAGTGCTGAAGACACGGCGCGGTGAGAGAAAGTGATGGGCTGTGGCGACAAGAATTTCAAGCATACAGCCCCTGTTGAGGCCACAGCACGGTTCAAGGTGAACCAACTCATGTTGATAAACCTCCAGGCAGGACTCAGAAAACAAAAGTTGCTAGGCAACAGGGTACTTCATGCTTATGTGCCTGCAACACAAAACAAAGAAGGTATTATCAATTTCAGTCACAAGAAGTCAGAATGCCTAACTTAATGACAGAATGAACAAAAAGTTCACAGTTACAGTAAAGAAAGCAGAGCAACCCAGCAATACACTAATCAATGCAAACAATTCATTTATTACATAGTTGTAAACTTCTTTTCAGTTACAAATAGTCCAGTAACCTGACCTTGTGTAACTATTTGGGCACTGTAATCTGAGCTTTTCACCTACTTGGAGTCTGCTAACAGTGGCATAGCTTTTAATCAGTCTATGACTTGTGGTTGTACTAATAATAAAACTGCTATATTTTATCTGGGTCAAAATAAAATGCATGCAGACCCTTCCCCTGTGTAACACTGACAGGTATGAATGAAGTAAACAAATGACGTGAAGGGCACATGAACTTTTGCATGTAGTTTTTTGCACTTTGAGGACAGACCTCGTTCACCTTATACCTCATTCACCTTTTCCATGCAAAAGATTTTGAACTGCAGGTTCTGATTGCAGAAATTCCTTCACAGAACAGACCCCCCCTTCCCCCTCAAAAAAACATTATCAAGCCAGAATTTGGAGATTTTTGATCTCTCTACATGAGATTGCACAAAAAGTCTGAAAGTAAGATGTCATGTGACATCAAACAGGAAAAAATTCTACTGAGCATGTTATAAGATATTCTAAGGGTTAGGAAGGGGTTAAAATAATAAATGTCAAACTTTGTATGGTAGCAGTACTGGCTCCATCTTACCCATTCATATATATTATATATAAGTGCTTATTTCAAGTTTAAACTGAGAGTTGTATAATTTCTCAGCATATTCTCATCCAGTCAAGTTTAAAATTTGTTTGTTTGTTACCCAAGTGAACTTGGTGCTGCTCTTGATCAGTTACCAGCACAAGCCAGAATAGACTACATACTGTCAACTATCTGTCACAACTTCTCTGACTCATCTCCTGCCCATCTCTCTGACCTTGTCCTTCTGTAAACCCCTTCCAAGTGGCTTTGTTCTTCTGCAGACACACCAATATTTTCTACTCCCATGTTAAAATAAAAACCTTCAGCCAATGCTGTCACTCTTACTGTGCTGTCACCCTGATATAACTTTCATGGTTGACTGGACATAAAAACAAGTTCATTCCTCTTACTGTACTCCAAAGCAATGGAATTCTCTCCCTTCTAACATCTGCCACATTCAATCCTCCCATGCTTACAAAACTGCACCAAAAACTTGTACAAACAATACCACAACAAGTAATTTCAAATTATGTCTTTTTCCTACTGCAAGCTGTGCCAGTGCCAAGGTAAAAAAAAAAAAAATTACATATTAAATTTGTTTAACTAATGCCCTTTAAAAAATATCTAAAATCTTGATCAATTTCAAGATTACAGAAGTGTCAAAAAGAAGCACCTGAAACTTTACTCAGAAAGTTCTCTTGTGAAGTTCAGACTATGTATAATTGCTATCAGCCATATGATTAGAGTAAATTAGATCATGTACACATATATATTGTTTACTAACTGTGGTAGTAAATTGTTTACTGGTTGTAGTTTACAAGTATGAAAATGTACATACTCATCAGAGGTAAACAATGTGTTTAACTAAATTCTTAAACTTTTTACCACCATTCTTCTAATGTTGCTTTTTACTCCAATGACATCATAAGGACTACAAGGGATGGGGAGCCAAGGATGGCCACCTCAACTTTCATGCAGCTCCTTAGCTCTGAATCACCTCTAAGGACTTTCTTCCACTTACACTAGTTTGGGTAATTTTTCTCCAATTTTAAGGTCAATCTGGTATAAATGAAAGAAGACCACCTCTACTGTACTACACAGGGGCGGGGATAGCTCAGCGGTTAGAGCGCCAAACTCGTGATTGAAAGGTCGCGGGTTCGAATCCCTGCTGGAACGGCGGGAGAATTTTCTTCTCCAGGGTCGACTTTCTGTGCTGACTCCTATTTCGGTATCCATTCCACCCCCGTGTTACCACAGTAGCACGTAAAAAATCCCGGTCATTCTGCCAAAAGTGCAGGTGGCAGGTTACAGCTAAACACGCATGCACCTTACGTATTGAACCGTGCTTCGGCATTGGTCACAACTTGTCCCTAATATGTCAAATGACATCTGAGGACATTAAGCATCAACTCAACAACAACAATCTACTGTACTGACCTTCTTCTGTTTATACCAATTTGGGTCATTTTGATTTAATTTCAAGGTTACAGCTAGTGGTGTAAGAAACTGTAAGTAATATAATATCCTCATAAAGTTCTCACCATAAAAAAAATTAAACCTTGGGAGAATAATTTCAATATTACATAGTAACAACAACAACAGGCATTCATAATCTGTGCTACTGATCAAAGCACGCAACAGTACTAGGTGCAAACAAAAACTAATAAAACTATTTACTCTACTACTCTTTCAATCTGAATAAAAAAGCTTTTGCCATAAATAACCAGCTTACCAGATGACTTAATTAGTTCTTGTTATACATCTTAAGTAGGCTCACTTTAAAAAAAAATTACGCTAGCCCCAAAACTGTTACACATAACTGCAAACAACAATACCACATCAAGCTAAAATATGTTTTCTCATACAAAGTATAGTAAAGAGATACACCACACTCAAACACAAACAAAGCTAACCTCTTACCCAACCACATTCACTGACCAAGAAAGAGCACACTCCCTAGCTGACTCACTTTAAAAGCCAACCACTGTTTACTTAGAACATAAAATTGGACAGCAAAGGTGAACAACCCCAGGTCAAGGTCTATATACATCAAGATCAGTTCATTATCTATCTGCACACACACACACACACACACACACTCTCTCTCTCCCTCACACACACACACACACACACACACACACACACACACACACACACACACACACACACACAGAGAGAAACTGGTAGTGGTAGTGTGGATGGGGGTCTAAATACATCAAGATCAGTTCATGACCTATCTGCACACACACACACACACACAAAGTGATAGTGGTGGTGTGGATGGGAGGTTGGTGTAGGTGAGGCGTGGTGGGTGGTGTGGATGGGGGGTTGGTGTAGGCAGAGGGGAGGTGGGTGGTGTGGATGGGGGGTTGGTGTAGGCGGAGGTGTGGGGGCTCCAAGTGGAAGGCAGGGCATAAGTCTGGTCAGTATTATATTCTGTGTTTATATCACAGGGAAACATGTTTCAGTAATCCGCCAAGGTCAAACTTAACCACCACTGTTGAAACTTAGGGGTTCTTTTATCATTTCTGTCCCTCCCCCCTAAAAAAGACAAAAGAAAAGTATAAAAGTATATAAAGCTACTCTGGGTTTCATACAAACTACATGCTTCAAACTAGAGCACAAAGATTGTGGAATTGCAAACTTAACAAAAAGCATGGTTAACAATAACAGTGCTCAGAACATGTAACTCAACAGAGTCCAAGACACATTGTGATAACTATCGCCTGGCATGCAAGTAAATCCAAGGCAGGTAAACTCCCCCAGCATCATATCCTGTTGTGAACTTAATGGTACACTCCTGAATTTTCTACCACCTACACACAAGCTGACAAAAGGCCCAAGTCTTCATCATTGGCCAAATGTAGCCAGCAAAACTGAAAGTATCACACTACTTACTAGAGCTAAATGGTTATAATGCTGTGGTAAAATACAGATGATACTTCTTCATCCCACCTTTTACTGAGCAAGGTTCCCCCCCATTTGCCAAAATGTTGGACCAGTGAATGCTATTCATTGAGTGTCTGTGATGTACATGGACACTCCACATTCTAAAAAACGAAAATAAAAGCTGTTAAAATAATGACTGGGAGGACTTTATTTTATACCACTCACATACATATTACCTGCTTTTATTTGTGTCTTAATGTTATTGGGTTGTTGTTGTTGTTATTGTTTTGTTGTTGTGTGGTTTTTGCTGTTTTTGTTTGTTTGATTTGTTTGTTTGTTGTTGTTTGGGGTGGGGGTGGAGGGGCTTGCAAAAATATGAACAATTTATGGGTGTTTAAACAACTTTTTTTGCTGGATACATACTGTTTTAACATAGGTTTGTCTGTTCAAAACTGACACCAGTGATGGCTGAGAGAATCTAAGTCCAACATTATGTTTCACTTCTTTCATAACTGGGATTCAAAAAGGAGGCAGAGGTGAGGGCGGGGGTGAGAGGGGTTGGGGATGGGGGGGTGGGGGTGAGGGGGGTAAGGAATCCTTTTACAGTACACTGTCAACAAGTGTCATCACCAGAATGACAATATGGGTGCAATAAGCTATTTTGCTGGTTTATTTATTTTAAAAGGCAAACTAGGGCCCATGAAGAAAGAAATCTTGGTGAGTACAAGGTCTGGTACTTCGGGTTTGGTACAGGGACTTGTCCATGAAGTAAAGTGAAAACACAAGTACTTTGTCCAAAAACCAAAAGTTCACTTCAGTCCACTAAAGATGTATGCACATTAAAGATCCCATGGCAGTGGCAGTGTGTTGTCTTAAGTAGCAATATTGTGTAGAAATCCAACCTGCTGCAACGCTAGCAGTTAGCTAGTAACTGGATTTTGTCAACTACACAGGGTCACCCCAGGATGAACAAACATTGTCACAAGTCAAACAAATGTTCGAAACTCCCCAGTGATGTCTTTAAAACTACACTGGAGTCAAATCTATGTACTCAGTCTAAACACAAATTATACAACCTGGAAAATTCCCCTACAAAGCAGAAATGTTACACTACAGTCCCTAATCAAACTCAAAGGTGAACACTTATTCACCTGGACTCTCAATCATAATTGGCTTTCCTCAGGAAAAACTGTATTTCTCACAGATTTCCCATTCAGGACATTCAAGTCACAGTCAGACCTGTTTTGGCAGATGTTTTGTTTAACTCATTATAAGTGCTGAGGCATTTCATTCACTTTGTGACTTACTTGGCAGTGGTAGGTTCGGGGTCTATCTTTCAAGTTCACATGTGTCTTGGTTCACAAACCTTTCGGACAAGTCTGCCTGTTATTTTGCCTCGGCACATGTAAAACTGGTTTTAACCAGCTACTGCCAGTGTGAACTTGTACCCATAACAGTATACGTAATACCCTTTATCATTTATCTCGGTCAAGGTAAACCCATACGTGAAACCTTTCTGCAGCTGAAAAATGTGAATGATGGGAAGGATTATACATAAGACTCTTAAGAGTTGTATGATCTGTATTTAATATTCATGTTGTTCAATGTTCTTGGGGATTCCCCCCCCCCCCCCCCCCCCCCCATCCATCTCTGTCTCCCTTCTGTGTCATATAACTTTGATGTCATAAAATATTCATTACACCTATTTCACAACAGTTATTGTCATGCCAACATTTTTTTTTTTTTAACACTGGACAACAAAACACCACAACCAAAAGCTGGTAAGTAGCCCACATTTCATTCTTCACTGTTTAACTGTTGTTTTGTCCCATGAAAAAGGGAATTACCCCCAAAAGTTGTACACTGTTTTGCCATATTAAAAAAGCATTGATTTTAAAATCTTTTAATTACATTTTATGTGTTTGGATCTGGTTTTGAAGGCATTTAGAGAGGAAAGGGAAGTGCAGCCCTTTCCAAACCAGCTGATATTATTTAGCAGAGGTGAAGATTCTGAGACAGTGTGCTCTTTAGACTGACATGGTAACAGCAACCATTCTCATATGTTTGCCAAAAACAGTCTAACTTACGTATTTCAGACCATGTTGAAGATGAGAAGCGTCGTATGTGGACGTTCACAAAACCCAAGTGGAGGCTGAGAGTATGACTGACACACCCTGTATGCAATCATTACAGCAAATAGCCTTTGATTTGATTTGGCTCAAGGGAAGCTAATGGTTTACTTAATGTCTCTAAACTTTCTGATTCTGTTGCTTCCCTTTTTGCTTATCTAAAACAAATTTTGTAAAAACTCCACAAATTTGAAAATCAGGCACCCGTTTCACAAGCTGCTGTTTTGCTGTCTACCTTCGGCCTAACAGACCCCTTCCACTTAAAATCTTTCCACATGGACTGGCATAATCGATTTGCCAGAAGTAGGAGGGAACATGTCAGCTGGGTAGCTGGCTGAGTGCATAGTTGTACTTCGCTGGTACTAGAAGTAGTGAAAACCTTGCATTTCACAGCAACAAGATGGGCTGGAAAGATCAATGTCGTGTAACCCCTGATCAAATAAAAGCCAGGAATTCTGTGAAACGTCAGTTTTTTTTAAATGCATTTCTGTACCCAATATTATTCTGTCTAATAATGCTTTTGATACCAAAATATTGCCTGTCTGTTGTTGTGCTCTGTAATTTGTTGTTGTTGCTGTTGTTGTTTTTAATAAATTGTATTTATGTTTTTGCCTTGTTGCTGTTGTTTTGTTTTGCTTGTTCTTTTATATGGAATAAAGAAGTACTTGGCTTGACCTAGCAAATCAAAACCGGCGAAGGACTACCAACAAGCTTAATGGTAAACGCACCACCAAATCACAAATAAATTTTGCTCATTTTAAACTGAGAGCATGGGATTAAAAACATTAACAAAATACGTTAAAAGTTAACTAATGTTGAAATTTCAAGTCTCTTCAGGTGCCCCAATATTTTATATGTTCCTACATTTAGACCTCCTGTTGCTAAGGATTAAAAGAAAAACTGCACAGTGCAAACTTTAAAGCTGATTTTCTCAAAATGGCCAGAGCTTCTTTCTCAGTAAATGGAGTGAATGAACGTGAAATTTTACTAAGTGTGTGGGCATGCAAAATGATTCAGTCTGGTCAAATCTCAGTACACATGAAGTCAGTGTCAGCACGTTCCCCTCTACATCCACTCTGGAGGAGTTGTAGAACTTTGGAGTCAACTCTGACTGGCTGTCGCTGTGCAAGATCGAGATAAACAAAAGGGGTCTATTTAGTCTGATTAATGTATGCTTCTGAGATGACACTGAGACTACATGTTATGCCTTTGCTTGAATTTATTATTTTATAATCTCCTGATGGAAGAGTTGGTGGCCACATGGATGGGTGACTGTTACAATTACATGCTAGGCTTTGCCCTGAGATTTGTCCTAGGACACCTTGACATTTGTCATTTCTCTGGAGTCAAATTCAGTGCAGGCTTTACAAGTCCTTTGGATGAGACAAACTGAGGTCCCCAACATGTATACATCACATGCATGCAAAAAGATCACATACGTTAAAGATTCTGTAATCCATGTTAGAGTTTGGCGAGTTATGGAAACACCAAAATAACCCAGCATGCACTGAAAGTGTCAGAATCTTCAGAGTGTTGAAGTTGGACACTACACATACAGAAGATGTACCTTGAGAATTATCATAGCTGACTCAGGTCTTTGTTGTTGTTTTTGTTTGATGTCTCTTGAGAACTTATTAACTCCCTCATTTGTTGACTGAATGACATCCACTGATCCAGCTGTAATGACTGTGCCTAAAATTATAAATATACAATTGAATATGCCTAAGTCAAAAACACTTAAGTCGACCTTTGCTTTTATAAGTCAAACCTTTTTTTTCTCCCAACCAAAGCTGCTGTTTGTGTGACTAATTTTACAACAGATAAGTCATAAATGGACAAATCAAATTTCAAATAAGTCAGACATGTTTTCCACTTTTCCCACTCAGATAAATCGAAGCCAAGGATTTCAAGTCTCTTTCATTGTTGAATGCTCCCAGATTCCTAACTTAGCTGCTGGATTCCTGCAAGCTTTGCAACATAAACCTTCTAGGTAGGTGCTGGTTGTATGGTATTTCTTTTGCCAGTGTCCGTTTGGCTTTGGTTTATTATGCAAATGCTTTGTCACATTAGAAGGTTCACAGATCATCTCATTTCTGGCAAACCAGCTCTTGACCCTCCCTCTACCAGTTGACCCTTTATCCCCCACACCCTTCTCCCAGCTGCCACACACTGCACTTTATTATTGTTGATCACTTGAATAGATAGATAGATATTTTATAATGCTATTACTAAATAGCGATATTTTCTGCTCTTGGGCACTCAATGCACTCATGTCATATGTGACTCTGAATGAGTGACTGCATCCTTTTTTTCTTTTTCTTTTCATAGGACATTTTTGTTATTTTCCAACAAATGGATCTATCTGGATCTTACGAAAGTTACATGGCTGGTGCCACATGAAACTGCTGCCATCTTGGCACAAGTTCTGTGGACATCATACAACTATGCACCAGTTTACAGTGTCACTTCATTCAAAAATACATAGGTACGGTGCATGTGTGTCCCCTGCATATTTGGCAGAATGACCCATGACTAGTAACATGGGGTTGGAACGGATACCGAAACAAGAGTCAGCACATAAAGTTGAAATTGGAAACAAAATTATCCCACTGTTCGGGACTGCAGAAACTCAAACTGCCCAGTCAGCAAAGGATGCCGAAATCATATGGGACCCACATGGGATTCCCATTTTCTTGCGGGCCCCAGATACCCATATGGGATCCTTCCGGATTCTATATAGTTTTCCTACATAAGCTGGCGCGGTAAATGCCCACGGCGGCCTATATCAGCCCTACATGATTTCTACATCAGACAGCCCATGACGAGAGAGGCTGAGCCAGCGACGATGCGACGTCCAGCACTGCCACACACAGCGCACAAACTTTCCACTGACCAGCGTATAATGGCGCCACCTACGAGTCCACAGGCACGGGGACTTTTCTCTTTCTCGCTCTCCGGAAGAAGTGAGAAAGAGCACGTGAGAGAGAGAAATCCACCATTACCTATCGGTTCTCTGTGCCTGTGGTTGTGACTTCTCGTGCTTTCGGCTGACATCACGTATGCTTTGGCGCCTTTTTCAAAAGACCGGATTTGTTTCGATCCCACGGCTTTGTGACCGCCATTTTGATTTCATTGTTCACCATCACTTCTGTGCTGACGGTCACGGTTTTGTAGATTGACTTGACAGAGGGTTGATATATATATATATGTGAGAAGAGTTTAGAAATGTGTATTTGCTTATGACCTGAGTTTGACTTTCCTGAGGTGACCCTGTGTGGTGACGGGACATTAAAATCCAGTTACTACTACTAGGCTTTTCTGTATGGCTCTTGTTGAGCATCTAGGAGACGATAGTTGGTAGGTGGTATGTGCAGCTTGCTGCCATATGGCACTGGTATTTGCCACCATGCATTTATATAAAATTAAAAAAATTATATTGTGTCTGTCCATTTTTATATTTTTCTTTAACCTGGTATCAATAAATTAGACGGAATGGTCGACGATACCAGCATGTCCTAGCCTTATGTGCTCAGGAGTAATATCGAAGGGACTAACTCTTCAAAAATTTGTGTATGTATGTGAAGATAGTAGTGATGAAGCATTTGTGGTGTGATTTTTTCAAATACAAGGGGGAGGGGGGGGTGAAAGGATGAATATGTCTAAAATTACTGAAATTGAAAGGATTTGGGAAAAGTTTTTATGTATCCTGTCTCTAGAAAAGACTAGATGTGTAGTAATGATAGAGCATTTGTGGTGTGATTTTGTTGCTTCAATAAATGTTGCTACTGAATATTCTTTTTCTGATTTTTCTTCCAACCTGTCTTGTCTTTCTTTTATTTTGCCTCTTTAGCAGTTTAGTGTCAGATTTTAATATTAACTAATATATATAAGATCAATGTACGTTCTCTAGAGCAGGTCAGCAATTTTACTTTAGCGTGTGTTCAGCAATCCAGTGTTTTACTGTTGGTTTATAATTAAAAATGGTCCACATTAAAAAATAAAAACCCTTTTATTAATGTGTACCCAAAAATAAAAGAAGTAAAATGGGGTCTCAAATGAATGCCATGAAATAAAACTGACATGAATTTATGCAGACTTGCACAATCTCTAGAAAGTGATACCGTACTGCTGATCTTTAAAAACATGTACCCACATCAGGCATGCATCACAGAAATACACTGAACATTAGTAGAATACATCCAAGAAACCTGGGATTAAACCAAGATTTACATGACAGCCATCTGGGAAACATCTGGTATTCATGTGGAATCCATATGGGAAGTATCTGGGATCCACATGGGAAGTATATGGGACCCACATGGGAACATGTGTAATGTATCTGAGAAAGACATGGGTCCCATAATGAATCCCAGATAAATCCCATATGGGACCCATTCAAAACCCATTTTCATTCCCTATGTGGATCCCACATGGGTATCCCATATGGGGCCTATATTCCAGCCCACATGGATCCTATATGGGACCTATATACACATGTTGTCTGGGTGGGACCTTTCAATCATGAGCTGGTGCTCTAACCATTGAGGTATCCCCACTCTGCTGGAGGGAATCCTCCCATCCCCAGTATGAGCAAGCAATGTTTTTTAATTCTCACAGAAGAAAATGTTGTTCTCTCTCTCTCTCTGTGCATAATTTGTTTTGTTCCACGGAGGAAGGGTGTGCAGGCATCACTGATGCCGTTATTGCATTATCGACAATGTAGCTTTTGCAAAGAAAAACCCAAAAGCCATCAAAAACTTAAGCTCGACTGCTGCATAATCAAGCTGAAACAAGTTGATTTCAACGCTGGTTGCACGACTCGTGGTGTACGTTTTCCTGCTGCATGGAAAGTCAAAGTTATGTAAGCTGTATGGGAAAGTGTAAATCTACTAATTTCTAAATGAGTCGTCCGACATCGTGCCACGGCTCACGCACTTAGCTAGCCTTTAGCGTAGTAGTAGACTACTACTATAAAATAGTACCCTCTGCACGGACGAAGGCCGCTTCTTGCAAGGGTTGTTGTGTCACCCACCAAACCTAGTGCATTTGAAAATGTCATATTTGTTAGCTAACAGTTAACTTCCTGTGTGCAACCTTGAAACTACATTTGATTTAAAGTGTCAAAACACACACCTTATTCGTCAGATTCTCAGAAGGTAGTTTGTAGGGGACATGACCGCTGGATTTAGCTTATTTCAATAAGAAATTGTGCCATTTGAGAACCGGTGTTTATTTTAGGAAATAGCACAACCACCGCCGCAACAACAGTAATAACTGCTCGACTGAGTAACTGTGCACTTTTTCTTCTTCTTTATCAGCCTCTCTCTTTTCCTTTCTTTTTTCTTCTTTCTTTTCGACGTTGAACAGATAGTAGAGGTATTACAATGAAACTAGCCTTCTCAAAGCTAGTCCTACTTGCGCGACCTTGTGACCCCAAATAATTAGCCGCTGCAAGGTTAAGGTCAAAGGGAAACCTTCTTCCGGTTTACGAAGCAAAAACGTGAAGGTACGATTCCATGTCGGCGGTGCGGCGGCGGTGCGGTAGCGGTGCGTCAGCGGCAGCGGTGACGGAAAAACTCGGGAACAAAGAAAAGGTGAATGCGGCAGCGGCATGAATCGCTCTATGGAGCGGTACTAAAATTACGCACCGCCCATTGAACCGACCCGACACAAGAGGAATCAGTCATCTGACTCGATTTTTCCCATCACCGCTGACGGCTGGCGGCTTCCGCTCCGATATACCGGACGGTCTGACTGTCGCAGACTACGATTTAGTCATACTGTCCCTGGCGGTGCCGGCAGCGGTGACGGCAAAAATCGAGAATATTGTTATTAGTGAATGCCTGATTCCTTTTGCGCGGTGTGGCGGCACTGAATGGTGTGGAATGATTTTGTTACCTCTCCATGGAGCCCGCGACTCATTGATTGAGTTATGCCGCTCAGCGCCGCGCAGCCGCCGGCCTCCGCGGCGGAACTGAAGTTGCCGTGGCGTCTTAATAGAGGCATTCCGCGAATTCTGCCATTTAAAAATGTTTGAGTTATGTAATTCAATTGCTACAGAACTTTCCGAGATGCCGGCCACTTTGGACAAGGATGATTGTGAAAAACTGATCGAACTCGTGCGCATCAATGAGGTCATATATGATGCATCCCACGAAGACTACAAAGACGCGCAACTTGTCCAGCACGTGTGGACAACTATTGCTTCAGCAATGGGCAAAAACGATTTGGATGGTAAGTATAGGTTGCTCAGTGTCTCATGTGAGTCGTTGTCGGTTTTTGTGTGTGTTTTTGTTTTTGTCAGTATTTGAGTCGTTGCCGGCTACACCGCGGTTATGCATCACTGACAACGTGACAGTGATGAGGTGTGGCCAGCACTGACAAATCAGTCGCCGTGACTGAACGTGTCCCGGCCGCCGTAGTCGCCGCAAGTCCGAGATCACGTGATGACAGTCGTTGAGCGAGTCAGTGGCTGCACAACCACTGATCGGAACGCTAGCTGCTGTACCTTCATCCGTCTCAAGTCACTGTTTGCGTCAGTGTCGCGGCTTGTCAAGTGCCGTGACTTGAATTTTGTATAGTCACTATGTTCGTCAGTCAGTGCCGGTGCGCGCGGTGGAGCCTCTGTGTGTGTGTGTGTGTGTGTGTGTGTGTGTGTGTGTGTGGTCAGTGTGGAGTGTGTCAGTCATAATGTGTGTATGTGCGTGCGGCGCGGCGTGTCACGTGTGTGACTAGTGAGTGTGTGTGTGTGTGTGTGTGTGTGTGTGTGTGTGTGTGCCGAGTGTATGTGTGTGCGTGTGTGTGTAGTGCGGTGTGTCAGTGTGCAACGTGTGCGTGCTTAGACTAGTCTTTACGGACACTTGAAGATCTTGCGCTTTATACTGAAATATTTTAATTGTTATTATTTCTGACACTTATAACTGAACATGTCTGCAGTGATTGGTTGCACTGACATAATTTATGGTATCAGTTCATAACGGCAGTGTCGGAAACTGAGTATCCCGCCCCACAGTACTGCCGCGTAAACACTGAATCTCACACTCACTCAGTCCGATTTGTATCATTGAAATCTGTCGCTGTCTGTCTGCTGTGTGTGTGTGTGTGTGTGTGTGTGTGTGTGTGTGTGTGTGTGTGTGTGTGTGTGTGTGTGTGTGTGTGTGAGTGTGTGTGTGTGTGTGTGTGTGTCTCTCTCTCTCTCTCTCTCTCTCTCTCTCTCTCTCTCTCTCTCTCTCTCTCTCTCTCTCTCTCTCTCTCTCTCTCTCTCTCTCTCCCCAGTATTGTCATTTGAATACTTTGTTGTTCATCGTGAATCTGAACCATATTTTTCATCATCACCATCATTATTTTTTTCCTCAGTGTCGTCGGGTTTTGGCTCTGATTTTAAAATTATCATCTATCTCTTCTTCTTCTTTTTTTTCTTCCTTCCCCCCCCCCCCCCCCCCCCCCGACATTATCATCTTTTTCATCATTACTGTGGTAGTCAGTGTTGTTACTATTGTTTTATATGTAGCCTATTGGCATGTAGATTAGCAGGGACAGATTGCAAGAATAGGCAACTGCCTAAAATCTTAATCCTTGTGTAACAAAGTTCTAAGTTCTCTCTCTCTCTCTCTCTCTCTCTCTCCTCTCTCTCTCTCTCTCTCTCTCTCTCTCTCTCTCTCTCTCTCTCTCTCTCTCTCTCTCACACACACACACACACACACACATACGCACACTCTCTCTCTCACACACACTACACACACACACACACACACACACACACACACACACACACACACACACATACTTCATAGATCTTAAAACTTGTGAGGATGTGTCAGACTATTAGAAACAAACAACAGCAAAAACCGCACTGAGAAACTTTTATATATTTTTTTTAATTAAGTCAGTCACAGTGTAGTAAATCAGTGTTGCAGTTGAAGACGGTCAAACCAACTGTGTGCGGTTCCTGGACCCTAAACCAATGTCTGACATTAGTTCGTCACAGAATGCAAAGATCTGATGAAACTACTGATTTGTAACTGCAGCCGACCGTCTCCGTAAAGCCGAGGCTTGGCAATGACTATGAACAGCCGAGAAAGAACTCGAACTCGAAAGCTTTAATAGTGAAGGATAGCGTTAGGTCCATTTGGACCTATCTATCAGCCAGTCCTGCCAGGACGGCCACCTCGACTTTCACACAGCTCCTGAGCTCTGCCCGAGAATTTAGATCAGGGGTCTTTTATATAGCTTCCAAAACGGCTATCACTTGTGGGCCCGGCCGGGGTAAAAGAAGATGTCAGTAACAAACATGGGAAGGCAGCTCCTCCGCCATATATGTGGCCGCATCAGGTTATCCACTAACAAGGGAGAATTGTGCACAGCACTGCGGGCCGGAAGCGCTTGGTCAACGCATAGACTGAGCCATGGACTTGCATATTATACATAAGGGGCCCGCTCATTGGTCAGCGGTTTACAAGGGAAGCAAAGTTCATGTAGCTAAAACCGTAGACCTTCATAACTCCATGGCTAAAGCATCGCTCTATACGATCTTTGTGTGAAGCCGGTAGAACACTCGGCACACCATGACCGAACTAGGACGATACGAACCCGTCAAGTGTCCAGATATGGACCTAATGCTACTATCCTTGAGTATTAATGTTTTCGAATTCGAGTTCTCTTTCTGTCTTCTTCCAGTCGCACGCCCCGGGCTATGTCAGGTGCGCTGAAATTTAGTCAGTCATCAGTTATAAATAATGCTTATGTAATGTTCACTAACGTTTTGATACCTTAATTTGTTGCAGCGGCTGACTGCAAGAAGAAATGGAAAAATCTTCGTGACACCTACCAGAAACTCAGGAAAACTCGGAAAACCAGCAAGAGTGGTCAAGCAACAAAACGAAGAAACAAGTGGAGGTGGAGTGATGCCATGAAGTTCCTTGATCCCTTCTTGGGAGCCAGCAGGTATATGTCTGTCTGTCTGTGTCTGTCAGCATAGATCGTATGGCTGGACAGCTACACGATCTTTGCTGTCGAAGTGTGTCAGTCAACGCTATATTTTGGCCACGCTCAACCCACTGAACCTATTGAGGATTAACTTGGTGTGAAGATTCCTCAGGACACAAGAGTCTTATAGTATAGGTAACAACTGTTTCGCTAATTAGCACAGTGACACTGAAGATTGTTGAAGTGGATGAGTCTGTCTGTCAGGTAAACTGTAAAAAGAAGTTGATACAGACTGGACTGATCCCCATTTGTTAGGTAGCTCCGTGGTGTAATCATGTCGTTTAGCAGCATTCCGGACTCCGAGTTCAAATCTCTTTTATTCAGCTGCTGTAACACCAACATCGAAAATATGCAGCCTCTCTCTATATATATGTGGCAACACCAGCATCATTTGTGTGTGTGTGTGTGTGTGTGTGTGTGTGTGTGTGTGTGTGTGTGTGTGTGTGTGTGTGTGTGTGTGTGTACGCACGTGCGTAGCCTAATGACGAAATCTTCATTTTGTAAAGCTGCATTTCTTATTCTAAACAACAGAACTATGTTGGCCATTTTTTTGGAAGAGCTGGCCGAAATGGGTACAGTGCTAGCAGTACATATAATATTAAGAGTTAATTTAACCGTTTCTCAAACCGTGTGCGGTGGGATTACTGTGCTTATGCCTGAATGCAAGGCAATATTATTATGTGTACACGCGCAAAATTCCACCTGCAGTAATCCACCTGGGTTAACAAATCTTAGTATTGTTGTGGAAATAGGAATAGACAATGGACTCTCTCTCTCTCTTCCTCTCATTCCGTTTCTCTGTCTCTCTGTCTCTGTCTCTGTCTGTCTCTCTGTCTCTCTGTCTCTGTCTCTGTCTCTGTCTCTCTCTGTCTCTCTGTCTCTCTGTCTCTCTGTCTCTCTCTCTCTCTCTCTCTCTCTCTCTCTCTCTCTCTCTCTCTCTCTCTCTCTTCCTCTCTTTCCCCCCTCTCTCACTTTCATGCATGTGCGCCCGCACACACACATACACGCAAGCACACACACACGCAAGCACACACACACACACACACACACACACACACACACACACACACACACACACACACACACACACACACACACACACAAGTTCAGCACGTTGGTCGAGTGGTTCGTTGGCAATTTTAACTAGACCCAAGAACCATATAATTATATAATTTCCTCAGAGGGATAACCTTGTATGGTCATTATATTGATTTTCAGAACCGACAGCAACGCCTCTGCTCCACCAGGTCCTCAAGCTGACTCGCCTCAGTCCAGCGACATGGAAGCGCCAGTGGACGGCATGGACAACTGCGTTGGGTAAGACTAAGAGCACTACCCGTGGACGTAGATGGATGTAAGACCACGACACTAGCCTAATCCAACACGCTGAACGTACCTCTCTTGCCGGAGCACCCGAGGAACGTTACAGAAGTGTTCCATGAACAGGTTTCTGGCGCTCATAGTCTGCTGTCCTCCTCTGTTTCGCGTAGTTTGGATATGTCTCGGCCAATCAGTCCTTTCAGTTCAGTTCAGTTCAGTTCAGTGTGGTACCTACGCGCTCGGACAAGCCCATACGTGCACCTCCCCGTCTGTCAGAAGATTCCCCATCGCGGCTGCCTTTGAAACAGTTCCGATATTCCAGAACTCAGTTTTTACTCCACCCACCTCCTGGAGAAGACTGGTCACCTGGACGGGGATGGACTTGGCCTGCAACAGGATGTGGAAAACACCGGAAGCTTTGACGCCGGTGTCCACTGTAACAATAATAATAATAGATTATTTATGGCGCCCCATCTCGTAAGAGCTCAGAGCGCTACAAAGATATAAGGATATACTCATTTCATCACACACACGCACACGCGCACGCACACGCACGCACACACACATACACGCGCGCGCGCGCGCGCACACTACTGGTGATGGATTGGTAAAACGACAGATCAGTATGCAGAGGAGAAGAGATGGGTTTTCAAGGACTGTCACACTGATGCGGACTGTCTCGTAGCGGAACATCCTCCACAGGGCCGCACACACGCCAAGGGCGTTTTCCACTACACGACGCGCTCTGGAGAGACGGTAGTTAAGCACCTGTTGGTTGAGAGGGCTCGGTTTTTCTCATAGACCTATGTATAAGCGTATATACACACACGTGTATAATATATAATAAGTATATATAGGTCTATGTTTTTTCTCACACGGAAAGGCCGCAGCATTATCGGTGTGTGGCGTGGAAATGCTTCATCCCCAGCGAGGTCATGGGGCAGGGCATCAAGGCGAGAGGCGTCTGGCAAAGATGCGGCGGCTTAGAGAATTCCAAGAATTCTCACCGAGACGGCTATATCTTCAGACCTCAACGCGGGAAGATTATTATTATTATTATTCATAGCTTTTATATAGCGCTATTCTCTGCTCTCGAGCAGGCTCACTGCGCACATGTCGCATGTGATTCTGAATGAGTGACTGCAACATTTTATAGCGCGTATTATTAATATCCACGGAAGTGGTGTACTGATAGCGCTCTTTGGTTGTTGCATGGCTGGTGCCACGTGAAATGCTGCCGTCTCGGCGCAAGTTCTGTGTACACCATTCAACCATGCACTAGTTTACATTGTCACTTCATTCAAAGCCACAATGTAGGGTGTATGCGTGTTTAACTGTAACCTGTCACCTGTACCTTTCGCAGAATGACAGGGATCTTTTACGTGCTACTGCGGGAATGGATACCGAAATAAGAGTCAGCACAGAAAGTTGACCCTGGAGAAAAAACTTCTCCCGCCGCTCCTGCCGGGACTCGAACCCGGGACCCTTCGATCACGAGTCCGACGCTCTAACCACAAAGCTATCCCCGCTCACTGATCCCCCCTTGTCACTGTTGCGACCGTAACAGACCACGTGAACGCAAATAAATCTCAAGTTGGTGTCAGTGCACCAAAGCCATCAGGACAAGTGAAAACGTGCCTGTGTAGGTCCGATAAAGGGATCGATCCAGAGTTCGACGAGGCTTTCGACATAACGTGCTTCCCATCCATAGCGCCCGGACAGTGTGGGAGGTTCCATGGACCTACATAATAATGTCTTGCCTGGACGTTGGCGGCAATCAGTGGCCAGTCGTCACACCGCTTTGGCAGCACCGTCGTGTGATGAGGCGGCAGGCATGGACCTATGTATATATATAAACCATGGTGGCAGACGCTCCCCGCACAGGACTTTGTGGACTTCAGCCGACAGTCTTTCCCACAGGTAGCACGTCCCCACGGGAAGCTGAGTGCCGATGATCGGAATCTTTCTCCACTGAGCTGCGGGAATACTGAAAACAACACCGAAACAAATCCATTCATGTACATCTAGACTAGCAGACACTGTGGTAGACAAACCGGGTGCAGCTTTAGAAAGGCACGTTCGAAAAATTCTGAAGCTCATTATGATAAGCATCCTGGAGAGCCTGTCGTAAAATTCTTATCGGTAGATAGATCAGTATATCTTGTGAGCTACCGGCGGGAATCAGATTGCATAATAAACTGCACATAGCATTCTGACGTATGGAATGTTTCGTTACGTACGTAATATAGTACATACGAGTGTGCACACTCGTGCAAATGACTGACATACACACACTCGGCATACCGCGGCACGCACGCACGTGTGTCAGTGTCATTATATATTATACGTGTGTGACAGTTTGCTTTTGTATCAATATGTGTTGTGGGCGGGGGTGGGGGAGATGGTTATGTGTTTGCTTCGTGACGTGTGTGTGTGTGTGTGTGTGTGTGTGTGTGTGTGTGTGTGTGTGTGTGTGTGTGTGTGTGTGTGTGTGTGTGTATGTGTGTGTGTGTGTGTGTGTGTGTGTGTGTGTGTGTGCCACAGTATGTGTGTGTGTGTGTGTGTGTGTGTGTGTGTGTGTGTGTGTGTGTGTGTGTGTGTGTGTGTGCCACAGCTTCTGTGTGTGTGTGTGTGTGTGCCACAGTGTGTGTGTGTGTGTGTGTGTGTGTGTGTGTGTGTGTGTGTGTGTGTGTGTGTGTGTGTGTGTGTGTGTGTGTGTGTGTGTGTGTGTGTTAGTTATTGGAGGTGTGTGTGTGTTAGTTATGGGAGGTGTGTCTGTCTAAACATGTATATATTTTTGCTTTCAGGTCAAGCGCTGCTTTAGCTTCAACTACCGCATCTTCAACTCCCGTGGGACCACCAAAGAAAACCCTCAAGCTCACCTCCGCCAAAAAAACAACGAAGAGACACGATACTGAAATGGGCAGAGCAGTGACCCAGCTGATCGATGACCGCCGCAAAGGTCGGGTGGTCACTGATCGGTTGGGTCAGTGCTCTAATGAAACGAAAGGCGGTGCTGAAGAAGCTTTTTTCGAAAGTTGTGCTTTTCGCATGAAAAGGCTCCCCCTGCAGACAAGGTCGTTTTTACAACTCCAGATATCTCAGTTATTTGTCAATGCAGAAAACCCAGGTCTCCCCCCAGTGCCGATCACCCCCTTGCCGTCCCTCCAACCCTCAGCGCACCCCACCACTCCACACACTGACAATACATATCACCACTCCACACACTGACACTGCATATCACCACTCCACACACTGACAATGCATACCACCCCTCCACACACTGACAATGCATACCACCACTCCACACACTGACAATGCATACCACCACTCCACACACTGAAAATGCATACCACCACTCCACACTGACAATGCATACCACCACTCCACACACTGACACTGCATATCACCACTCCACACACTGACAATGCATACCACCACTCCACACACTGACAATGCATATCACCACTCCACATACTGACAATGCATACCACCACTCCACATACTGACAATGCATACCACCTCACCACATACCGACAAAGCATACCACCACTCCACATACTGACAGTGCATACCACCACTCCACATACTGACAAAGCATACCACGACTCCACATACTGACAATGCATACCACGACTCCATGCACTGACAATGCATACCACGACTCCACACACTGACAATGTATGCCACGACTCCACATACTAACAAAGCATACTGACAATGCATTGCATGACTCCACATATTGACAATGCAGACCATGACTCTTCATACTGACTGTGCATACTCAACTTCCACATACTGCCTCCACATACCACCGCTCTGCATACTGACTGTATACCATGACTCCACATACTGACAGTGCATACCACAACTCCACATACTGACAATACATACCACGACTCCACATACTGACTGCGCATACCTTGACTGCACATACTATTATTCCACATACTGTGCATGCCATAAATGTGCACACTAATGGTACATACCATTAGTCCACATTCTGACTAAACATACCATAACTCTACATACTGATGGCACATACCTTTATTCCACATACTGACTGCATATCCAATGACTCCACATACTGACAGCACATACCACAACTTTGTGCATGCCATAAATGCCAACTTGCCAACTTGTGCATGCCAACTTGTGCATGCCATAAATGTGCACACTAATGGTACATACCATTAGTCCACATTCTGACTAAACATACCATAACTCTACATACTGATGGCACATACCTTTATTCCACATACTGACTGCATATCCAATGACTCCACATACTGACAGCACATACCACAACTTTGCACACTGACTGTGCATACCATGACTTCGCATACTGACTGCTCATACCATGACTCCACATACTGACTGCATACCACAAATACACATCAGTACTGACTACACATACCACAAAATAATAGACATACTGACAAGGCATACCACAAATACACATACTCCACATACTGGCTGCACATACCACAACCCTGCACTGATGTTGACTGCACATAGCATGACTCCACACACTGACTGTGCATGAAGCATGACATTGATAAAATCAAATACATTTTGGTGTGTCCCATCCAGATTGTCAGCACGTCATGGAGACTGGCAACAATCTGAGCACCATCATGTCTTAAGTATATGGCAGCAAGTGAGCTGGTTCAGCCCTGTCGACCCTAAGGTCTTTTTTTTCCTTGTCTTTTTTATATGGGGGGGGGGGGGGGGGGGGGTCAATAAATTTCAATATTTTGAATGTACACGTGTCTCTGATCTTTGTTTGAAGTCTGGTGCTCCCAATGGATGATATACATGCACGACGGCGAGATGCCTAGGCAGCGAGTGAGAAACAAAATAACATTCCAGCCTCGCAAAGGACGCTACGCGGATACAATAAGTGAGATTACACTGCATGCAAATCAGTAATGACGACAGCGCTTCACTAACTAAATCGGGCCGCAAAAGAGCCAATAAAAAATATAAATAAAAAATCTGATGAGTAACTGCACTGGCATGCATGCGGTGTCGTCAGTTCAAGTAAGTTGTGCAACTACGGTTTTTGAAAAACTCGGCGGCAAGGCCCTTTTCCCCAGGAAGCATCTATCGGCCAGCCTCATGACAAAACTTGTGGATCTGGCTTAGATGGACCTAGTGACTTCACTAGTTGAGTGCAATTATTACGTCAGATCACAAAGTGTCGGAATGTCACGGAATCAGTGATTGAATCCATTATTTCAGTGTTGACTGGCCGCCGGAATACCCCGGTTGCACCCGTGCCAAGAAGTAAATCGACTGAAGACCCAACAGGCAATCGGCGAGGTCTCAGAGAACCGTATAGCTGTTGTTGTTTTTACCAACATCAACAACAACAGGGGAATTTCCGAGGAAAGCGGAAATCCCCACCTGTCTAAATATAGAAACGGTCACGTGGATCGTTGAGTCATTCAGTATGCTGCCATCAGCAGCAGAAAATCGACGCAGTTTCTCAGCATGCACTTCAAACTGCAAGCCCTTCGTTGTCAACAAGCTCAGAAACGAGGACACGAGATAACACGTCGGCTGTTGTGGTAAGTGATGCTATCCGTCCTGCTCTAGTGTACGTACAGTAAGAGTTTTGAATGCAGTTCTGATTAGCGTTTACTGTGACCTGCGAGGTCGTGTGACGTCGCTATGTTAACTCAGGCTGGTTTGAATGTGTGCCAGCTGTGACGTCGTGACCTGTAATCACCAATTAACTTGGACCTTCTCTGTGTTTGTGCATGTGGATAAGATAGATACAATCTTAGAAGTGGCATGTGTTTGCCGTCGGTGCATCAGACCTTCTGGTTGATAGCGTCGCAGCCAAACCATGCGTCATCGCCATCATCTGTGCTGGCGGAGTTGTACTGCAGTCAGTGACAGTCGTCGGCACTCGCGGCCGTCCGCCATGGGCAATTATGCAGGTATAGTAGGTCGTTTACTGAACCGTAGGTTTAATTCGGCAACTGAATAATAATTGTCGTGCTTTTAAGGTAAGTATTTGCTTATGCAATTAAGCGTGTGATTAACCCCTTCACTGTCCCAGCCGTGTAAAATTTCCGGGCTCAGTGGGAATGATACAGATCATGTACAGACACAGAAATTTTATTGTCTACGAATAACATAGAAATTTGCCTTACGACTGCATAAAGGATACCAGTAAGATAAATAGATAGATTTACCAGTAAGATAAATGACCCACGGACGCGCCTGAAAATGAATATATTTTCCAGTCCTGTAACATTTATTTTCAGTGCTATGCGTTTTAATGGGCTGAGATTCGTTTACATGCCGTCAGTGCGAAAAATAAGACAAAAAGGCTTAAACCGCTGAGGAAAAGTCCACGGTTTTTAAGCATGCAAAATGACCATCGAAATGGTTGACAAATGAGTCACTAGTTTGAGATTTAATGAAATAAAAAATGAAGAAAAGGAAAAGAAAAAAAGAAGAAGTTTATCAGTGTTGGTTTTTAATCGATTTTATTTCTGTAGGCTGTATTTTCTCGGGTTCTCCATCAGTCACGTGACTTTCTCGGAAGTCATGACGTCATTCTGGGGAGTCGGTGCGGTTGCCATCTTAGATTGTTCATTGAATGTGTATGCGTGTGGTCGACAAAAAGCTCTGACCATGCTGGCCTACTGTATTGCAGCAAACTGTAACAGCTCACAAGCAACCCAAAGCATAACTATGCACGATTTCCCGCGGAATCGACCCACAGTGAGGCGAAACTGAATGGCCCGGTCAAATTTGTACAATTCAAACGAGCTGAC
>OY757546.1:20112347-20161688 GCA_963584105.1 Alviniconcha strummeri | reverse complement strand
GGGGGGGGGGGGAGAGAGAGAGAGAGAGAGATCCCGTTCAAAGGATACACACGAAGAAAGCAAAATGTACTCCAGGAATGAAAACACACTCTCTCTCTCCCTTTTGCAAGTACTGAACCACATTACACAAGCTTTAGGATTATACGGTTTTGCCGTTGTGCGACTTTTACCGTAGTCACTATGTAAGCGTCACGGCAAAGATCTCGGCAGTAGTGTGACGTAGAGAACACCACTAGTCTACAAGGTTGGCAGTCCCTTTCGGCACATGTGCTACACCAAGCTGATCAAGGCGGAGAGAAACAAACAGCCACTCTTTGACCTTCCCCTCCCAAAGATACCCTTTCTGGACTCCTTGAAATCCAACTAAAAACTCTTTTTTTTCAAAAAACAAAAGGCCCACCATGTTTCTCCCTTTTGCGCTGCACCCCCCCCCCCCTCCTCCCACGTTCTCAATCTGTTTAAAGTTAGGGTTGCAAGTTGTGTATATGGAGTACACCTGCGTACGTGGGCATGTAGGGTGCATAGAACGGTTGTGACGGCGAAAATAAAATTGCGCCGTATAAATATTTTAATTACAAGAATAAAAAATGTAAAAAAAAAAAACTCTATAGGTTCGGGGAAGGTGCCCAAATGTGTTCGTTCGGAGTAGGCAGAAGCGGTAACCACTCTGACCGCGTACCACCAAATGGAGGAGTGGAATTCTGGAACTATGGCCCAAACCAGAAAGAAGGCACAGGACAGTAGGTGTTGGACGGCGAGTGGCGGTGCTCACACCAAGAGCGCCTTTGTTCCCTGTTGGACGCAGGCACATCAAACCTTGACTCTTATTAACTGCTGTGCAGAGTTCAGGAGCTGTGTGAAAGTGGAGGTGGCCGTCCTGGGCTTTCCGTCCTGATGAGCCTTACGGTTTCCGTGGACGTAAAGCAACGATGAACCGTACTTCGGCATCCGTCACAGTTTGTCCCTAATATGTCAACCGACATCCGAGGACATGAAGCTCTACGTCACCATCATCATCATCATCTAACTGCTGTTCAGTGTCCGTGAACGAAGTGGTCGCTTTCACTTTACCGCGAACTCTTGCCCTGTGTTCTATGGTTGTCCAGTCTTGTGTCCGTTGCTGAAAACCGTAACTCTTGCCCTGTTTATCGTGGGTTGTCCAGTCTCTTGCCCTGTGTTCTATGGTTGTCCAGTCTTGTGTCCGTTGCTGAAAACCGTAACTCTTGCCCTGTTTATCGTGGGTTGTCCAGTCTCTTGCCCTGTGTTCTATGGTTGTCCAGTCTTGTGTCCGTTGCTGAAAACCGTAACTCTTGCCCTATTTATCGCGGGGGGGCGGGGCGGGGATAGCTCAGTGGTTAGAGCACCGTACTCGTGATTGAAAGGTCGCGGGTTCGAATCCCTGCTGGAACGGCGGGAGAATTTTCTTCTCCAGGGTCGACTTTCTGTGCTGACTCTTATTTCGGTATCCGTTCCACCCCCGTGTTACCACAGTAGCACGTAAAAAATCCCGGTCATTCTGCCAAAAAGTGCAGGTGGCAGGTTACAGCTAAACACGCATACATCTTACGTATGTGGATTTTATTGAACCGTGCTTCGGCATTGGTCACAACTTGTCCCTAATATGTCAAATGACATCTGAGGACATTAAGCATCAACTCATCATCATCTATTTATCGTAGGTTGTCCAGTCTCATGCCCTCCACCGAGTAAAGCTTTAATGTTTGTCACAGTTGTCCGGTCTTATGCCCTATGACACTAATGCTTCGTTGCTTTTAAGGTGACATTAATGTGCACACCGTCTCGTCACATCTGACCAAAAGGCGTTCACTCTTTACCTTGGGTACGCATTCTGAGTCTCTGTCGTTAAAGTAAATTGGACAGTTATCAAAGTAACTTTATACACGAGAATGACATAATTTCCCCCACCCCCTTCCCCACTCCACCAACACACACCCCCATGCCTTATACACACTTAGTACTCTCCCGAGACAAACAGAAAGAGACCTTGCTTACAAAAATGCCAGTATTTTTTTAAAGGTATTATTAATTTGCTGGAGTAGCTGACTTTAACCCAAGAAGATGCATATACAAAATACAGTGGCAAACAAATTTGTTCTCTAAAAAAAAACAAAAAAAAAACAAAACAAAAAAAAAATCATACTTTATTTTTTCCAAGGTGCACCAGATGTTTGATTCCTTTCCTTCTTTTTTGGCATTTTTTTTTTCCTGCACTTTTTCCGTCCTTTTCACGCATCACGCTCAACGGCTCTTACAGTATGTAAATATGATATCCAATCTGTCGCCATCATCACGCCAAGTGTGGTCACTCCTAACTACATCTGTTGGGCGTCTGGCGTATCAAAACAAAGACGGGGAAGAACTGCACACGCGAGGCACTCGAAAAGTTCCCCTTCACACACAGAAGCCTTTCGCTGCTGACAGTAAACTCGCATATATAAAATACATCAGTGGAAAAACTAGAAGGAGAAAGCATCCCCGACCATTAACAAACTGACTGCTGGAAAGGAGGGTGGAGGGGATGGAGGAGCCATTAAGCGATCATTCATTTTGTCAAGCCAACTTTTTCTTTAGTTTCAAGCCATCTAAGGCCATTTTGAATTCCACACTTAAGCGTCAACCACACAGGGTCACCTCAGGACGGTGAATTCCACAATTAACTGTCAACCACAGGGTCACCTCAGGACGTTGAACTTCACAATTAACTGTCAACCACAGGGTCACCTCAGGACGGTGAATTCCACAGGTAACTGTCAACCACAGGGTCACCTCGGGACGGTGAATTTCACAGTTAACTGTCAACCACAGGGTCACCTCGGGACGGTGAATTTCACAGTTAACCGTCAACCACACAGGGTCACCTCAGGACGGTGAATTCCACAATTAACTGTCAACCACACAGGGTCACCTCAGGACGGTGAATTCCACAATTAACTGTCAACCACAGGGTCACCTCGGGACGGTGAATTTCACAGTTAACCGTCAACCACACAGGGTCACCTCGGGACGGTGAATTTCACAGTTAACCGTCAACCACACAGGGTCACCTCAGGACGGTGAATTCCACAGGTAGCTGTCAACCACACAGGGTCACCTCGGGACGGTGAATTTCACAATTAACTGTCAACCACAGGGTCACCTCGGGACGGTGAATTCCACAGTTAACTGTCAACCACACTGGGTCACCTCGGGACGGCGAATTCCACAATTAAGTGTCAACCACACTGGGTCACCTCAGGACCATGAATCACACAGTTAACTGTCAACCACACTAGGTCACCTCAGGACGGTGAATTCCACAGTTAACTGTCAACCACACAGGGTCACCTCAGGATGATGAATTACAAAGGATTTAAAAAGAAAAGAAAAAAAAGGGGGGACCCAGTTACCAATGACAGATACCACACTTCACAAAACTGAGAACTACCCACATGGACTACTTATCATTGCATTCAGTTTGTAAGAACCACAGTAGAGGAAATATCACATGCTGTTGCGTATTTCTGGACACATGTAATTCGGACGTATGCATTGTAATTATTGTGAAATAAGCGTGGTTATCCAAGATCATGAGCGCCTTTCTTTCCCCAAACCCTGACTAAAATGAAAAATGTCACTTTCAGTCCAATTTGACTTCCAACTGCAAGCTGTGAGTGGAAAGCGAATGTTGTGGAAAAAGGATGGGCCACTACACAAAGCAATGACAGGCTGACACAAACAGTACATGTGCCACACAAAGTCACATAAAATGCATTCTCTTAAAAAACACAATGCATGCATCATGATGAATGAGACATATTGACCTTTGATACCCCTTCCAGTGACACCGTTTCATACTGTGTACTCTGCACATCACATATCTCACTACGCGCATAACAAGGATACATACCTGATACAGTTTCAGTACTTTGTCCTCACTCTATGATATTCATAACTATATTAACTCTCCCCACTCCTAAAAAAATAAAATAAAAATAAAAATATATAAAATCAATTATTCCTATTTCAGTGCACCAATTTAACATTGCCTTTATTATTTACTCAAAACATACACTATATGATTTATGGTATCCTGAGTAGAAAAATCTATGTCACAACTTGAACATTCATGTTCTCACACACCACACACACAAAGCTTACATTCATGAATGCAGGTGAAACTATTGCTTCATAAAACAAATTATCAAGCAGCAGTTTATGAAAGTAAATACAGTGGTGAAGAAACGATATGTTCTTGTGACTCAACCAACAGTGGTTAGAAGTGGACGCAATTTATTTGACGAAAAGACAAATTGCCAAGGCAAAGAAGCACACTCTTACTGTCATATACATATTTATTTGTTGCTCTGACATTGGAAGTGTCTGCAAGGTAAGCTGCTTAGATCATAGTAGAAAAGATCACCAGAAAAGTAAAAGGTTGTTGGCATAACCTCTGGAATGATAAACAGATCTATTCTCATACATGGACAAGCTCACTGACAAAAAAATTACAATGAAGTGGAGTGGCGAAAAGGCAGCATTAAACTTAACTAAAGATTTTTGGACATGCACATTTTTCAACTTGTATTTCACATTATACGCTGTGCAAAGTGGAAAAAACATGAGTCAGTGAGAGAGAGAGAAAACAGTTACACTTCTCTTTTCACAGGAAAATCTCAGACAGAACTCAATCAAACCAGATCTCAGTAGGAATATATGTTTACAAAAGCAATAAAGCAATGAGAACAACAAACTCAAATTTTTTTTTTCTCTCTCTCCATTTTCTGTTCAAAATGCACTGTGAAAATTAAAATTCCCTTGCAAGCCACCAATGGGGGCGGGAGTGCGGTGGGGCATAACACACAACCAATCCTGTCCAATCAGCAGTGACACACTTGGTACTGGAAAGCATGGAATTCACACCTTCACACATTGCAAATGTTTTGCTACAACTGATTTCACCAATTATTAAATGCAGTTAAATAGCGGATGCAAGCTTCGGATAGACGTGTACAAATTTCCTTGCAGCTGTAAGGTACACATAATAGCACTTAGCAGGCACACGCCTTGTAAGGCCTGTACAGATAGTTTTTGTCATTGTATAGGTACACAAAATGTTTCTTTACCGTCAGTTTGATCATTTAGTGTGTTGTTATGATGACCAGAGCACAGAGAACTATGGAGAAAAAAAAGCCCCCTCTCCTATCCCATTCCAGCAAAATAAATATTATCTCAAATATCCAATAAAGTAAATAGGCTATTCATTTTAATAAGTATGCATAGAATAAATTATTAAACGCGCCAATTATAACACAGAAAAAGAAGACCCCACTAAATGTGCATACCTGGTTAAAAAAAAATCAGTGACGGTGGAACAATCAATGATGGCAACGTCCATAAAATGAACTTAAGACATCCACAGAATCAAAACATCCTTACTGAAATGAAGTCTTGGTTGATTCCCTCTCCTCTCTTTAGTCCACACCCAGCACCTTCAAATAATTGTGGGCAAATGTATCTCTCTCTCTCTCTCTCTCTCTCTCACGCACACACACACACACAAAACCTTGGTTTCCAGCAAGGGCCCTGGGAACCATTTGATTACGCACAAACACTTTCAGCAAAACTTTTATTCCATTCAAGTCAGTGAAGTTTCATTCGGTTCAAGCATCCATGAAAGAAAACAAGTGTTGCACACACACACACAAGATCTCTGAGTCATTGGAAAGCGCCCCGGTACCCATCTTCACGTATGTGCATGAGAAGAATTCCGGTCTCCACAAGTCTGAAGAAAGCCAGTCATGGAAAAGGTGAAATGGGGCAAATCTGTGAATTCCTCGGTGATGCGGCGTCAGGCCAAAAAAACATCAGGAGATGCCCAGAGACACTGTGAAAGTTGTGTACATCTCTGACAAATAGTCAGCCCGCCGTTGATCATGTTGGGCAGTGTTCTCACTGGCTTCGTTGATTTCACCCCTAAACAGCTAACCCAGTGAACGCACAATGCTTCCACACGTTCAAATGATGGAGCTGGCATCACTCACTCTTCCTTCATGCATACTGTACACAGTAAACCTACAACTGGCACAGAAGAGGCTTTTTCTAATGCGCATTACTCTATTCCCACGTTGTGACAAAGACCCAAACTCTCAAACTGCAGTGAAAAACCAACAACATCCAGACACCTCGGTTTCGCTAAAAAAGAAGAAAGGAAGTGAGCCACATGGTGAACAACAGGCAGTATACACAGGCTTCTGTCACCGTCTGTGAAATTTGTCCGCAGTTCTGCCACTGCTTCGTGCGGATTCAAAATAATGCCATCAGTTTTCCTTTTCTTTTGGTATCCTGGCCAGGAGTGGAGTGCACAGAAACACAAAGCTTGCACGTCCATTGGCAACTCCCACAAGTCCAGAAAGCACAAATGCTAGAGTGGGAAGAAGGGGGGGGGGGGGGGTATGGGGGGAGGAGTCAAGGAAACAAAAGTGTGTTGCCAAGGTTTGCCACCACTGGCACAGCATCCCAGTGTTTGTCACCACTGACAACACAGCATCATGACATGGCTACTTTCTTCCTCCATCATCACCACAGAGTTCACAGACAGATTGACGTTTCTCTCATCCCCTGCCTCTCCGTCTTTCCTGCTTCACAACCAGGAAGAAAGAAACAAATGGGAGCGGGGACAACGCTGACTGCCAGAGTCAGCAGCGCTGCCAATGAGGTACAGCAGCAGCAGCGGCTGGGGACTGTGTGGTGCTAGTCCAGCGTGGAGATGAGGAGCAGGATCTCCTTGTGGAGGTTGGCCAGCTTGCCCGGGGCCTCCTGCCGCTTCTCCATCATGCTGCGGATGTCCATCAGCACCGTGTAGCACTTTGTGCACTTCCGCTGTCTAAACACACAAAACAACGCCCAAATCACACACCTCTGATGGCCAGCGGTGTTAGAAGACTGTGCTCCTCAGCCCAACATCTGCCGTCCTAGTACATTTTTGCCAAAAAAATGGTCTTGCTAAAAAAAAGAAGAAAAAAAAGAAGAAGAACAAAAGAGGATTAAATGTGGTGATGAAGACAAAGGTGTGTGACATCTGCAAAGCACTATCTATTCCTTTCGTTGATTTGTGGTGGTGCAGAAGTGAAACACTGAGACACACAGCTGTGCTCCCTAAACTCCCATCTCTGAAGCACAGTTCCTTTGCAGAATCTTGAATGTGAATACTTACAGTCCTACAACAAGCTGACATCTACAAGCAACATAAGATTTACACAACATTTTTTTTTAAAACTATTCATAGAGAACAGCAGTAACTAAAAGGGGTAGGAGGAAGAAAGGACAGATAGAAAAGATCTTTTTTGAAGCACAAAAGACAGGCAGCTACCAGTTTCTGACTTTCAGTTCCACCTCTGCCAAGGGAGGGAATAAAATTATTCCCCCCCCCCCCCAACCAAAATGTACTGTATCTTGCTAGTCTTACATATCCAGTTAACAGTTGTGTTCTCCAGACCAATGCACTGTGGCAAAGCAGAAAACAGACCAAATCTGAGATGAAACAGAGCATGGGTGAGACAGAGATGGGCCAATATCAAAAGGCATAAGGCTTCAGAACTACCGAAACTGTATGGATTAAACTCCCAAAATCATTCCAGATTCCTCGCTACATCACAGTTCGTTAGTTCTTGGATTTTATCATCTTGGCAACCAGCTTTGCAATACATTTTAACAGTTGGTCTCACACGTGAGGTTAATTAAAAACAGGGAAATGACCCTACCTCTCCTCTCGGGCGATGTCGACGCCAACGCTGGGTGCACTGGAGATGTTGGCCTTGATGGTCTGCCCTAGGTTCCGCATCACCAGCTTCACCGCTTGGCCCGCCGCCAACACGTAACTGTGGGAGTAAGACATTCAGCATCACTGTACACGAGTCACTAGGGACAGACAGGGAGTAAGACGGGTCAGCATCGCTGTACAGCAGAAAGAATGCTCTATGGCTGGGAGTAAGACAGGTCAGCATCACTGTACAGCAAAAAGAATGCTCTATGGCTGGGATTAAGATGGGTCAGCATCACTGTACAGCAGAAAAACTGCTCTATGGCTGGGAGTAAGACAGGTCAGTATCACTGTACAGCAGACAGACTGCTCTATGGATGGGAGTAAGACAGGTCAGTATCACTGTACAGCAGACAGACTGCTCTATGGATGGGAGTAAGACAGGTCAGCGTCACTGTACATGAGTCAGTAGGGACAGTCTGGGAGTAAGACAGGTCAGCATCACTGTACATGAGTCACCAGGGACAGAGTGGGAGTATGACAGGTCAGTATCACTGTACAGGTGACAAACTGCTCTATGGCTGGGAGTAAGACAGATCAACATCACTGTACAAGAGTCACTAGGGACAGTCTGGGAGTATGACAGATCAACATCACTGCTGATCATGGGTCACTACGATCAGGTTGCAAAGTCAGTACTGCATAGCTGTGAGAGTAAGACTGGTCAACATCACTGTCAATGTGGGACTATTGTGCATTGTGGCGCAGAAGCTACTGAGAAGTACTCGTATCTACTACAAGTATCACACTTTGTATGGTGCGAGCCATACGCAGAGGCCTGAACTGAAATAAAGGTGTCCTTGCTGTAAGACAAATTAACAAGCCTTTTACTTGGTTGTGACTTTCACAAGGATTATTTGTTTGACCGCAATATACAGCATTTCAAGTCCATTTCTGTTGCTCACCATTCATATTTGCTGTTGAGGAGTTCTTTGAGCTGTGGCAGGAGCACTGTGCACAGGTCCAGGTTCCACAAGGAGCTACAGCGTACAGCACAACATGTCATGTCACAGTGGACTCACAGAACGTCAACATCGGCATCAGCACTACAATATTAAGTGCACAGAAGAGAGAGAGAGACTGACTCACTGATTGTCTGATTAAACTGTATTTCTCAACGGGGGTGGGGGTGAGGGATGGAGAGGGAGAGAGGGAGGGAGAGAGAGAGAGAGAGAGAGAAAGAGAGAGAGAGAGAGAGAGAGAGAGAGAGAGAGAGAGAGAGAGAGAGAGAGAGAGAGAGAGAGAGAGAGAGAGAGCAATCACAACAGAATTTGTTGTTTCGCTCTACAAAGCCTCTCAAACCATTTGAAATAGATGGAATCCAATGCAAAACACAAACAAACAGTCAAACAAACCAGCATGCAAACCATAACAATATTTGTTCACAGTTCACCATTTCAGGTGACTTTAAAGTCACAGTGTCATTAATCAAGAGAAAGGTGGTCACTGCTGTTCAGTGCAAAATGTCATCCTAGGTAATAAAAGCAGGTCACCATTTCCAAGATGTCTAGTTTCTCTCATGCGTGTGCATGTGAGGAGAGAGGAAGAGAGAGAGGGGAAAGAGAGGAGGGAGAGAGAGCAGTGACAGAGAGAGAGGAGGGAGAGAGAGCTGTGACAGACAGAGAGAGAGAGAGAGGAGGGAGAGAGAGGAGGGAGAGAGAGCAGTGACAGACGGACAGAGAGAGAGAGAGAGGAGGGAGAGAGAGGAGGGAGAGAGAGGAGGGAGAGAGAGCAGTGACAGAGACAGAGAGAGAGGAGGGAGAGAGAAGAGGGAGAGAGAGCAGGAGGAGAGACAAGAGGGAGAGAGAGCAGTGACAGAGAGAGAGGGGGAGAGAGAGAGCAGGAGAGAGAGAGAGGAGGGAGAAAGAAGAGGGAGGGAGAGAGAGAAGGAGAGTGGAGGGAGGGAGAGCAGGGAGTGAGAGAGAGACAGAGATAGGGGGAGAGAGAGGAGAGGGAGAGAGGAGAGAGGAGGGAGAGAGAGCAGGAGAGAGAGGAGGGAGATAGAGAGAGGAGAGAGAGGAGGGCGAGAGGCAGAGAGACAGAGGGAGGTACGCACACACACACACAGAAGCAAAAGAGGCAGCCTGACAGACTGAGAGGAGAGAAGGAGATAGATCAGAGTTAAAAATCACCAACGTTTTTATGTTGAGAATGTTGAGGACATCAACAAGCACCGCAGGGTCATTCATACTTATGGCAGAGTCAATAGCTGTCTGCAAAAAACAAGACACACCCAGATAACACTCGTACAAATCACTTAAAAATGCACAGGCCTAATGTCTAACACCTTCATTACTGAATGCAACAGCAGCACTTCAACTCACTCTCAAAAAGGGAACAGCATTGCTAGGAAGATAGCAAGACACCAAACACAATGCCTGGGAGTCATTTTATCAAGTCAATGTTTTTGGATATTTTCACAGAGGCTGTTTATCATGTTTTTACTGTACGAAGCCCATTCTGAATGATAACTGGCTTACGCAGCAACTGAAAAAAATGAAACAAAAATATCTTGACCTGAACAGAGTAAATCCAAAGGGCCACTCTACAACTCCTTGGCAGTAACTTCACTTTTGTGCTTAAAACATGGTGACCTCCTTCATATCTGATGGACATACATCTGATCTTGCACAAGAAGTCAAAGAGTAAATTTTAAAAAAAACTGATCAGAATCTTTTCTGTGCAGCGAGTGGACTGAGAAAAGGGTGCCCGACCTTGGTGTTACCGGACGTCCACATGGCCCGCACAATCTGCAGGTTGCGACTGCGGCCTGCCAGCACCGTCATCATGGGGTTGTGTCCCTTGGTCACCAGCTCCTGCAGCTCATCCTCTGACCGGGACCCCGTCGCTCGGGCCGCTGGCTGCTTCTGTGGAGTGCAGGTGTGTGAATTGTCTTTCAAACCAATAATGGAAACAACTGAGAAGTTCGGGTGGCAGCGTGCGGGTCAGGACTGTCCGCCATTATTATAATGCAGAACTCAACACCCACACACCTAAGACACACATACCCCCCAATGGATTTTTTATTTTCATTTTCACCTAAACCTGCTGCATAATCCTGGATACACAGCTGCTCATATGGGGGTAGCCCTATTCATAAACCTCAAAACTTAAAGCAATGCTTTCTCTGCATCTAGAATCTTCTGTCAACTGTGACACTGACATCTACTAAAGCACAGCATTTTTTTTTTCTCTCCCAAGCTGTCACCCTTTCTTCAAAGGCATCTTAAATTTTAAGACACCAAGAAGTCTAAATATGTGGAACATCTTCATGAAGTCCAAAGGCTAGTCAGTTTGTAGTTTTCCGCTCCAAGGGAAGTAACTACAACCATCTGCTTTTGTGAGTTAATCCTACAGTTTGGACAAAACCCCACAAGTTAAAAAAACCCAATTATCTATCCCACATGTGGTGACTGCTGGCTACCACAAAAACAAAAACAATGCAGGGCAGTATCAGAAAATTGACTTGACAGAAAATGTCAGCAAACTATAACTAACAAGTAACATTATACAAAAAGTCAGACCACTGCAACTGACAGTGGGCAACCATCAGAATAACAAACATCAAAGCTCTACAACACACCAGCCTGCAACCACACACACACATGCACACATTCATGCCTTTGAGGCAAATAAAAAGATGCTCCCACCCCTCCCTGACTTACAGGCAAGAAGTCTTCCGCTTTGATTCCACCAACGTCATTTGGTCGTGGGGATCGCTTCTGTCGGGGTGGTGATCTTTCCACAGGCTGGTGGGGTCGACTGTTGTGATTGGCTGGCTCCTTTCTGTCAGCTGCTCGTTGTCGTACTGGTTGAGACTCTGGACCCGCTGAACGAGGCCAAGAAGCATTGAGGAGTCACGCACACCACACAAATACATTTATAAACAAACTGAATAACACAGCATCAGAGGAATTAAACGAAAATGTTTAGGTCTCCCACGCTGAAATAAACTATAACGCCAGATCACATTTCAGCTTGCCTGTGGGTTGTTCTTTTACTCCACACTTGGTTGTTCTCATCACAGCTTAACAACAACATTTTTAAAGGCATGGCACATTTGTTTGATTGTCAAAAATTAAGCTTTTCAAATAATGACGCTGCTTTACCGGGCAAAAACAATGTCATACACAAACCATACTTTCTTTACACAGACACTAAACCTTTCTATCAACTACCATTAAAATAATGTACACCACCCCCACCCCCCCATCCAGTCCTTTCTCTCAAACACACCTACAATAAACGCACTGCTTTGTTCAATATTTGATGAAAAAATCCAACGTATTACAAATAAATGTTTACCAAAATCTCTCAACTAACTAGAGATGGGGCTGGGGTGGCAGAAACAAAACAAAACCCCTCAAACAACCCCAAAACCAGACAAACTCAGTCAATCCAAGAAGGTGTTTCTAACACTCACAATCATCAGGTGGTGGCTGGAACTTCTCCACCTTTCGGGAAGCCTCATGCGCTGCAACAGGGCATGCTGTTAGCGACACCCACACGTCACACAAATCACCTCGCAGGCAAATCGCCGTGCATGCAACTGTTGCTAAAGGACATAACACATCCAACCCTACCCTCTCTCACGTTTCTGTCCTGCCGATGTACAATGCTGGCTGACTATGCTTCAGTTGCCAAACCAGTTCTTCAGATGGGACAAAAAGCCAAGACAGCATGTGCTACAGACATGTGTTAAAGGTCCCTTGCACTTAAGGGAAAGAAGTGTGAACCCGTTACTGTACTGTAGAGGAGGGATCAATGTTATATGAATAAATGCCCCACAATGATGTGCTTGGCAACAACAACAAAATCCCTTGACCATGGAACCAACTCCCTGTTTCTGTCCGCCATTCTACCTCTGTCAGCTCTTTTAGATCTTCCTTGAAAACCTTTCTCTTTTCAAAACTCTTTTTTTCAGTCTCATTGCCCTCATACGCGACTGGTGTGTTTGTGTGTGTATGCGTGTGAGTCTGTGTCTGTGTGTGCATTCATGTTGTATGCATAGAATTTTGACAATATGTACTTGTAAAGAACATGTAAATGCTTAGGGCCTGTGCGGGTTAGGTGCTCTAAGTATTCATTATTATTATTAAAATGGTGGCCCAGGCTAAGCCTGCTGACATTACATCATTGTAAAGAACTGACTTCTTGCTTTTACCAAGTTAGTTAGCTTTTCCCACTTAGGTGATACATAAACACGTGTCTGAACACATGCTTCAAACTGCACAGTCCCAAGGTTCTTGATCATAATTTCTCAAAACAGCATGGGCACGTAACAAATCTCAAACAGAACAAGGCCCTGAATGCTCGTGCAGAATCAACACCCAAGGGAGTTAATAAGCATTAAGGTGTGTTTGTATGCAGGTGCTGACTGACAAAAGCTCATCTATCATTCAGAGGGTGGCGAAAAGTCAACCGATTACTGGGCTGGTAAGCAAGACAGTATCGCCTGGAATCCTTGTGTGAATGCCTAAACAATTACCCATGACAAATTCCCACATTTAGATGGGGCAATGTAGTGGTCAAAATATTTGTTATACATGGAAGTCAAGTTGGTTTGATTTGCTCTATTTGCTTACAGATTTATCTCTAAACTCCCAACATGACTGTCACCAACACAGCATTGGAACAGAAGAAGAAAACAGCACTTGCATGCAGACAAACAAAATGCATACTCATTCACTAACTGAGCATCATCACTTTCAAAAGAACACACCAACATCCAAAGCCTTTCAGAATCATGGGCACTCAAAATCACTACAAAATCACCTCAGCCTAAACTGTCTTTAAAAAAATCAAACAGAAAAACACTGTGCTGTTGAACAGGCCTTAAAAAATAACTAAACAAAATAAACAAATGAATAAAGAAGAACAAAAAGACAGGTGGAGAGAGAGAAAACAAAAAAGACATGACACTACTTTTTTTGCCAACTTCTAAAGAAATGCTTCTACTATTAGTATGCTTCTGTACACAAAACAGCAGTACCCTCCATCACTGGTCACCATTTTTCTTGCTAATTTCTTGTTTTTCAGTTTGGTGCACACCCAATACAAGTAAGGTTTTGCTTTGAGGGGAAAGATGCATCTTTGGTCACCATTTTTGTGGCTAATTCCTAGTTTTTCAGTTGGTAGACACCTAGCACAAATTTAAAAAAAATCTGAAACAAGACTGACTGCTTCTGTTCTAAAAATAAAGGGTATTACCCCCAAAAATTTGCAGATTGTGTTTTTGTCCTAATAAATAGTGTTCTTTTAACCTTTTATGTATTTGGATCCAGTACAAATTAGTTTTTATTTGGAGATTAATGATGCACGAATACTTGTGAATTTTAGTTTTTTTCCCTAGCTCTGAATGTTTTTCTCTTTTAAGTGACTGCACAACATCTTGTCTAGTTTCTTGCAGTTTACTTTCAAAACCAACATGCATTTTTAACCCCCAATTTGACAATTCTCATCTCCTTAATCTAATGCAGAATCTAATGCAGAATCTTACCCACATTTGGTCCTAGACCAGAAGGTAGACTAAAACCAGCTGCCACTGCAAGTTACCACACAATGTTTCCAGCACAAAGAGGCATGCCATAAAAACAAAAATCCACTTACCTTTTCGGGAGTTGACCTGGAACAATTCACGGTATTCAGCGGGATTCTGAATATCTGCTGCAGATGTGTCTTCCGTGTCATCGTTTTTATCTGCAGGTTCCTCCGCCTTTTTGGGCTCACTAAAACACCACCAGACTGAGTCAAGGTTTCTTCTTTTTTTTCCTTCTGTAAGTTGCAGCAAAAATATTTCCCACTTTTTCCACCATTAGTACCAATAATTAGTACTAGTGGTTCTTCATACAGTATCAATCATTAAATGCTCTAATCAGCACCTTACAAAGAACAATGTTAAAGTAAAGGAGGGTAGAGATAACACTACACAGAAGTCTCTCAGTTAACATCACATGTATGCACTGATACAAAGGCACATCTGTTAAACTTTCACTCTCACTTACAAAGGCTAATCAACTAGATAAATTTAACTCCACAACGAAAAGTTCTTCACATCTTTGTAAACAATTGTTTTTGTGTGTGAACAATTGTTTTTGTGTGTGAAGTGTCAAGACGTATGATGAAGATATCAATCAGAGAACGGAGATGAGTGACTGTTTAAAAAAGACGCAGAAAAAAACTTTGTCGCTCTAAAATAAAAAAAGGATATATATATTGCTTCACCTGGCTTGCCGTGTTGACTGTGTAGGTGGTCGTTCTGTGACGAAACTTTTTCGGCTGCTGCAACAACCCAAAAAAGTATTTTCAGCATCCTGAATATATCTGATACATACCCACAACAAAGAGAAAAACCAACATGTAAAAACTACGCTTGTGATCTATGTTCACAATCAAAACCTTTACTAAAACAGCACAGTATGAATCCCAAAGGGTTAGATCCTAACATACACAGATCTATGAATCCCCAACTCCTTCATCATGAACATGCAAAAGTAAAGGTGATAATATTAACAATGTAAAACAGAAATTCCCTTACAATGATTACCCTTCTCCTTTCATACTGCCAATCCTCAGCACCACTACTACTGTCCTAGTAATGTTTCTTTTAATACAGAGTCAGTGCACGTTCTCCAAGCTTGGTTCTACACTGCAGCTGACCTGTACACACTGCTGTTACCTTTTTCCGCTTTCTTCAAAAAATATTTTCATTCGTACCATTGGTGTTTATTATAACAAACCCAGTGCGTGTTACCCAAGCTTGCATTTACACTGCAGCTGACCTTTACACACTGTCATTACCTTCACAGTTACCACCTAGTACATCAAATGTTTCTCATAATCACAAACAATGAATGTCCTCCAGCCATAGCTGTACACTGCAGATGACATGCACACACTCTGTTGCTGCATAATAAAAAACTTATTAAAAAAAAAAATTCATCACTCTAGTCTTTACCACACCATTAACACCTTAACTGCCCCAGCTCAATTTCCAGCATGGAAAAGTGCATGCATACATGCCTGCAAACAGTATATCTGATGGGCCTATAACAAATCTACTTTAATACTGTGTTTTGGTAGAAGTCCTTTCATGCGCTCTTGTAAAAAGGGAGAAACACCTTAATGATTTCAAATCTGGCACTTCTGTTGGTTGTTTTTCATGTGATGGTGTGCACAACATGCACGGCAGTGGAAGAGTGAACTGCAAGCGTGCATAATGTTTCTTAAAGCAGAACCATTGCAAGTTCCCCAACCGCAGCTTTATGCCAGGGGTGACCTGTACACTGCTGTTACCTACTTGCTCAAGTTGCCGGACTCACGGCGGTTGCCATTGGAACTTGGCGCAGTCCCTCCCAAAGGGCCCAGCTTCTGCACACACACACACACACACATGTAGTTTTCACAGTACATGCAACAAACCAGTTGGGTGCTGTGTTAAAGACTGATTGGTGATCACTTGTAAATAGCATTATTCTCCACTCCTGAGCACACTCGCTGCGCTTTTGTCACTTATGATTCTAAATGAGTAACTGTAGCTTTTTTTTGGGGGGGGGGGGGGGGGGGTTGTTACATGGCTGATGCCACATGGAACTAGTGTCGTGAAGATACATGAAATGACCAGGCTGATACCACAAAATTAAACAAGTCAACGCAGCTAATCTTTGCTGCATCAACACCTTCAGTGCGATTAACAAGCACAAATTAAAGCAATACTCCAACACTAACTTGGCACTAAGGGTGAAAAATATATTGACCAATCTCCCACGCCAGGTTTACACCCAAATCCATGCCTTCTCAGAGAGCCTGTGAAGAACAGGTCATATTTATTGTTCTAAGCCCAACAGAAGGCAGACCAACTAACATGCTATGACAGGGTTCATACAGAAAAATCCTTTCAAAATTCACAAACTTTTCATGAACCTTTGCAATATGGCATGGAAAAGCAACACAAAGATACGCAACTCTTCTGCCCATCTGGTAAAGGGGCACAACCCTTACTGCAGCTGATGGCTGACGCACTCTATCAAAACTGATAGGAAGTGCATTCTTTGTGATTTTGCGTGGCAAATTTATTCTTGTTAAACTACTGTTCAGTCTTCAGAAATGCCGTTTCTGACTGATTAGCTGACAGTTTTTTCCTAGCACTCTGAAGACCACATAATTCACAAACTTTCACAGACCCCACTCAGTTTTCAGACTTTCAAGGCCCTGAAAAGCTTATCCCATTTTTCTGAGAGTTCAGGAGCTGTGTGTGGCCGTCCTGGACTCCCCATCCCAATCAGCCTTATGGTTTCTGTGGATGTAAAGCAACACTGAACCATGCTTACGCACTGGTCACAGTTTGTCCCTAATATGTCAACTGACATCAGAGGACTTTAAGTTCTACATCATCATCATTTTTCCCAAACTTCCAAAGACCATGCGAACCCTGTATGAGAACACAGGTACTGAAGACAGAACAAACTTCACTTACCTCTAGGTCAACCACAAATGATGCCACATTCGTTTTGTGAAAAGATGCCCCAATCTGAAAGAAAAGACATTCAAGTAATGACTGGATACAACAGTGAAACAACTCATTTCCCTTTTCTGGCATTGAACTACAGGCTTCAAAGGCCATTCAAACTGAACCAATTCTCACATCCATGATCTGTACATCATAAACAAGAACAAAGCTGACTGATGACTGGAAATATAAGACAAAAAGAAGAAAGGAAGCCAAGCTATAATTGTTTCACAAGGAAGACCAAGTTCCACAGAGAGGTGTAATCGTGAGATAAACCTGTACTTATTCCTCTCTTGCATCTGATAACTGCTGCACACACTCCACTCACTTTCTGCAACAATCAGTCACATACCCTAACAATTCTATCCCACCAAACAAGCAGCTATTTCCAGAAACAAAATTTACCACTGATATCAGAGAATGCTTTAAACTACAAGCAATAAACACAACCACAAATCAACATCACAGATCTGAGATTTGTTGCATCACTCAACCCGGTGGAACCCCCAACAAAAGACCACCCTGCAAAAAGACCATGCTGATGAAACGCTGCTTCCGAGACCAACCTGAATCTTTTTCTTTTTTCTTCTTCTTCTTTTTGGGGGGGGGGGGGGGGGGGGGGCAGTGGGGTTTCATTCATAAGGGGTCACCACAATATACCAATTCAGACGACTCACAAGTTGCGTGTTTGAGATGCTCATATCACAGACATCACCCCATGCTACTGGCACTGTGTCGTAGCATTCAATTGGTTCCCAACCATACACCTTCAGCACATCTTTGCTGCCACTGTATAAGCACATGCCATCCGGATGGAAGGCAATACACCTGAAACAGAGAGCCCAAAATTAGCACGTCCTCGTCAATACGTGACAAATATCACCAGGGAGTAGGGGGAAGGATACAGACATCACCAAACCATGCAAAATCAGCAACGCTTTGCTGTCAGTATGCAGATGCAGTTCTTCAGCTGTATGCAAATAAATCTCCAACAAAAAAACCATCCCAAAATCTGCATATCCCTGTTGTCAACATGCAACCACATGCCATTACTGAAGGATACTGATACCTCTGTAACTGATGTAGTAAAATCAGCACATCTTTGACAACATATAGGCGCCCAAGAAAGCCATACACTTAGAACTAATGTAACAAACAGCTAGTAACTGGCAAGCCTTTGCTGTCACCATACAGGTGTATATTGTTATGGGGCAATGCAATGCATGTGTAACAAATGAATAACAATCAGCATTATATCTGCAGCCATGTATGATGCTGGCATCTCATAAGTGGGAAATGTACTACATCTCTAAACAAAGAACCAACTCAAGATTGGTACACCTCTGCTGTCAACATACAGTGTTTGTTACTTAGAAGTTAGAGAAAAGGAAACTGACCTGACAGCAGTGGAGTCCCCTTCAGTTGTGCTAACCAGCTGGAATTTCTCCAAGTCCCAAAACTTCACTGTCCTGTAAACAATCAACATTGATGAATGAATCATCTGACAAATAATTTTTTCTCAACAAATGAGATTAACAACAACAACAAAAATGGGCCCTAAAAGCATGTGATTAAAACCAAAAAAGAATCTCTGCAACCACTTTTGACTGTATCCAAAATGGAAAAGTCATAAGATCATATATTGCATGGTTTTATTTTCATTCATTATCTTCATATGCTGTATTCTACATAAACCTGGCAAAGGTATTTGTTCCAAAAGTTCATGTGCCCTATGAATTAATTACTGACTGCAGAACATTTTTGTTGTTGTTGCTGTTTTCTAACAGAGAGAGAGAGAGAGAGATACAGACACAGACAGAGAGAAAGAGAGACAGAATGTGTGCATGAATCCATATGTTTGTGCATGCAATCTTCTTTTCCTTCTTCCATAGTATACTAGTAGCCTCAAGCTCAATGGGAAGGCCATTACTACTGTTTATGAGAGCTGCATGAAGGAGAGAGAGAAAGAAACAAGCAAGAAGAAAAAAGTCTGGAGGGTGATGCAGCAGTGGAAAGCTGGATTCTAAGGTTCTTCATATTTCTTGTACGCATTTCCTTCATTGGCACACACACCCAAAAAAATCTTCCAAATATTTCAAATAAAATCAATAACAAAAACAAAAACAAAGTTTCCAATGCTACACCCTGTGAAAAAAAAAAAATTTTGAGGTCACAGCACTGTACAACATCACAAATACAAAGAAACAATACAATGAACTAGCACTATACACATAACACTCAGTCAACAGCATCAACAAGAACATCGCCACCACCATGCCAATCCAACCTATTTAGCTTTGATCTAAGAGCTTGGCCTCCTTGGGTGTAAGTCTTCATCTTCTGTCCGTGTTGCACAAGACGCACAGTGAGGAAGAGGTGTGTTTCAAGCTGAGATTTAACAGGTGACATATACAAGGAGAGACGGTTGGCAGTAATTTCTAAACAAATGGAGCCTGGTATTGAAAGGATCGCACAGCAGCATTTTTCAGGTTGACACAGGAAAAAGTCAGAAGTTTTTGAGAGTAGGAACGAAAGGATCTGGAGGGCGAGTACAAAGACAGACAGCAAGAGAGGTAAGGTGGTAAGAGTGCATGAAAGGATGACACAAGGAATAGTCGTAAGTTTTTGAGAGTAGGAACAAAAAGATCTGGAGGGCGAGTACAAAGACGGACAGCAGGAGAGGTAAGGTGGTAAGAGTGCATGAATGGATGTGCGCCACTAGTGATCATTGCTGTTACTTTATAAGTTTATTATAACACCTGATGAAAATGAACAGCTGCGAGTGGCTAACCTGTCAGCACTGCCGGAGGCCAGCAGCAACTCGTGGGGATGAAACTCTACAGCATTGACAGCCCCTTTGTGGAGCTTCAGATCTCTCAGCAGCTTCCCGGCTGTTAGGTCCCATATCTGTTGTGAGACGCAGCACAACAACATCAAACAATCTTCCTCACACACTTAAAAGGTTACCACTGAGCCCCTTACATATGGTGAGTCCATGAAAGAATGTCCCTGAACCACCTTTTTTTTAATATACATATATATCTTTCCTACTCTTACATGCATGGATTTGTAATCTTTTAATCTTCTATCACAACCACTTTTGTTTTGCAAACACTGACACTGTACATAATTTTTAACAAAGAGGGCTTGTGCAACCATTCTAGCTTCTACACTTACAATTACTTTGAATTCTGCTCCTCCCACTGAAGATTAAAAAATTATATAGCATCAGAGACTTGAAAACAACTGCAAGTTCTCTGTAAACCTGGATGGTTAAGTTTTCCTCCGTTTCAAGCAAAAGCCGCCTGATAATCTCTGGGTTAGGTTTGGCCATACACACCTTGACCAGACTATCATCTGAAGCGGACGCAATCCACCGTCCATCGGGACTGAAGCGGAGACAGTTGACACCACCTGAGTGGCCCTGAAAAGCACACAGCGAATTGTAAACAATGTCAGTGATGAAGCACAAAATGAGAAAGAGTCCCGCAGCCAACAATGGACCCTTGAAATCACTGTCGGTTCAAAACAGATCCACATGAACCTGTGCCCAGTCCAGAGGGTATGGGCTTATTTCTAGGGTAACAAGAACAGAAGCTGATGAAGAAAGGAGCTCAGGAACAGAAGAAAAAGGAGGAGGAACAAACAGTATGGTCAGTAACACTGGTCAGTAACACTGATAGTAACAGACAAATTCTACTGACAACAACAACAGAATTATTTAACAACTAAAAACCCTCAACTGCCATACCTTGTATGTGAAGATACAGCCCTTCCTTCGTATATCCCACAACTGCAACAGAAGATACACAGCTCATTGTTTCCTTCCCAACAACACAATGAAGTCACACAAACAAGCAATTAGCAACACACAGGTATTGTACTGATTACATTTTACACTTGACAATCCTTTTCTAAGACTGTAAGAGCTGAAGAAAACAGGAAAGAATGTGCCAAATAAAGAGAGAAAAAAAAGATTTTTTTTTAACATAAATTCTCCTTTCTGAGAACAAGACTGAGTAATTTTTTTCCCTATACCTGGCATTAAGAAATTTATACCCTTACTCATTCTAGGAAAAGTGCATCACATTTTTTCCTTATATCAATTCTTTGGGATAAAATTACTATAATGGGAATAAAAAGTTACAACTACACAGAAACAGAGAAAGTCAAAACAAACAAACTAAAAGGAAAATCACAACATCCAAAGCATTTATTTTAATGTGCATGATCATTTCACTCACCTTGACATTGCAATCCATGGAACCAGAAGCTACATATTCACCATAGGGATGAAAGTCCAGACTCTTGATGCCCGCCTTATGCCCCGTCAATGTGCGTAAAACTGACAAAAATATAAACAAAGGATGTATCAATTAATGAAAGATAAATACCTACAGTCAGACAGTATAACACTGCACAATTCAAGATCACTGTTCTAAAAAATCATGCTTAAAAATATGGCATGACATAAAATCAAATAAGAATGACTTCATCCAATGAAAATGTTCCCACCCACACCTCAGGGTAATACTAACAGACATGGAAGCCGCTATACTCCTGACCAAACACAAACTGTGTGTTTCATGAAGATGTCTACCTTGCATCTGGCCCACTCCAGCTTTCAAACATTCACAGCACAGGACTGAGGGGTTATCACCTGACATCTCATCTAAAGCACTCAACACAACTACTGCAGTCTCAGTGCTAATAATTTTGTTAGGGCCAAACTACTGTCAGTGTCACAATGTTACTGTTAAGTACTCTGTCTTCTAATGTGTCATTTAATGGTTCATTCTTGGCTTGTTACAAATGCAAGTGCAATACTTTGAAGACACTGGGCTTGGTGCTGGAGGCAGCAACTATCAAAAAACCTTCCTTACTTCAATACTTCACTTACCTGGACACAGGCAAACCTAAATGTAACACTACCAAGTGTCTTGGACAATCAACACAATTTCTACTTACTACAATACTAATTTCTACTTACTACAGTACTAGTTCCAACAATGGTCATAACTATGACCCCTCCCACTGTAACCATTTTCCGAATAAACCAGATACGGTATAATTTAATTTACAATATTTGTTCTATTACTTCTAACCAGAGCATTTTGCAGTTGTTTCTGTGTGTGTGTGTGTGTGTGTGTGTGTGTGTGTGTGTGTGTGTGTGTGTGTGTGTGTGTGTGTGTGTGTGTGTGCGCGGGTGCCTGTGTGTGTGTGTGTGTTTTGGTGTGTGTGTGTGTGTGCAGGCACCTGTGTGTGTGTGTTTGCATGCACCCATGAGCATGTGTGTGTGTGTGTGCGCGCGCGTGTGTGTGCATGTTGTCCTCTCTCCTTTGCAGCCTTGTGACTCACTTTTGGCCTGTTCCAGGTCCCACACCTTGAGAGCACCTGACTGGGAGCCAGCCACCACCATCTCCTCTGCATGGCCGAATCGCACAGCCTCTATCGTGGTGGTGTGACCAGACAGGCTCTGCGCACACAATGTTCAGCTATTTTGAACTGCTATTACAGACACTCAGACAGGGATCGCATGACTTTCAGCTATATTCCAGTCTCATCTGATATTCATGCAGGAACACATCACACTGTGAATGCCATGAAACTCATCCTGTGTTACAGCCTTGAACCACCGAATGAGGAGGGGGTGGGGGGGAGCAATCCCAAAACACATCAGTCCCAGAAATGGTTGGGCTGAATTAAGCTGATCACATGATTATCCATAATGGCACATAACTGCAGTCAGACTAATCAGAGCTAGTTCTGGGTGGAATTAGCACGACACAAAGTTCAGAAACATGATCATATTCATGATGATACTTTTTGCATTTTTATGAACTTACATCCCTAAACATCTTTTCACTTCAGTTACAGTAAGGACCAAACAACAATTATAATTTTATATTATTTACTATTATTTATTATAATTTTATATTATTTACTATTATTTTAACATTATAATAAATAAAACACAACTTTTTATGTAATTAAACAGAAAAAAGAAAATAACAAAAAACAGTCAGAACTGTAAACTAATGAAAACAGCAAGATCAACTTCAAATTTCTCACCTTACAAAACATTAAAAATGATGAAGCTACCCAAACAAAACAAGATCAAATAAAGCTTCCTCCTTCACTGGACACTACTTCAGTCCTTTATTTTACTGTTCTTTTACATTTTTATTTGTCCCAGCTTGGGATCATAAATTGCAGCAGCATCCTTGCCAGGCAGCGCCTGTCTGACTGTGCATCATGAACTCCACATTCTTATCTATCTGATTCATAGTATCACACTGATGTAACATCAATAGCAAAACTTACCAAATACTCTTAAAATCTTGCCATCAAATGACAAATGACTGAGACAGTGAGAGTGAGATAAAGTACGTTAACACTCACAGGTAATAAAAACATCAGTCACTCAGTGTTTTACAACAATTACAGGTTGTTTTCACCTTGTTAATCAGTCTCTCAATGTTTTACAACAATTACAGGTTGTTTTCGTTTTGCTTCACTTTCATCTTGTTAATCAGTCTCTCAATGTTTTACAACAATTCCAGGTTGTTAATCAGTCTCTCAATGTTTTACAACAATTACAGGTTTTCATTTTGCTTTGCTTTCATCTTGTTAATCAGTCTCTCAATGTTTTACAACAATTACCGGTTGTTTTCATTTTGCTTTGCTTTCATCTTGTTAATCAGTCTCTCAATGTTTTACAACAATTACCGGTTGTTTTCACCTTGCTTTGTTTTCATCTTGTTAATGTTATTGGGCGATTCAGTGAAGCTGGTTTGCTAGAGTGAATGTGCTTTGTAATCTTTCGTGCAAGAAGTTGTGAGAGGTCGCAGCGCACTTCCGGGCCGATTTCTGACTAGGCGTTGCTTCACGCTGTGGAAGTTGAACCTAGAATTGTGAAGCAGTACAAATGCCAATACTATTGCGGTTGCAAAAATTACCATGGAAAGGGGATGGAGGGTGAAAAAAAAGTGTCTTTGAGTTGTTTTTTGGCTGACCAGAAGATCGCGAGTTTGTAGAAAAGTTGCGTTTTGGGGCATCCTATAGCACGAGCAACAAGTTATTGCTTACTGCCAGACACATTATGACTAAAGGCCTCCAAAAATGTCTTTAAAGTTGGCAGTGTAAAATTCACAAATTCACTGTCAATGCTTTCCATTGTGAAAAAAGTACGCACCGGAAGTAAAAGCAGCCAAGGTACTTAAGCGATGCCAGTCAAAAGTCAAGGTAGTTAACAGCCCCGCCTGAATCGCCCAATAGAATGTAGTTTCCATCATAGACATAGTTTCAGTACAATATTTAATAATAATTATAAATATAATTGTTTGTTACAGAGCCGGCACTTACCATAATACAGTGGGCTTTCCCCACAGACCAGAGATTGACCTTTCTGTCCTCCCCTCCAGTGACCATGACACGGCCAGATTTGTGACCCAGGCCCACACAGTTGACATCTGCCCCATGGGCCGCAAAGTCCTCTGTTTTGATCAAATACATTTTTGTCAGATAATCAAATTAATGCATTTTTATTATTATACAATCTGACAAACTTTCCATCAAGCAGTCAACTACTAGTACTTTTAGTATTACATATTATGACGTACAGTAACATAAATAATGTGCAGTGTCATGCTGCTGGTGGAACCTTGCTAATCTTGACCAAGTTGATGCCATTACCCTGGAACCATCAGATGGGCTTGAAATTCTGTTGTACAAACACATACATACACAAAACCTTTTATGCACACATACATACACAAAACCTTTTTTCAGTGTCATTGTGGAAGCAGTTCTGTGACAAAAAGCAACAGCACACTTCCTTGATGATTGATCAGGGTAACTTATGAACAGCTGATATATATAATATTTATAAAAAGACCCATTTTTCTGGCCTCATCAAACACATACAGTGATACACATACTGTCATACATGCTTTACATTTACAGCAATTTGCTTCTGTAATTGTTGTGGAAAATTTTTACTATACAACAACAACAAAAACAAAGGCACAGTACCCAGATGATCAGTGTGTGTGGTGTGTGGGGGGGGGGGGGGGGGGAGGATAAGCAAGGAGCCCTTGGTATATTCTGACTTTTTGTCCTGTGGCTTTAGAGTAGGCCTATGGAACTACTCATGGAACTGAAATTACTGTATACCAATAATAAGGTGACAGACTGGAAAAGGATGTCACAGTTTGTTTGCTTGCTTGGGCTTAACATTCACAGAGACCAAATAGAGTCTGTTACTACTACTAGTGTTAGGAATGGGGGATGGGGTGGGGTGGGGGGGGGGAACTGGGTACAGGTCTATGAATAGCTCATCTGAAGCATTCTGACCCACAAAAGTATGAAAGACTGACCACAGTCGCCACAATGATCGCTGAACATTTAGGTGTTGGGGATCTTGCCAGTGCAAAGCAATCTGATTCAGAATACACTGCAGCTGCATTGCTCAAGATTCCAGTAGTTGTGTGGAAGTGGAAGACAGTCACAAACAGAACCCAGAGAACCAACTATTGAAAACTATCTGGCTGAAGCAAAAGACAGCCCAACTCACTTGGTGAGAGCCCAGCTCCACCCACCCATTTTATATTTACACAGCTCTTGGGCTCCCACAAATTCTCACATTCTTCTTCTTACAAACAGCTGTCACACATCAGGTAAACTGTTATTAATATTATATATATCAGTGCAACCCGGTATGAGATGGACATTTTCTGTGAAGTAAGTGCTGTGCCAGTATATGATCTCACACCATGTGTACCAGCATAAATCTCATACAAGCACTTGTGCCAGTATATATTATATACCAGGCTGTTTTACATATATCACTTTGTAACACATACAGGTACAAGTGATGTAAAGGTGCATTTGTGTGTTTGGATCAGGATTCAGATAACAGGGATACTGATACAGTGATACCATGAGTACTATTAGTCTATTCATGTTGTGCAGCACTAGAACATCTGGACAGTTACTGGCAGTCTTTTTTGTCTTCTGTACTTGAAATGCCCATCCCCACTGCCTCTGCTGAGAACTTCAATTTCAAAAGCTGTGAGGCTGGGTGAAGCTATGAAGTTTTGTTTTTGTTATTTTTAAAAATAAATTTTACCTCTTTCTTGCCGTTCTTTTTCTTCTTCCATTTTGGTGCCAGCCAGCACTTACCTTGTGTGGGACATGTCCCAAACTACTGGGCTTCCGACTGGGAAGAAGCATCTGATCTGCTCCTCATACTGACCGTAACTTTTTTCTTTCTTTTTTTTTTTTTTTTTTGCGTGCAAGACGCACGCTTCGGGCTTTTTTCTTCAGAATCGTGTCTTCAGAATAACTATTATGCATAAGAAAGTAAAATAGTGCTCAAAGTTTGTTACATCACGGTTTTACACATTTATACCAGTTCCATCGCTGACGTCAAACAACAGCTAGACCTAAGCACTAAATATACATTTCATCGCTGAATAATTGAAGTACTCGTTTCAGTCACAGATCGAGACGAGAAGGATGATCGAGTCGTGTTTCATTAGCCAACATTTACTTACGAAGTTTCCATGATCGTTTGGTGCTCGCCATGTTATCAAAGATTATCAGAAGGTATCACAGTTCTATAATCTATACATCACGGTACCGGTTTCTAATTATGGACGGATAATCCTTTGAAAAGAGTCTCGATTTTGTTTAACATCTCCATTCCATGACTCAAGGCACTGTGAAGTATGGAGTAACCAAGCGAACTAACAACATTTTTCATTGGATCATTTCACCAGACCTATCCAATAAGAAGGGATCTTTTACTACTTTCGGAAGTGTAAATTGAGCATGCGCAACTGGACTTTGGGTACAAAAACAACGATGGTTTGTCGACTGCTTCAAAAGTTTTGCAAATTTTCTGCAATCAAAAGAGAGAGTTTGAACCAACAGATATTTAATCGTTGCGTTCACTATGTACAAGGCCAGTCGCCAGAGCCAAGAATACGAGAATATTTCTACTATATTGACCATCAGGGACAGGTAACCTTTTTGTGAAAAAGTTGTGTTTACAAGCAAGGCCAAGGGTTTGTGTGCATGCTCTGTTCAGTTATATGTTCAGAAGAACTTTTTATAAAGTTTGATGAATGGGGTAAAAATAGGAAGAACGAATAGAAACAGCAGGTGCATGTGGTATAAGGCCACGTGCCCCTACAGATCTACTCCCTTCTTCGGTTGAGGCAGCCGATTTTATCAACGGCAGACGAGTCGGCTGGCGCTCAAAAGACGTCGCACAATTTAAACACAGCAACAAATACCTTAGTCGCTTACCTCTCGCCTGGTATGCGAGTAAATACAAGGTACATAAACTCCACCAGAGGTACATGCTCAAAAAAGGATACCCCCAGTGGTATATATACTATTTCACTTTTCAGGCACACTCGGGCACAGCCACAGGTGTGTACAGGCGTAAAAACAAACAATTTGTATTTTAATTCAAGACCGGACGTACTCCTTGGATTTCGAAACTGGCGAAACATTTAATTGTAAACAACGACACATTTACACTGATGTTAGCCCCATAGTGATTTGTTACAATCTCAAACAGAAAGGGCCCAGAGTGTGTGCAGTATCAACAAAGGAGTTCATTAACACCCAAAAGACGTATTTGAAGTGCTAATTAACTCCTTTGCTGTTGTTTTTATTCTGCACAGGCGCTCTTGGCCTCTGTCTTTTTGAGACTGAGCTGATTTCATCACTTGAAGACTTATGCTGTAGTTCCAGGGTTGCAGGGGAAATAAAGAAGAAATTTTGACAGACACATTATTTTACACTGGACTCAAATGAGTTGCCATGGCAACATTTACAGGCAAGGCATTCCATTCTGAAATGATGTGGGAAAAGAAAAAAACAAGTCTAGCCATTATAAATCTAATTACAAATGATCTGGATTGGGTTTCATACATTGCAGGGGCTACAGATGGTAATTTTTGCTACAGACCAGGGACAGCATAATGTGAAGCAAAACTTTAGAAGGAATAATCCGTACAGTTTGTTATTGTACAGCCTTATTAAAATGTGGTTAAAACATTTTTGTTCTGGCTGCCTATGCATGGGAGGCAGCCCCTTGCAGCATTCTGCCTACTGGTGATGAGAATGCAGTGGCAGAGTGCAGTGACCACATTAGGGACAGGGATAGCTCAGTGGTTAGATTGCCAAACTCATGATTGAAAGGCCGCAGGTTTGAATCCCTGCAGGAGTGGCAAGACAGTTTTCTTCTCCAGTGTCAACTTTCTGTGCTGACTCTTATTTCAGTATCTGTTCCTCCCCCGTGTTACCACAGTAGCATGTAAAAGATCCCGGTCATTCTGCCAAAAGTGCAGGTGGCAGGTTACAGCTAAACATGCATACACCTTATGTATGTGGCTTTGTATGAAGTGACATGGTGCATGATTGTATGGTGTACACAGAACCTGTGCTGAGATGGCAGCAGTTTCATATGGCACCAGCCATGCCAACGCTGTAAGTACACCACTTCGGTGGATATTCAAGAACGCGCTATAAAAAGCTAGTCAGTCATATAGAATCACATGAGAGTGCAGTAAGTCTGCCTGAGGTCAGAGAATAGTGCCGTATAAACAATCATTAATCAGTCAATCATAAAGCTTGTTCCAGTCAGCAACAGTTCTTATGAAGAATGAGCTCTTGTACTACTGGTGTTATTGGGAAAAGTGGATGTGGACAGAAACATTCTTGATTCCAAGGATAGAGCCTTGTATGCCAAGAGTCTGCAGGAGAAAACTCAGATCTGGTACCATTGACAGCAGTAGACTGCTTCTTGTCAGCGCAGAAGCTCTTGATCCAGGCATCAACCTCTCCCACAATCCCATGGCATCCGAGCTTGTAGACAAGGAGGCTCACTTTGTTGAATGCCTTGGCGAAGTCTATGATAAGTCCTTTCTCCATTGCTTCTGGTTTACACTTCATCCACTAGCCCCAGCACTGCAACTCACTAATCTCCCTCTCCTAAATCCATGCTGTTCTGGGCAGAGTATTCCATGTTTTTCTGCATAATCCATGATGGCACTAATAATGACATGTTCCCAGATCTTGAATGGAATGCTTGTTAAATTAGTCAGCAGATTTAATGTTTCCCTTTTCCTGAATACCAGGGTTGCATAGTCAGTTCTCCATTTTGATGGAACAGTGCTAGAATCAAGGGAAGTCTGGAACTGGTGGAAGAGCAGTGCTAGTACTAGCACTTCACACTGTATCAAAGACTGTGTGTCTGTGGAGTATCTGCATTATCTTTGACTATACTACTGCCCTGCTACTGTTTCTTTTGAGGTTTTGTTTTTAAATACAATTTTCATTTTTTGATACAGCTTTTCTTGGATGATGCAAAGATGAAAAACTTCACATCTTGTTTTAAAGGTAAGGTTTATTATTATAATAAACAGGTCTCTTGATACCTTTTTTTGTTTTTTGTTTAACCTCTGCTAGGACTTGTTCTCTCTCTCTCTCTCTCTCTCTCTCTCTCTCTCTCTCTCTCTCTCTCTCTCTCTCTGTGATAGGTTTGATGTCAGATGACTTTTCCGCATTCTTGGAAGTGTCAGTTTCATCTGTGAATACGTAATAATAGTAACAAGAATGATAAGTGTAAAAAGAAAAGAAAAAATAACAAAAAACTAATTGAGAAGTTGTTCTTAGAAATGGGTGAATGGAATTTGAGAAGTGTATATATACATATATAATGCATACTTTAATATGAATTATGTTTATTTGTTCCAGACAAATGAGAATGGAATTTGAGAAGTATATTATATAATGCATACTTTAATATCAATTATGTTTATTTGTTCCAAACAAATGATTTCACTAACAAAAAAGTAACATCACCAAACATATATAATGTATACTTTTATATGAATTATGTTCATTTATTAAAAGCAGATGATTTTGCTGACATCAACAGTGGTCTCTATTTGTTTCACTTTCAGAGAAAGATTTCCTGGTGTTTTTCTTCAAGAGACTCAAGATAAACAACACAGATCGCTACAGGGAGGACTTCCCATACCTGTCCCTTTGTGGCACAGAACGGAACTTTGTCAGGTGTGATGACAGACCTATAGTCTTCACACACATCCTTCCAGGGGAGACACCAGATGAAGGCGACCTCTTGGCATACAACTGGGCTGGAGACAGGCTGACGCTGCCATTTGAACCAGAAAAGGTGTGCATGTATCCCGAGTCTGGGCGCGTCTATCATCCAGCGCCCATCAAAACAGGTGGAGTGGGGTTGGTCCGATCAGTGTTGGCGATTGAACTGAGTAAACACTTTGAGTTTGACGATGGGGAGGCTTCTCCTCCAACAAGTTTTACATGGAAAGAGGTCCATTACAGGTTGACGAATAAGTTGTTTGAGATAATGGAGGGAAGGCCTGCATAGCTGATGTGTAGTCTAAGCGAGAAATGCTGCTCAGTGCAGTGAAGACTTTTGGGTATGTTGTTGACACAGATATAGGAAGGGAAGACTACACTGAAGAGAGAGAAAAAAAATAAAAAAATACCACATGGTTCTTGTAAGATATGTTCTGTGCAGTGTCTTGTGACAGTATCAGTCAAGAGACTATTGACCTTTCTTGATGTGAACTAGCTTATTGCTTAATAGAACAGCTCTAGAGAAATGTACTCCCATATACAACAACACATAAACAACAATTAAAAACACAAGCGCTTTCAACCCATGGTCTTTGTCTGGTGTAGAAGAGAGATAGAAAATAATAAAAGAAGAAGGAAGTAAAGAAGAAGATAGATGAGAAGTTGAAGTAAAACAATGTTAAGGATCTAAATGCAGATTTAAAACTTCATCAAAATGACAAGAATTAGGAAGAGCACAACCTACCTATGTAATTATGAATACACACACATACATACACACACACAGACCTATTTCACCTGCTGAGCAACAACCTGTAATTTAAAAGGACTACAGTATGTGTGTGTGCGTGTGTGTATTCATAATTACATGGGTAGATTGTGCTCTTCCTAATTTTCATCATTTTGACGATGTTGTTTTAAATTTGATCCTTAACATTGTTCTATTTCAACTTCTTGTCTGTCTTCTTCTTTACTTCCTTCTTCTTTTATTATTTTCTCTCTCTCTTCTACACCAGACAAAGACCATGGGTTGAAAGTGCTTGTGTTTTTAATTGTTGTTTATGTGTTGTTGTATATGAGAGTACATTTCTCTAGAGCTGTTCTATTTAGTCAACCTCACCAGCAGTTGTTCACTCATTCCAGCTTATTGCTTGTTTTACCTTGCCACCCTTTCATGAAGATATTTTCATACAGCTTTATTTATTTTTCACTGGATGATATCTCCATTGGAGACACAGATTTAGCAGCAGAATTATGGAATATAGAACCCTTCAGTGGGGCATTTTAAAAAGCAACATACTTTAGTTTTGTTCAATTGAAAAAGCCCAAAATGTCTTGGTATAACATTGTTACTTGTCCCATCACAGTTATTTGTATATATCAAAATAATCTTCTGAAAAGTGTGAACCACAAATGTAGTTTTTCTGACGATATACCATTTATTTATGCAGGACAAAAACTAACATACCACTACTGTATGAAATTGTGGGGGGGAAATTACCACCTACCCTAAAAAAAATTAAAAAAAATAAAAGAAAATGTGTTCAAATTTTAATTTTCTTTGCTGTCAAGAAGATTTAATACATTCTTTGATCTACCAAGCAATTGTTGTTTAATGTGGTGTTTAATGTATTAACATTTTTTTCTAACTGTTCATCATTTATTTTATCTATAAAGGACAATGCATGTGCACACACACATGCACGTGCACACACACACACACACATCCCAAAGTACATTTGAAATACTGAAAACTGTTCTTGTATTCACAATGTTACATTAATGATATAAGTATGTACAACATGAAAGTTTTACATACTTAAACCATAACAGAAAAATCCCTGATGTAAAACAAAAACACAAGAAGTTGCAACCTCTCCTCTCTTTCATTAACAACAAACTGAACAGTAAACATTCCTGTCCATAAAACAAATTGAAGAATGAACATACCCCCCCACCCCCACCCCCAAAAGAAACACACAGACAAAAACCCATACCTGTTCAAAGTTGTGTCTTAACAGGGCTGAACAAAAGTTTATCTTGCTGCTGCCCATGTCACAAACATGCACTCACACATACACGTGTGCATAATCTCTCATGCATACACTCAATAGGGATAGTTAATACTGTTGTGTTTATATATTATATCTCACAAAGCAGACTCTCTCAGTCTTTCTTGAAAAACAATGAATGTTCTTTGTTATAATCATAGTGGGAAATTATGGCAAATACAATGTAAACATTCACAGCAAAAAAGAACAGCCCAGCAAGCCAGATGTAAAGAAAGGTGTTTTTCCCCTCAAACTCCAGATAGTATGCTGGAAGAAGCCACAGGCCCTGAAACAATAAAAGTTTTTGGTCATACAGCACGAACAACATAAAATAATTCATGAATGATGTAAAAAAAAAAAAGTTTTACAATTACTTATGCCATGTGATTTTAAAAAAAAATGTAAACCAGCATATGGAGGTCTGTTGTAGCATTGAAGCAGGTTGTTTCATTCATACTGACAGAACCACTATGCTGACATGTCTGTGGAATTAATTGTGAAAGTATGTGTGAGTGTGATGGTGTTCTACTGTGTGTGTGTGTGTGTGTGTGTGTGTGTGTGTGTTTGTGTGTGTGTGTGTGTGTGTGTGTATGCATGCCAGTGTGTGTCCATATATATATGTGTGTGTGCGTGTGTGTGTGCATAAGCACACATGCATGCATGCATGTGCATGAATGCATCACTGAGTGTGCCAGTCATAGGTGTGGTGTGTGTACATCACTACAGTGTGTGTGTACGTTTGTGTGTGTCTGCACCCCACTGCATGTGAGTGTGTGTTTCTATGTTTGATAGCAACTGACTGTACAGACATAATTATGTGGTGGAAAGTTTGTGATGATGTATTCAATTTGTGATAATGTACTGTTGCTTCTATTATACATATAAAATATTAACAACCTATTTCATGACATGTCACACTGTTTACCTGTGCAAGTCATGTCCTTGTTGTAACTCATTTTATTTTTATTTTTTATTATCATGTTTATTTATTCATGAACCTGTCATAATGAAGCTGCCAACTGTGGTATGGTTATAAAGTTATACCGATCTCAGCTGAAATCCTTCTTGTAATTCTGTTTTAAAGAGCTCATGTCAAATGTTGAAAGCTGAATTTTTTTTTTAAACATAAAAAAAAAATGTGGCACTAGGAAATTACTGGTTAGGGCTACATGAGACTTAGTGTAGAATGAAAACAACAAATAATAGAAGTATAGTCTGCAGTTATGCAAACGTTAAGCAAGTTTAATTAACCAATTTAACTTCAAGATCACATAAAAAGTTTCAGCTGATACAATCAAAATGTTGGTTCCTTTCATTCTTGTACTGAAATTATAGAGATTTGTTGTTATTAGCGGTAATAATGATCCTTTCAGTTCCAGTGCTGCATTCATACCTCTGTCCCCAAATCCTGGTTGCACGAGCAAAGTCAAACAGACTCATGCACTTGAAGACAACAAAAGTATTGCCGCTTCAAAAAATCATTCTTCTTTCTTTTCCAACAAAAACCAAAAACTATGGATATGGAGTTGCGACCACAATTAGCAAGAAGGTGTAGCAGCATCTTTGTCTTTTTGACCAATGGGCATTGTGAATCTTATACCTCTTTCCCCTCTTAAGCCCATACCATGATGATCCAGACACTTCAGTTTCAATTAAACCACCATTTTAACCTTTACATCATGTCATTGGTACACTAGGTCACATTCAAACACCTGTAACTCAGAAAATATCAGGATTTTTGTTTGTTTGTTTGTGTGTGTGTGTGTGTGTGTGTGTGTGTGTGTGTGTGTGTGTGTGTGTGTGTGAGAGAGAGAGAGAGAGAGAGAGAGAGAGAGAGAGAGAGAGAGACTTAAGTAACCCTCAACTACATCAGCAGACAATACGATCAGTGTTTATTTTGGTGTATATATATTAAACAAAAAATGTATGATTTTAGGTACTCTGTCCCAACTCTGAGGGCCTAAGGACCTCCACTTTTATACATATTGTATAAAAATGTATAGACTCAACATTGCATAGACCAATGCTGAAAGAACAGGTCTTCACAAATCCATGATGTAGGGACTATAGTTAAGTCCCTAAACGACCATTGACAACAGACATCATTCATGACACCAGCTTTATCACTGAGGGCTCTGAGCTGTGCTCCAGCCCCCTCACCCCTAGTTCTGGTCCCACAAGCTTTCAATCTGACCACTACTGTGTTCCCCAGTGGAATGCACAGTTATCGGAGTCTGATTCTAGCATTCCAATTGATGCAGTTTGCCTCATCTGATTGTAGCTAATGTTTCTCATTGTCCATGAATATGCACCATTATTCTGATGGTTTTATTTGGAACCCAGTAGCCTTCCTCTGCTGCTATGATTCAGATTGTGGGCTAAGTGCAGTGGCCGCTCTGGGTTTTTGTCGTGGAGTATTATTTGTGACATTCTGATTTGCTGAAGCTTTTAAGAGCCCAGGAGAGATCAGAGGAGGGACATGGAGCTGGGCTCTCATAGCTGGATGGATTGTCTTGCTGCGGAGTTGTTCCTCAACAGTTGCTTTTTTGGACTCTGTCTTTGTGACTTTGTTCTGCACAGCTGTTAAAACGGCAATTAGCAAAGTACACAAGTTGCTTCACAATGGTGGGATCCCCACCTCCTTAACATTGTCGTTCTGGCAGTGGCTGATGGTCTCTTCAGTCTTTACAGATTGGAGCGCTTGGATGAGCTATTCATAGGTACCCAATCCCTCCCTGCTCCCTGTCCCCAATAAGCTTTATGTGGCTTCTGTAGACGTAAAGCAACATGAAAAGAAAGAAAGAATTGCTGAAGCTGCTCAGCAGTGTAAAACCCTTTACTGGTGGCATAAAAAGAAGGCAACATGGCACAAAGCAGTGTAAATCACACTGACCTGTGCAATGAACCAGAGTGCTGTGGTGACAGTGGCCTTCGGCCATGACATGTGAAGCCGCGGCACCAGCAGAGGGAGTAGACACAGGTACCACAGGAAATACTGCAACATACACCATGAACTGGTACAGCTTTGTGTGTGTTTGTGTATGCCTGTGTGTGTGTGTGTGTGTGTGTGCACAAGTGTGTGTGTACATGTGCGTGCATATATGTGTTTGCATATATATAATGTGCGTGTTTGTTTTTCTTTTAAAAATAATAATGAACACTTGCTGAGCACCTCATCTCCAGATGAGCCTTAAAGTGCTTCACACTGGCAACTAACATACAGCTGACAAGGGCTACTAACAGTCATACAATTAACAGTCATATAGGGTAAATACAACATAATTGGATGTGCACAGGCATTTTTTAATTTACTGATCATTTCAGCAAAAGCAGCTTAAACTAAAATCTCCTACCTGTGAAGTGCACACTTTGTTGAGCATGACAAAGGTGAATGTGCACAGGAAGCAACTAAGTGGCAGATCTCCATGAAAGCGTATTGCTATAGCAACCAGTAGGAGCAGCTGTGGGCAGAAGGTGAGGAACTTGACAAGGAATGATGTGTCATCATCAGCAGTCAAGTACAGCATGTAGAAATATGGTGAAAAGTTGTGGCGGATATCTTTACGCACTATGTGATACAAGTAGCTTTCATATAGAAACACCCAGCCGTATCTGCAACAGAGACGTCAAATAATTGTCTTTATGTCTTTTTCCAGTTTATGCCCTTATTGGCATTAACTTTCCTTCATACTGTTGGTAATGCAGACTTTGTGTATTCTGATAGTTCAATACTTCAAAAAACAGTGTGTATTCAGCTTCCAAACCATCTCTGAAAAAAATATTGACATCATTGATTTTGTGGCTTCTAACACTGTAACACTAACAGTTTAATGCTTTGAAAAGAAATGTGTAATCAGCTTCCAAATCATCTCAAGAATACAATACTGATATTGATGAAGCTCCTTAGCAAGAAGAAAAAAGTTTAACTCATTTATTGGGATCTCTGTATCAAATGACATGTCACTTGAGTGCACAGTCGCTGGCAGAAAGCATCAACTGATGGGATAATTATAAGGAATTGAACATTCTCTGAGAAAATGATGTGTGTGGTTCCTAGGGTTACATTTTTCTGCACTTTGAATGAGTTAATAAAATGATATTTCACTGAACATCAGTAAATAAACAAAGTAACAAAATATTAAATGTTGGCTGCAAGAACTACATATTAATTATTATTTTATTTTTTAAATAGGAAGTGAGATGCTGGATTCTAGCAGCCAACCCACAAATTAAAAAAAAAAAAACTGATGCAAGTGTAATAAAACAACATTGCAGCATTTATCTTCCTTTCTTGTAACTTGCCCCAATGAAAGAAAAATTTAATTCTCCACCTCCTCCCCCCCTCCCCCCATTTTTTATTTTTTTTAAATTACATTACAGCGACTGAAAAAATGGGTTTAACTTTGAAAATAAAAACAATAACAAAAAATAGGCCACCTATGACACTTGGGTATTCATACATGATCCACTTTCACTAATCATTTACAAAACTCAGTTTCTGAACTTAAACTTAAATCAACAGGAGATTTTAAACCTAAGTCCTTGATGTTATGTCCTTATTCTGATCACCTCATGCTGTCAGACAAAACCTGTTTTGAAAAGGCTCAAGCCTAATTCCTTTAATGTTTTCACTGTGGCCGGACAAGCACAGATCATTACATAGGCTTTAAAAAATATAAAAAATATAAAAAGAATTTCATGTGAGTCAGTGTCAAAAGGAGAGTAAAAACAAAACAAATAAAGCTAAGAAAACAAGACTGGATGTTCGCTTCTTAAAAACCACCATTGCAGCTGTAATTAGTTTGGAATATCATGGTATGGATTTAAAGCACTGTGGAATCAAGAAATGGTCATTAGAAGCACTTTGAGCAGGCCAAAAACATCAGCATAAAAGACCTGTAGCTTACATGCTCACACTAAAAATCAATACATATTTATTATTTTACATGAACACACACATACCTACCTGACATAAAATAAAGAAGTTAGCAGCACGGTGGTAATTCCGGCAACAACAACAAACTTCATCCGATTCCATGTAGGCCTCAATGACCACATAAAGTCCAACACCATGCCAGATCCTTTCAGCGTCTTTTGGTTTAAGACTCCTTTCTCACACTCTAGAAACAAATACACAGCAGGCGCATACGTAGCTGGGTAAATCTTCACATGTACAGCAAGTGCATACAAAAATGCAGCCAGCACAATCTTTCTTCTCTGCAAAAGACTGATTGTTTGCAGCACAAGATAAGCCATCACTGACTCTGCATTCCCTCGACTGGACACCGTCATCGGCAGTGGGTTGAGCAGCCACAGTAGTGATGAAACTCTTGCCGTGCTCTCTGAGATGCTGTTGTGCTTCAGGATGGTGAAGATGAGGTGGCCAGTGAGGATGTCAAAAAGGATGAAGAGGAGTTTCCCAAAGAATGGATGCAGAAAGATGTTGGGAGTGAGGGCCCACGCCAGGAGTGGGGTGTAGCGGAATGTGGCTCTGTTGTATGGAGACTGTCCCTGTAACATGATGGGTCTAAGGTATTATCTCCGCTAATGCGAAATGAAGAGTGGAGTGTATGTGTGTGTACAATTAACAACAAAACTTACATAACTTAAAACGTGCATGTGTGCGTGCGTGCATGTGTATGAGGTACTACAAAACTTACATAACTTACAATGTACGTGTATGCATGCATGCATGTGTGTGTATGAGGTGTGTGTGTGTGTGTTATGTCTACAGATATAAATCATAGGAGTGAAATAGGTTTGACTAAAGTCGTAGAGCACATTATGAGGGTGAAAAGACAACACCAACAACAACAACAATAACATTAAACCCAAAACATGAACAAACATTTATAGACAGTTGCAGGTTTGTGTCTGGATATTAATCAGGGTTTTTAACATACATATTTTGAAAGTGCAAAGACCCTAAAGAAGGCAGTGTGATCTTCATTAAACATTTCTATACCCATTATTATTCTGATTATTAAACAAACCTCTGTTACAAACTTGGCTGCATCAGTAAAAACATAGTAATCCACATCTGTAAACTTGACAGCCATCGTTCTGTCCTGCCACTCTCCATACAGCACAAGCGCCAAGCGCAGTCCAGTTGCAGTGATATACCACTCCCTCATGGTCAGAGCCACCATTGTTCTTTTTTTCTTCTTCTTCTTATTTGTCTCCTACTCAGTCATGAGTTCTGGAGAGAGAAAAAAGGCAAAGCTTTCTTCACAGGTACATGATAAATAATTCATTTTTTGTTTGTGCATTGATCAACTAGTACAAGTGTGAGTGAGTGAGTGAGTGAGTGAGTGTGTGTGTGTGTGTGTGTGTGTGTGTGTGTGTGTGTGTGTGTGTGTGTGTGTGTACTCTACTACATGCATGTCTGTACCCTTTTTGAGTTAATAAAGAAAGGTCCAATGACAGGTGGTTTAAAGACATGCATTATAAAGCCTCCAAAACATTCCAGCACTCCAAATAAAAGGTAGCGTCAAATCATGCGCGCACGCGTGCGCGCATACACACACACACACACACACACACCGTCAAAGATCCAATGTCAACCTTTCAATTTACGATTTAAAGAGAAGGCCGCCTAACGGCCGGCGGCATGGAAACTGATAATGAAATATGAGAATAATCAAAATAATGGTTGCGGATACTCCTAATGGTAGAGGAGAGTGAGAAACAAGAAACTGAAGAATTGTTGTTGTTTTTTGTTTTGTTTTTGTTCATTTTGTTTTTGGCTTGGAAGACAAGACTACCACGGACTTACATCTGTATGTAGAGACTAAATGCAAACTTCTGGACTTGTCGTCTGCTAGTGCTACATCCTACACAGGCCCGACAGAGGAAAAAGACTGCCAGCACTAATGATTTTCAAATTACAGTTCTTCTTAAAACAACCTGTATTCGCTTACATTTTGTTTCTGGCAAAACCGGCTGAATTTTGCAAACATTTTATGATTAACCAAAGTAAATGGTCGAAAAGTTGATCCCGTTAAAGTTCGGACCGGATCGCCGGCCATGTTTGCCTGACCAGATACACACCATTCCACAATGCTCTTCAAAAAACATAAAAGTAGGTTCCAATTATATACAAAAAATCAAGAAAAATAACAATAAAATGTAATATTATATCTTTATTTGACCTGAACAATTCTATTTATCGAGATATTCTAAAATAAAAAGAATTCAAAAGAGAAAGAGATTAAATTAAAACTTCCGGGGAGCTGTATCTGAAGCACAAAATTTATAAAAACAAACCAAAAAAAAAAAAGAGAAGACTTTTCTGACAGCATCACTAGAAATTAATAAATAATTACCAGAACAAAGATTTTAGTTTTGTATGGAGCAGTTAAAACAAAAATAATCTGTGCTTTTTAAAATTTATTTTTATAGTATTTGGATCGAGTGTTCATAAATATTTCGGTATTTAGATACCCAAGGCACGTGTGTCCTATTTTGGCTCTAGCAGGCTTTCAACAACACAGATTTATGGACGCTTGACAGCTTTGGACAAAGAATAATGGGGATTCACGGGCTCACTTCGTTCATTGACAACAACCCCCATTTGTTGAAAGATCGACAACTTCACGATTGTAGAGTTGTGATCGATGGCAACAACTTTTACCATTTTCTCTACTTTTACTGTAACGTCAGGTTTCAGTTTGGTGGAGATTACGACATTTTCCAACGCAAGATCGCCATGATTTTTTCCATGTTCAGATTATGCAACATTGAAGTGTTTGTGGTGTTTGACGGGGCGTATACGGTTGACGGAAAGAAGTTTAAAACCACCATCAGTCGGGCAAGGGACAGGATGTATGCCGCAAAACGCATCATGTATGGACAGAGAGGAACGCTGATTCCCTGCCTAGCCCAGCAGACTTTCAGACAGACGTTGGACAAATTGGGAATTCAACATGTCACTTGTGACTTTGAGGCTGACAACCAGCTAGTGACGTTAGCGAACAAATGGAACTGCCCAGTAATAAGCAATGACAGTGACTTTTATATTTTTGATTTGATGGGTGGGTTCATTCCTCTTGATTACATTGACTTCCGCCCTCGTCAGCTGTCTCAGTCTCAGACATCAGGAGATTCTTGTGCTTTTCTTCCAGTGCAGTATTACCATGTTGACGAATTTGTCAAGTGCTTCCGGTCCTTGAACCGATCAGTGCTGCCACTGTTTGCCACAATGCTGGGCAATGATTATGTTAACGCCAGTGCGTTTGAAGCCTTCTACCAGAAGAAGATACCCAAATGTGCTGCCAGGCGCTACTCTGCTTCCAAGAAACATCAAAAGATTGTTTCTGTTCTGTACTGGCTAGAAGAGAAGGAACACAAAATGGAACTGGTGTCAGAGGTTCTCACCTTCATTCGACCAGAACGCCGGCAGAAAGTCGAGAAGCTTTTGAGTGATTCAATCAGTGGCTATGTAGACACGCAAGACTTTGAGTCCTTTGATTTGAAGAAGTTTCTTGAAGGGGATAGAACAGCAGCGATACAGAAAACAGACTTTGCAATGAGTTTGACTGGAGAATGCTTGCCTGCCTGGTTTGTGACAGCATGTCGGAGTGGAGAGATTCCTGTGTTTCTACTGAATGCAGCATTGCTACATCGCATTATCCTGCAGACACAGGTAGCAGTCCAAAGCCATTAAATGAAAAAAGAAACACACACACACATGCACACACACACACACACACACACACACACACACACACACACACACACACACACACACACACACACACACACACACACACACACACACATATATGATAGAAGAGAGAGGTACTGGTGTTAATTCTTGTCCTTTTTTGTCCACACCCCCCCCCCCCACCCCTTTTTTTTCTTCTTTAAAAAAAAGAAAAAAGGTTGATTATTCATTATTGCAAATTACATGGCTTGCAAAAGTGCAACAGTTTTGCACTTTTCCAGTAGTCATGTATATATATGATATACATATATATATATATAATAGCAAAACTCGTTTTGACTTTGAGTTCATGAGTGACAGACTGAGTCTTCAAGAGCTTGAGTGAGAGAAGAGAGAGATAATCGTTAATGGAGGGATTTCTAGAGGTCAGTTGGAAAGTTCAAAAATTAGAACCTGAGAAGCAAAGATTCTTCTAAATTGTGAATATTCTGTTACTGTGTTGGTGTTACTGTTACTGTCAGTAATTTGTAGTTTCAGCTTTTGTAAACTGTATGCACACCATTTTAACTTCAGTTAAGTACATTTGAGTTTGACAAAAAAAAAATCTAAAGCAATGCACACAATGTGGTGCAAATGGGTCAGTATTAGTACACCCTAGAAGTAGCATTAATTAGCAGTACTGCTGAGTGATACTTATAGTTATACAGAAATTAGTGAAAACTTCAAACTTTGACACCTGGCAATGAAGCTGTATGGTAATTTTGTATTGTAAATGTAATGGTGTGGAGTGTAGTAACAGGACAGCTGGCCGGCGGCGTCAGTTGGTCAAAAATGGAGACCACAGCAGGCGTACGGCAGCAATCAGGTTTTACTTTCTCAGCCGCAGACAATTTTCAGCACACACAAAATCCTCACGCTCACACATAGATAAGAGAATGGCGCGGGCCACAGGGAACACACGCTATCGCTACAGTAAAATCGCCCCTCTGGACCACAAAATGGCTGACAACTGTGTTTCCCTGGCCCGCACAAATACAGTTTCCTCTACAATAACTAATCCAACTAAAACATGAAAAACATTGAATAAAAGCTACAGTTACCATCTTTTAAACCGTATAAACAAAATGTACACACATGACTTATTTTATTTACAACAAGAGTGGGAAGCGTGGCTTGCGCCTGTCTATAAACAGATTCGTACAACTAAATCACAACCAACATAATGTACAAAATATTAATGTTACTAAAACTTACATCGGAATAAAGAGCATGCTCCCACGGTTAAAATGGGACATAACAATTACAATACAACGCTCTGTAAGAGAAGCAAGACAAACTCAAAGACTAGTACTGAAACAATCGGTGCGAACTTTCGCCTGGGGTGCGTAATCTTAGTCGCAGCAGCGCTGATAGTGATATTAAGTAGTCTATGAATACAACTTAGCTTCTACAGTAAACAATACTTAATAAGTTAATTTCAGCCCCAAATAAACACTAAACATGAAATCAGCTAAGCAAAATACTATACGACAACGCATTGATCGACACAGAATTACTTTAATCGAATCAAAACAACGTTTCACTACTATTTACTAGTACTAAACAAAGTGCGCCATGCAGACGACCACTATAAAAAGAATGGACCTAGAGAGGCATCGGCTACTGATTAAGCTCGATCCTGTGTCTAAATAAACGTTAGATAAACATTCTAAGATGCCAAAATATATTACTCATAGCTTAGTGCATAAAATTAAAAAGGACTAGGTAGACAAAGAGTAGGTAAACAAACAAGCGGCCAAAAGATTCAGGGAGAAAACAGATTTGAAAATGCCGCGCACTGGTGGCTATCGCCGGTCGGCTGTGTAAAGGCCATGTGGCGTTATGCCACACGCCGCGCTTCAAAACAAAAACGTCGTCTGCTCTGGTTCCCGGGTTACTATCAGTACAGTAATTGCGTTGATCCATTAAGCAGGGCAGGATTAATGTAGAAACATATACAAAGAGCACTTGCTCACATAAATATAGTTAAACTAAGCTCAGTTTAACTAACTTTAAGGTTAATACATTTTGACTGAAGATGACTTTAATTTAGCTTAAAGTTAAACCAAAACTTAAGGTTGCAGCTGTTTGGTTTGTTGCTTTCCACAATTTGTTTAGTTAGTAATACAAAAATAGTATACTGTGTCAGTTGCATTTTATTTTTTTACTTCCTGGTTTTCTCTTTGTGTTTTCAGGTCGAGAGCATCACCCTTTCAGCCTCCTTTCTGATCTCCAAAGCCATCAGAGAAGTTGCCTATGGCCTTTTGCTGGGTCAGAAGCAACAGCAGTCACATAGCTCACAAAGAACTCCGCAGGCTGACCAAGTTTCGGCACAGCTGAAATCACACTCTGGACCCTCACAGGACATCGACTGTGAGTTTGACAGGGGAGAAAGGACAAATCTTCAGCCGGATACTGGAAGTGAAGATGTTAGTCCCTTGAAACAAGATGTCCTGCTACTGTCACCTGTTGAGCACACTGAGAATGATACTGAAACATCGGAGTCAAGCACAAGTGCCGCAGGAACCAAGGAGAGTGAGACGGGCATTGTTGAGTACACACGCCACAATTTGGAACTATGGCGTGTGGCAGTGCAGCCACGTGACAGTCTTTGTAAGTTTGGCAGCGTCCCGTCACTGGAATGCATCCCTGCTCTTAGTCAACATGACAGGCAGGCCATCCTCTTGGAGACACTCGGTGTGACAGCAGATTTTGTGGGCAAGTTTGAGTCCGACATTCAACTGTATATGGTGTGTTTGGTGTTCTGGGTAAGGAAGGCTGCGCCCTCTGTCACTTTCCATCACCTAAGGGGAGTCGTCCTGTCAGCTGTTCTGCTACATGTACACAAGGAGATTGCCGACAGAGAGAATCGACTAATCAACAAGTGCATGAGAGAGAACATAACAGAAACCAGCGACATTCAGTTTTGCTCATCAGGGTCTCAAAACCAAACACGCACAGACTGTAAGGCCAGTAAAGTGACTTGCGAGGTTGACCAAGTATCACTACCAAAGGCACACAGAGAATCAGGGATGCAGTCTGCAGTGAGCCCAGATACTGAGTGTGAAGGCAGTTCCATATTAAGCATTACCAAGGTTTTGCGCTCAGCAGATGACAAAGTCCTTGCAAAAGTCCAAGACAACCTGAAAAAATACTACCACAACCCGGCCAAAATCAGCAGCAAGAATTTACCAGAGCACGAAACGTTCCACAGGTCTGCTCAGTTCCAATCCTGCTTCCTGGATGCTGTTCACCTGAACAGCTTGCTGCGATGCCCACTGAGGACCCCGCACCCGGCTGTACTCTTCAACGGAAGCTTCATCTACACCATCATCCATGAGCTACAGGTCCGAAGCAACCCAGATTTATTCCTTGCAGAAATGCTAGTGAAGGGGTCCGCGTTGGCGGCACTGTTTGAGTCACTCTGCTCTCAGGTCATTCAGGAAGCAGGGCAGGGTGTGCTTGAGCAGCGATTGTGCCAGGGGAAGAAATGCTGCAAGAGCGCCAAGAGGAAGAAAAAGAACAAAGTGGCAGCATCTGAGAGCCGGGGAGTGAGTGACAGGGTTTCGTTGGAAGGGGGTCAGCCTGGAGAGACTGTGATGGCCTCCTGTGATCTCAGTAATCGCTTTGGTCTGCTGTCAGTGGATGAAGGTTCTTGATGGGGAATGTGGGAGTGGGTGTTGGTAGTGTAACTGTTGGTGGAGGGGTACTGTCAGTGGATGGAGGTTCTTGATGTTGCTGGAGGTGTACTGTCAGCGGATGAAGGTTCTTGATGGGGAATGTGGGAGTGGATGGGTGAGTGGGTGTTGGTAGTGTAACTGTTGTGGAGGTGTACTGTCAGCGGATGAAGGTTCTTGATGCAATGATGGGGAATGTGGGAGTGGATGGGTGAGTGGGTGTTGGTAGTGTAACTGTTGCTGGAGGTGTACTGTCAGTGGATGAAGGTTCTTGATGGGGAATGTGGGAGTGGATGGGTGAGTGGGTGTTGGTAGTGTAACTGTTGCTGGAGGTGTACTGTCAGTGGATGAAGGTTCTTGATGTTGCTGGAGGTGTACTGTCAGTGGATGAAGGTTTTTGATGGGGAATGTGAGGGTGGGTGAGTGTTGGTAGTGTAACTTCGCACTAACTGTTGGTATACTAGCTGGCTTCCTCAGGAAAAGTTACTTTTTCCAATGAGCAGATTTTCTATTTTGGACAACAATATACAAGAAGGTAGAGGAAGCATATTTGTTTTTTGTTGAGAGCTTCCTCATCATAGTCAATCATGATGTAGTCTGAGAAACTCAAAATGTTAATGAGAACAAGTATTTTTCTCCTTTTTGTGTGTGTGTGTGTGTGTGTGGTTTGTTTTACTTTTAATTTTATTGTTCTTCTGCAACATAGCTATATGTGTGTTACTCTGAAAAAGACATTTTTGCACACACCCAAAATCACATTTTGTTTGTCCCATTAATTTAAAGTGTTTTTATTTTTTATTTTGTTTTTATTTATCTTTTGTGTGTTTTCAGTTTTGATCTACTTGGCGTAATATTGCTTCATGTTGATTCAGTTTTGACTTTTCAGTTGTTGAGTCCAGAAAATTAGCAAATATAGGAGATATTAAAAAGTTTCAAGGTGAATTAAAAAAACAAAAAAACTAACCTTTATGAGTTTATGGGTTATGATAATGATTAGAGCAATCTTGGAGTCTGGTGAGCATGCATACTTCTCTTTGCCTGTGGATTAGACCCCTCTTTGTGAGAATGCCAGTGCATTTATTATTTCAGTATTTGACTATAGTACACAAATGTCTGAGACTGTTTTTAACTCGTGCCTGTGAGTGTGAATGAGACTGAGGAAATTATAGACAAATTTTAATCGTGAAACTAAGTCTTGTCTTTGAACAACCCCAGAAATGTTGCCCAAGCCATGCTACACCAGTCAAAATTAGAATTAAAAACAAGCTAGGGTTTGTTTTAAATGAATTTTAAAACCATAAAATAAATTGTACTTTGCCCTCTTTTAAAATAAGTTTTTGTTTGTTTATACATCCTCTTCTCTTTTTCTAGTGCTATGACACTGAGCACATTCTGTGAATGTGGACATTTTTTTTTTTTTTTTTTTTTTTTAGCATTCTATAAATTGACATTTCATTAGATTTATTTGATAGGGCTTCACCTTTTTACTTAATAGGTTAGTTAGTTTGGGCTCTTATGTGTTTAAAAATAGATGGTGCAGTCATCAAGATGACTTATTACCACAACTTGCACTTAACTTTTACTGCATCATTTCAGACTACATGGTCACATCATTTGTGTTTTTTTAACCTGTACTTGGATTTAGTGAGTATTGTCCATTGTGGTGATATTATACATATGTTTGAATTTTTGGAATAGGGAACCTATACCTTTTACACAAGCAGTTTTCTTAAACTGGCAGTCTACATCATGAATACCTTTGAAACCATTGTGTTTTGTGTGTTTGTTTATGAATCAACAAACAAGGGTAACAAACAATTAGTGCTCCAAAAGTATTACACATTTGTTAATGGATATAGTCATACTTAAGATCAAGTTCTTGGGTATTTGATGTGTGTGCGCTTGTGCACGCATGCCTGTAATGGTAGATTTTTAAACCAGAATATTGGTTTTGTTAAGTTACCACTTTTTCATTCAGTGGTTGTACTGTACATTTAGTTGCGGAATGTTCACATGTTTCTTTTTTAAACTTTGGGTAATGAATCCACCCACAATGTGGGAACACAAGTGGTGTTCTGTAAAAATGCTTTGGGCTTAAAAAAACACAACCACCCATGTTAGAGATGTTATTCAAATTTGTTTATTGTTTACTTTTTTAATGAGGAAAAGACAGTTAAAAAAAAAAAAAAAAGTAAATTAGAAAATCCATTATCAACAAAGTCCTAACATTTCATGAACATCTAGAGGAATTTCAGTACATGTTGGAGGGAAATTCACCCAGGAGGTAATGTGATGGTTGTGAAACTGAAAGACTTTCAAAAATTTAAGCCAATAATCTTTTTTAAAATATTTTTTTAATGAAACCAAAACCAAAAAACTGGATGACCCTAGTAACTAATATCAGCTTCTTAGTATTGTAACCATCACATGGTCATACACTGGAAAGAATTAGACATGTATTTAAGGTTTATTCACTTATTGTTAAGTATACATGTGAGGTGATGTGTATAGTGTTACTGTTAGTGTTAGTATTGTAACCATCACATGATTATAGTTCTTTCCCAGAAAGAATTAAATTTGTGTTTAAAGTTCATAATTTATTATTAAGTATGCATGGTGATTGTATGTATAGATAGATACAGTTTTTGTGTATCTTTATTATATTAAGCTCTGCTGGATCAGAACTTGTATGTTTTATGCACATGCAATGAAAGCTAGTAAATGATAGTGTAGAAAATATGTTTCAAAATGTTTGTGGAATTTTAAAGCTGCCATGAAAGGAAAATAGCTTAGCATCAGCGTTTTCTGCTGTTTTTTGTTTGTTTACTTGCTTTCTCAGATTTTTTGTTGTTCTGGTGGATTCTGGTGGGCTCTAAAGAGAACAGAGTAAGAACTTAACATTGATGATGATTTTATTTTAAAAAGAGATGATGCTCATACCCAGAACCATCTCAGGCAAAACCATGGAGATGCCACTGGATCATTAATTTTGTTTTTGAACTGTAGTGGATCTAATTAAAAATTTATTAGCATTTACTGATCCGTCATCTTTTAACAAAATTGTTTTAAAATCAATAGGACGTTTTTAGACATAACCAGTCACGATTGTAAGTTCATATTTTGATCTCTTCATCTCATTGAATAAAACTTTCTTTGAGAAAGCCATATTCTTGAAAAGTTAAGTTGGCTATTTTTACAAAAGTGTGAAACTCATATCCTCTAGGCTGGCATTTGTTTCCGGGGAGTAAAAGAAAACATGGTGCTTAACGTCCACAGAAACCATAAGGCTTATTAGGGATGGGGAGAAGTGGGGGAAGGGGGTATGGAGGTGATGAGTTGATGCTTAATGTCCTCAGATGTCATTTGACATATTAGGGACAAGTTGTGACCAATGCCGAAGCACGGTTCAATAAAATCCACATACGTAAGGTGTATGCGTGTTTAGCTGTAACCTGACACCTGCACTTTTGGCAGAATGACCGGGATTTTTTACGTGCTACTGTGGTAACACGGGGGTGGAACGGATACCGAAATAAGAGTCAGCACAGAAAGTCGACCCTGGAGAAGAAAATTCTCCCGCCGTTCCAGCAGGGATTCGAACCCGCGACCTTTCAATCACGAGTCCGGCGCTCTAACCACTGAGCTATCCCCGCCCCCCAATTAGTATGGAGGTGGGGGAAGAGTGAGATTATATACCTATCGCTACACTGTCACCACCAGAATGATTCCTGCATTAAGATGGGCAGCGATGAGAGCCATTTTAATGTTTCAGTAGAAAGTGATGGACAAAGTCACAAGACGGTGTCCACAAACCACAACCTTTTTGAAGAGAAAGGAGAGCCGAAGCGGTATCGAACCGAGGTCCTTCCGCTTACCAGCCTAACGCCTTACCGCTAGGCCACACCGGCTCACTTTAGACATTTTCCGGGGAGAAAACTCCGGAGCCTTTATAATGTGAGCGTAATCCTGATTTGCTTCCCTTGAGTTGAAGCCCAGCCAGTCGAAGGTCGCTACACTCGTTCTCCGATTAAAATATATTTTTTTAAATGGCCGTTACACGTCCTCTGTTTTGCTGGGCGGGTGGCACAGGTTAAACCGTTTGTGCATGAATAGTGGTGAATAACTTCCCGATACTCTGTAAACTGTGTAACAGGTTTATCACTTCGTATCAAGAGAGGGTTTTTGCAGTTGGTGCTGACTCGAGTTTGATTGAGGTTGAAACGTTCTTGGACACTGTCAGTGTGATAAGCTTATCATAAATGTCAAGGTTTTCATAGTGCGTTTTTCTGAGTGGTAGGTACTTGGATTTTGATGGCCTGTTAAACCACACAGGGTTTCCTCAGGATAATCAAAATCAGTCCTAAGCAAAGGCACGCTTCAAAACCTCTCCTATAAAACCCTGTCTCAAGTCTATACAGATATAAACCCTTTTTTCAAGT
>OY757546.1:20108647-20112147 GCA_963584105.1 Alviniconcha strummeri | reverse complement strand
TGGGCCAGTCCCTTTAACTGTTCACTTGTGCCTGGATGGAATGAATCAAGTTTACCACATAAAACGCAAGTCCCCCTTCCGCGCAGCGATTGTTTACTGAATTTCCCCGCTCTTGCATCATCCACGCCGCTGTTGCCAGTTCAGTGGCCCTTCCCTTTCGTGATCGCCGGGCTGAGCACGTGGACATTCCCATATCCCGCCATACCACTGGTGATTGGCTCTTCTGTAAGCGCATGCGTATTCGACCGAGTTTGCATCACCTAACGCGCGTTCGGCAGAGGCTATCGATTACGTCTCGTTTTCTAGTCAAATAACCACATCCACAAACAAAACCTATTGGTTTGACAACATATTGGTTGAAGTCACCATAAATTCGTCAAAGAAACCAACTCGGACTTCCTGTCAGCGACTCAGACCCGCGTGAAAAACGGAATCAGTTGTCGTCTGCTACCGAACCCAGCCGGCTCATGCCAACAACATGGCAATCAAGTAAGAAATTCAGTAATATCCGCGACCCTTCTCAGTTTTAATACTTCTCTTGCCCACATGTTCGAAATGCTGTAGATTAAAGTTTGAGATTACCCTTAAATCTAAACGGCTGGACTGTATGAGTGGGTCGTTTTTCGTGTCGGATGCTTACTCGTGAAATGGCCGGAATAATGTCTTGGGAGTTCTACTCGCAGCCTGCGGGCAAACAGCGCTGCTGTGCAAGCAAGCGAGCGACGACGTCAGAGCTGCACGTGCGCTTTCACTGAGACAAACGCGAGCACTTGCCCAAGTAAAACAGCAAAAACCCGGTATCGCTCAGTGCTGTCAGGAATGGTGCCGGCTGTGTGTTCAGTTATCATCTGCATAGTTGGCATTGGAAATAGATATATTTGTTAAATTCACAGATAAATCTTGGCAACATGGTGTAGTGCCGGATCGAAAGACACATACTAGTACATACGGCCCGAAATACAACCAACTCATCATAAAAGATTCAGACGGGCCGTGCTATCGCTGACCAGATTTTCTTGCGCAAAGAAACGGGCGCGCATAGGCTACTAGCACGCCCCAAGCTGCCATACAGGAGCTCACACTGAACAGCGACGGTATTAGTCTATTACTGTTGGGTGCAGATTTGTGATGGCTACATAGTACATTAATAGATCTATAGCTTTACCAATGTTTTTGTTTTGTTCATAGAGATATTTTATCATTTACTCTCAGCAAAAAGGATCTGCAAGCTGGAAGTGAGAGTCTTTGAGTTGCCTGGACATTTTGGGGTTGAGTTTTGCTTGATCAAGTACATCCATTGCAGTGGACAGTATATTATATCATTTGACAGTGCTAAGAAAAATGAAGAAAAGTGTATATGCAAGGAAAATGAGAGCAACAGATGTGTAATCAGTGCCTCCATCCATATGTATATTATGCTACTACTATTTTTTTTATTTTATTTTTTAATGCCTTGAAAATCTGGTTTACCACAAAACTACATCCAAGAAGGGCTACATGACACAGTTACAGTAGTGAGAAACTGACATAGCAATGATTATAAGTGAATGAATGTCACAACTTGTATTTGAGAATGAAATATGTTTTTATTTTCTGTGTTTCAGGTCCGCCACTGCCTTAGCTTCTTGTGAAGCCTCTGTGTTGTGCTCAACAAATATGAATTTCTCGCACAAAACCTACTTTCTACTGTGGAGCATGTCTGATATTCTTCGTCAACTTCTGGACAACATAGCGGTTGCTTTCAGTGTTTGAGTACACCATAAAAGCATTGACTCAGTTCACTATTATACCAAAGACTTGCTAGTGCCAAACTGGTATAACGTATTCATATTATATATACTACTATTAGAAATTTATAAATTTATACAATATTTTTTTGACTGTACTACAACTAGTCCACTACGAGTTTGACATAGTCTTCCAACTGCACCACAGTTTGTGACAGACTTCTTCTGTGAACAATACTGCGCAGCAGGTGCAAAACATTGGCAGCATTATAACCTGGATCTGCTTTCTTACTACAAGAGGTAAGTTGTCCTGAGTTTTGTTGTTTTCTTCACTTTGTTAAGCTGTCAAGCTGTGTAACCTCCCATGTACCCTGTACTTGATCACATGTTCACATTGGTCATTGGTCATTGCCAACAGAAATGCAAATAGGGCTCTTGTTTGTGCTGGTGATCTACTTTGACTCTTGGGTGAATTTGCACTTTGATCAGGAAATACTTATACTAACTGACACAGTGACAGTGACACAGGGAGAATCAGCATAGGATTTCCACAGATCTAAACTGATCACTTGAAAAAATTAAAAAATTATGTGCATACATTACATGTACCTACCTTGTAAATTTCCTCCATGCAGCATGATACTGTAGGCGATTCTGGTCTCCATTGTTGTGTGCTTTGTTATACAAATTTATATGTGTGACATCTGTTGAGTGCTATTATTGTATCAAGTTCCCCCCCCCCCCCTTTTTTTAATATATTTTACTTTCCATCACATTTTGCCAAGTGCAAAGGATGCCGGTTTCAGTTTGACACTGATACAGTGATATATCACACATGTATTATACACTGAAACAGGAAAGAAAATAAATGAAAAGAAAGTAGGGAAGAAAAATGAAGCCGAGGAAGGCACTGACTGAGATTGTACATGAAAACAACAGTGTTGTTCAAATTGTTTGCATTTATCCTGACACAGTATCAAGCTGGTGGATTTTGTGGAGAGCTCAAAGTCCCATTTTCAGCCTTTGCCCTCTTAGTTTGAACTTTATTTCTAGCTTGCAGCTGCCCTTATATGACTGACTTGAAGTGATGAAGGAGGCTGATGTTTCTGGATGCATTAAAATTTAATTATAAGATCTTCATTAATGGGGACACAAAACGTAGACCTGTGCAAGTGGGCCTGACAACTGTAGAAAATGTGCAGATATTTCCATTTGCAGGATTCTGTTATAGTTTTGATTGTTGCGAGAGAGAGAGATCGTTTTGAGCTGAAACACATTCTGCCATACTGAGGATTTATTTTGCATAAATATATATGGTAAACACAAGGGGTTTGAGTACTTGCATTAGAGGATGTCATTTTACATAAACTATGTTTTTTTTGTTTTCCCCCCCATGTATTTGTCATTTTGTGACCCCTTGGTTTTCTCAGTATTTCTGCAACAGATACCTGTACCTTTTTGCTTCAGAGTGAGCTTTTGGGGGTTCAGCCACATGATGTTGGTTTGCTATTTACCAATGATGAGCTAAAAACTGGTGACTTGTGACAAAATTAACACTTCTGCCATACATGCTGACTTTGGTCATGGGGTCACAGACATTGTCAACCAAAAAATGGCAGTGCTCATGGCTGTGTTTTTACAACTTTCAGATGTTGAGTCTTCACAAACCAAGCCCTAAATCTGACTACAAAAACTAACAAACTTCTGTTACAGTGTGAGGCTGAGTGTATTTTTTATTCCATTTCTGTCAGTTGGACCTATGATGGTTCTTTG
>OY757546.1:20006147-20106147 GCA_963584105.1 Alviniconcha strummeri | reverse complement strand
GATCACCAAGCCCAATATTACAGTTTGGGGTTTGTTGTTAGAGGTGTCTCAGTTTTATTTTTAGCCACCTTGTCCCTACCCCGAAGATAACTTTTCCGGCAGAACTGTGGGAGAAGCGTAAATTTAGGTCAGCGCAGGGAAAAATCAATAGGGCAGAGGCTGTCACTTTGATGCAGGAGAGGAAGACGTGTATAGGAGCGAAGGAAGGGTCATGGTTCTTTTCCGGGGAGGGGGGAGAGGGGGAGGAGACTGGATTTGTTGACTTGGGTCCAGCAACCCTCCTCCCACCTGGGTCAAGGGTGGGCGTGGATGATTGATTATCCTAAAATCTCCCAGACAGGGCTACAGTAAATCAGTTGCAGAAGTGCATCCCTGGATTTCTTTCATTTTCAGCTGGGGAGGGATTAGTCTGAAGGGAGTAGGCAGGATCTGGCGCTGATGGAATTGGAAGCTTTAGGCATGTTCTGTTGATAAAAAAAAGAAGAAGAAAAAAAAGGAAACAAATGTCTGAAGTGGTGGTAGTAGTTGGTTGGTTTATGTTGCCCCCCTCTCCTGTCCAAAGCTGCATCTTGTTTTCTGTTAACCCTCAACATATCTCATCATTGGTCATTCGCATGACTATAATGAGTCTGCACTGGTTATCTGACTTGTTTTATGTTAAGTAATGAAGCATGCCTCAGCTTGCAGAAGTATGGGGTTGAGATTCATAATAAAAATAATAGAAACTTTTGTATAGTGCTATTCTCTGATGTACACAAACTCACTGCGCTTTACAACACTCCAAAATTTTCTAAGTGAAAACAAAATAAAGGTAGTAATGTTCATGAAAATAATACTTATATATATATATAAGAACTAACATCGCATATAATATATACACAAAAAATATAAAGTACATGTGCTGTATGATAAGCGGCAGTATATAATACAAAGAAAAAAAGAATCATCATGTTACTACCTACCCTTAATTCCATCCCTCCCAGTCCCCACCCCCGCCCCCAACACACACACACACCATCCAGCTCTCTCCAGAATGCTTACTGTGCCAGATCTAAAAAAACAAACAAACCCACTGACACTCACCCTGCACCTACCCACCCATCCACACACATGTGCACACACACACACACACACACACACACACACACACACACACACACACACACACACACACACACACACACCAACACACAGATATGAAACAGCAGCTGGCATGTACAAATCAATCAGAAAGCTTGGCGGAAGACATGTGGAGGTATGCTTTTGAATATTACTTCTTCTTTTTTCTCTCTCCCCATTTTTGCTGCATTGAATTTCAGTGTCCTGTTCTGTGAGTGTTTCATGTGTTGATTGTGATATATACACTTTGTGTTGTTGTTGGAGTGCAAGATGCTTTGGGCCAATGGATTTGGGCATGGCACCGTGGAAATGTTAAAAAAATAGCATTTTTGTTATTATTATTGGAAATTCCAATGGAGCAAAACTAAAACAGGACAGACAGTGTATACACAGAGGTAAAAAGTCAACAAAATGAAGATGTATGCAGATGTATAAATTAAATACCTGAGCCTAGGTGTATGGCAGGCTTCCTCAAAGAGGACAAGAGACCAAATCCCCAGAGAATTAGCAAGCAAATGACAACATACACACACACACACACACACACACACACACACACACACACACACACACACACACACACACACACACATGCACACACACACACACAGAGAAAAGAAAAGAAGAAAAAGAAAAGAAAAAAGCAGCAACCACATCCAAGCAGCAAACCACAAATTAAAAGACAGAGAAAGAATTTAAGGAGCTTATTAAACAAAAGCAAAATGATGGAAATCATGGCAATAAAGAAAACATACCAAACAAGCAACACCTACCCCCTAGAAGGAAGTAGTAATTTGGTGTTTTATGCCCAGTCAATGATTACAGTTATCTCTGGGCATTCCCCTAGAAGAAAGAGCCCCCCACAAAAATGGGCAAACAAAGCAGTGTAAATTCCACACAACACAAACAAACAAACAAACAAACAAACAAAAAACAACAACAAAAACTACAGAGGACAATGTGACAACACAATGTGTATTTGTACAAACTGTATTTTCCTATGCCTGCTTTAGAACACACACACACACACACACACACACACACACACACACACACACACACACACACACACACACACACACACACACACACACACACACACACAGAGCAACAAGAACATCAATATTAGTCATTAAAAACAGTAGTAACATGATTTGTGCTCCATTAGGTCTGATGAAGATAGTATCAGAGCTTAATATTTTAATAATCATATGGTCAGAATGGCGATGGTAAAGATGAACCATTTTTATAGTTGATGAGTGTCATTGTTTTTTTTGTTTGTTTGTTTGTATTAAAGATCGTTGGTGGAAGCTGTCTGGAAACAGCCCGTGCCTGTTGGGGCCAAAGTCACTTCACATCAGCCCCACAACTGTAACAACATGAAAGACAAATTCATGGCCATGGAAACCAGTAAGGATTACCTAAACCTCACTGGGTTTTCACCCAGGAAGGGCTTTTGCTTGTCACTCTGTCTATCCTTTTATGTTTTTTTTTTTAGTGTTTGTGTGTGTGTGTGTGCCTGCATGTGTTTGTGTGTATGTGAGTGTGTGTGTGTGTGCCTGCATGTGTTTGTGTGTATGTGAGTGTGTGTGTGTGCATGTGTGTGTGTACTTGCATGTGTGTGTGTGCGCGTAATAAATAGTGCTTAAACTCTTTAGCCTGTTTATTACCCTGTAAAGTAAGGTGTTTTACCTGGGCTCCTTCAGGGCTGCAGTTACACTAACCTGCCCATAAGACTAATCTTAATCTGCAGTACTGTAACTTGGAACTGTGTCCTTTAATCATGGATTACGGAGACTTGGGCATAGCGTAGGTTGCTAAGATTTTAGTTAGCAGGATTACATTAAGGCTGATCAAATGCTGGGAGTGGGAGTGCACTGGATTTAAATTGTACAAAGTTAATTACAGTGACCTATATATCTGTGCATTGTTGCTTTCAAAGCGTTTCTGGCATCTCTTGGCTTCTTGTTACAAAGCATCAAGTCATTAGGAGGTTAAACTTGGGGCTGAATGAGTGAATGCTTTTTGGTTAGACGGGACAAAAACAGTTTTTATCAGCATTTTTTGCCTTTGTTTGCTGCAGCTAACACTGACAGGCAAAAGAGTCAAGTATACTACAGATGAAAAAGAAGGAAATAAGAAGAACCAACAAACCGTTTTGTGTTATTTCAGTCTCATAAAGATTTTTGATACTTTATGTGAATGATTTTTCAATATTTTATTACGTGCAAGAAAACAAACCTAGGTCATATTATTGTCTTGCACTGGTTAGAAATGTATGTATATCCTTGTGTGCATCACTATTCCTGGTGCAGTATGCCTGTGCCAGCAGGTACCTTTTCACATATTAAGAGTTATGACGTGGTCACTAATCCATTTATCCCATTGATTCACAGGGGTTTAGCGTGTTGGCCTGAGATTTTATCAATTTACTGCATAAATGCAGGATGAACAGCAGAAGAACAAAAAATCCAGTATGTTGACTATGTGTTTAATTGGTTGTTATTCCTGGGTTGAATATGGCTGGGAAATGGAACATATCAACTGGTTCTTGCTGGCTGGCATATGGTTGGGAACGCATGATTAAGGTTGTGGTCTTGGGAGTGGCGCCAGGTGGTTTCACACCTCACTCATTCAGCCATATCACTGACCATGTAATGAGGCTACAACTTCAGACCCCCTACCAACAATAGCCTGCCCACACCCTTATAGTTTGGCCAGCACCCTCTTTTCACTTGGCTACCCTTTCCCTGTACATCCACCCCTGTCCACTGACCACCCTTCCCATCCCCGATCCATGACCCTTATAAAGGTAGGTCAGGAGATTTCTGCCACCAGTCTGCTCCCAAAGAAGCCTGAGTGCATCTTGCTTGGCTGGCCACATGCAGTCAGTGATTTAGTAGCTGGGGAGGTTTGGAAAGTGGTCTCTTGAGGTCATTTCAAATCCTGACATCCTCTGTGTGACCTCTTTCATTCTGTGTGCATAACATGGTGGTTGAGACTTTCATGTGACAGTCTCACACTTTGACACCACCACATCTGCTGCCTAGTAAAGAGAATAAAGTGTGAACATAAAAAGTTAGGCTGGAGGCTGCCCCACCATTCAAACTGTAAGAAAGCTGTGCCAGCAAAGTTAAGATACTCTGCCAGCCTGTAGTTAAGTCCAGCTTGTGATGAGAACAAACTTACCATGAGCCAACCCAGATATTCCAGTGGTGAGTCAACATTTCTGTGGTGTGTGTGTGCATGTGTCCATGCATGTGTGCATTTATCCACCTTGTGCTAACCTTCTGTTAAAAACGTTTGGGTACAGGGAAGGGGAGACTATGGTGGTAAGAGGCTAGGGTAGTTACAGCAACCAGCAGTGTCGGCCAAAATCTGTAACTTATTAAAGTTATATTCTTTACTCAAGATGAACAGTTTTAATGTAAAATTATTTTGAGTTATAAGTATGGAACAATAATGTGCATCATACTTCTTTTAATTTAATTTTTTTAAAGGGAGTTGACATAAAAGCAGTCAGTTAAGTGGGAGAGACATAATTCTTATGTAAAAGTCTTCTTAAATACATGTTCAGCTAAAATGAATAATAGTTCCCACATCATCAGGTCTGACAGTTTTGCTTGGAGTGAGCTGTTGTCTATTACCTTCCAATGCAGTGTGCATGCTGTTAACTGCTGTCTGGAATTTCTTTCTTCTTCTGGTTTTTACCTTCTGACTTGTGTTTTGACCTTGTATAGAATCATTGCCAGTGTGTGATTTGCCCTGAGGTGACCTGGTGCAGTCTAGTAAGTAACTAGTGAACTTGAGGGAGAATAAGCCCACAGTGTAGCATTGCTTATTTTCTGAGAGAAAATTTGCTTGGTTGCCCTTGTGTGACTCTGCGAGTGACTGACCCACTGGCTGATATCACGTTTGGTTGACCAACAAACTGCCTAACTGTCTATAGCTGATGGACCAATCAAAACAACTCACAGACTGACCACTGGATTTATCTAACCATAGACTGAGTAGTTACCAGATTGTTGTTGTGGTTTCAGTTCCAGATGGTCCTGCCTCCATTGGCAACACGGATCCCCTCCAGTTCCCTAATGGCTACACAATGCAGAAAGACGTGGACCTTAGCAGCAACAGCAGCACTGATGTGCAGTCGGAAAGCAGCAGCTCGAAGGCTGTTCACATGAAAAAGCGTCTGGGCTTGGCTGGAGGCACAGCGATGATAGTGGGCACTATGATTGGTAACAGGATTGAACTTTTTTTTTTTTTTTTTAGTGTTTTGCATTTCTTTTGGTGCAATTTGTTTTTCCTTTTCTCACTGTCAGTGTACCCAAGCTCTCGATTACTTTCAAAACAATTGCTGACCTCCTGTTTGTTTTGGCTTGGAATTCTGGCTAAACTGCTTAGCTTTTTGCTGAGGATGCACCCCAGAGGCAGTGCAAAGCAACTGGTCCCTGGGTGACACATTGAGCACGAAGAGTATAGATGAAGAAGATTGTTGTTGTGTACACTGATTTTCCACTGAATTTGAAAATTCATATTTGATTCATATAAATGATGCTTCTTGGGGAAAATGTTGATCTTTTTTATTTGTAATTTTTTGGGGCCAAATTGCATGTTCAATTTGCATTTCATTTCATCATAATGCTGTGTACCTGCAGCAGTGGACCCCTCTGTTATGACTGTCCTACAAGTCATGGTGGGGGGGGGGGGGGGGGGGGGTCATTGGTGAGGGGTTCATTCACAAGGTAGTATGGAAGTTTCAGCCAAATGACCTGAGAGAGGGGTAGTCTGTCATCAGGGGGTCCACTGTATAAATTTACCTGTCCATTTGGTTTCTACACAGATAGACAATCAACAGACCTCTCTGATGCCTTTTTATTTTATTTTATTTTTTTCCAGAATGCAAGTTCAATTATGCCAGTAACTGTAGTGTGTAAATTCTGAGTGTTCTTAGACTGATATGTTTGTTTTGTGATTAAAAAATAATAATTTTTAAACACACACCAGCTCAGAGTGCTGCATCTGGTGGGGTCAACAGGGTTCAGGTCTGAAGAGTTGAATAATATCGATCTGCTTCTCATTGTTGAAAAACACTACCATCCACTGCTGTCCCCTCAGCAGAGATCTTGATTTCATTTGGTATGGTTTTTTTGTTGAAGGAAGTAGGCAATGGGTGATGCATGGGCAGTACTCTTTGTGGAAGTTTTCACCGAAGTTGCTACTGCTATGCATGTTGCACACCCCTGTGCTTTTCTCATGGTATCAGTAATGTCATTTTCTTTTCAGACATATTTGTATACATGTACAAGTTAGGCCATAGTGTTTTTGCATGAAAACAACTATTGAATTGTACATAACAAACTGTTGTCAGTGACTTATCTTTTTCCAGGCCAGATAACTTCAGAGAGCGAAATTACAGAGAGAGAGAGTCAATTCTAGTATGAAGATTATAATGTATTAAGTACACAGACGGGGAGTGGTTGACATTCACTAAGTGTGCATAATCTGTTTCAGTCTGCTGGTTTCTTTCAGTGATACTTTATGAAGTATGAATAATTTGACACTCAAAGGAAGTGTTTGAGGGGATAATACTGGCAGTGGCCAGTGGGTCAAGCTGACTTACCACCAGTGTTGGAGGGCAAGAGTTTGATCCTAATATTTAGGGGTGGTCAGTTTTTACCACATATATCTGATACTGATTTTTTTTTTTTTTTTTTTTTTTGCTGGCTGTCTGCAGTGTTGGTGTGAGTTTTTTTTGCTGTGTACTTAGTTTGTTACCAACCCCCCACCCCACCCCACCACTCCACTTCTTAAGCCCATTCTTAACTGGGTGAATGTTTGTTTGCCCGAACATACTTTGGACACTTCGACAAACTATGATTTGTTTCTTAATTGAACTTTTAGTTTGCCGAATATAGTTCCAACAGTCCAAACTTTACTTCATTCACAACTGGCTTGTAATGAGATGCAAGCTTTGGCCCGAACTTGCGGCAGACGTGCAGCAGACAGCATGATCCAAAATGTAGGCTAAAGTCAAGTCAGTATACTTTAATCATCCCTCACAGGGTAATTTAACTACTATCTCATTTGGGTCTCCGAGACAAGGCTGTGCCTCCCACAAGTCGACAAATAAACAAATTCCCTCCGAAGCGAGTGAAGAACCTAGTGACACTGTCATCCATTTTTATTTTAGTTTTTTCTTCATCCACAGGAGAGCTCTGCTCTCAGGCAATCAGAGGCAATGATCGTCCAACAGGGCTAATGTTCCCAGAACATGTTGAGCAAAGCTTTTTGGACCCCGAATATAGCTTCGACGAATACTTCCAACTAGGTTCGCGAAGAAAAGTTCGCCCAATTAAAAAACAACTAGCTTCGCTGAATACTTCCAACTAGGTTCGTGAAGAAACATTTGCCCAATTAAGAACGGGCTTTAGACAAAGGTCCATTCACCTGCACTTTTTTTTATGTCTGAGTAATATGATTACATATATATATATGGATAAATGTACTTCTGTCAGTTATGATAAGAGTGTAAGTAGTGTGGCAGCAGTTTGCACATCACATAACAGCCGTTGGCAGCAGACTTCAGTTGGCTTTGTGCCTTGCAGTGCTTTGGGCACAGTTTTTATTATTATGGTATTATTAAAGCTCCAGTGTTGCTCATATCTCATCTCAGCTGAGATGGTGTTCCTGTTGGAACTTTGAAATTTTGCCTGGCTTTAGCCATAATGATAGCTCAGTGCAACTGCTAAAGTTAGGGACCTTGACTCATAGTATTTATCAGTCATTTGCAAAGAAAAGAAAACAAACAAGAACCGTTGATGGCACTTTCAGATTGCACAAAATATTGAAGTAACCAGCTGATACTCCTGTGATTTGTTAGTGTTTGTGCGTGCATGCATGTGTATGGCACATGTCTGCCTTATACTAATCAGAACCAACTGCCGTTTCATTCTCAGGGTCAGGGATTTTCATTTCCCCCACGGGTGTGCTGGCTGGATCAGGTTCCATAGGCCTCAGTCTCATCATCTGGGCTGGATGTGGGATTATCTCCCTGTTTGGTAAGGGAGACAACTTCCGCTACCCCCGACTGGACATGAGTTCTCTGCTCCTGTCCCACATGGGAATCTGGGGACAGTGTCTCGTCATTTTGTGTTTGCATACTAATCAGTATGAAGATACTTTAAAACTGAACGTATTTTTTTATTTATTTTTTTGGCAGTGGTTTTACCACTGAGACCACATCTCACAGAGCGTGAATAGATTTGAATGTAATGATAGTTACAATGATAGTGTGTGATGAGTACATGAAATATTTTCTTCTCCTTTGCCTGTTTTATGTACAGATTTGTTTGTGTGTCACGTTTTTGTTGATGACAATAATGTTTGGTAGATTCATTTGATTTGCAGATGCTGAATGAACTGATTTTGCTGAGATCGTGACTACAGTTTTGCACGTACCTACAGTGAAACTCTCTTATAAATGAAAAATTCTTTAGCATAAAACAAAGAGATTTAGGTGTCCATTCTGTACACTCCATTTATGTTTGCTCTTTCAAAAAATCTTGTAGCTTGAAGGAGCAGATTTTCTTAACATTATAAGGGAGTTCCATTGTACTTTTTGTTTTGTTTTTTTGGAACAGTTCACACCAACTCGCTTCTGCATTCTGTTAAGTCAGAATTTGCACAGAGATTCCTGAGAATGCTCAGATTTTTTTTGTTAAACATAATACATGTAACATGGAAACTGTTTTTTAGTATTTGTTTTGCGTGAACTTTTCTGAGGAATCAATGCTTTTTAATGAGATTTGGAAACAATTCAGATTAAAATGAATCTGCTTGAGAATGGAAATTGGAGTGAGCTGTTGTCTATTACCTTCCAATGCAGTGTGCATGCTGTTGTGCTTACCGTGTTTATGAGGGACGGGGCCCCTTTTGGGCTCCTGTCCCTTTAATCCAAATGTTTCCCTCTTTCTTTGGCAAACAGGTTACCCCTACAGACCCCCTCTTACCCTGTGTGGCCTATTGTGATGTACATCAGACAGATCTAGCTCCTGCATATCCTGTGACGTCCGATTCGTCGCGACAGTGATGAAGTGGTCGGCAATGTGGTGATGCATTCCGTCGCACCCCAGTTGACTGACATGTCAGTGACGGACGCTGGGTCCAGGTCCTGGTCGGTGGCTGGGGAGCGACGATGATGATCGATCCTCTTCCCCGACCTAACCTTCGCCCACGTGCGAAGGTGTGCCAATGTAAGTACACGCCCAGTCTCGGTGACGTCACATGCTATGTCTCCAAATGAATCCCAGTAGACAACTGATTTGATTCAACAACTTGGCTTTACCCCAATTTCCACCCTGCCATGCCCTGCCGCCACCGAGGACTTTCCGACTGCCGGTGGTTGGCTTGTTCCAATAGCTGGCAAAGAAAGAACAGAGACAGTTTTAACGATAACCCAACCCTACCCATTCCTGCCTTCCATCTTCGGCGGCACACCACAGCTATTTTGGGCTCTGCGAGTTGTTTGGTGGGCCCCCTGCCGTGAGTGATTAGTTAAAAAATGATTACATCGTGTGTTGATTCACACACTCAGCCCAGGTAAACACAGCCTTGACATCCTCTATAAAAATAAACCATCCAACAACAGCAGCAACAACAGCAACAACAAAAATACCCACTTTTGATCGACATGCACACTCAAAGTGGACAGAAAAGCTTAAAAAGTTTAGCAATGTTTTGGATGGTCAAACTCGTCCCATTATTTCAATAAGTTTTTATTTTCTGCTGCAGATTTTTTTCATGAATGATTTATTCATATTCATGTGTAATCATAAAAAACACCTGTATATATGCACAAAATAACCTCCCCCTGCAGAAAAGGAAATCTACAACAAGGCAGTCCAGTGAACAAAGTAAAAACCAAGCAGTTTGCAGTATAGTTTCCAAAGATGTGATGAGGTGACAGATTTTCCATACTGAAATGCACGTATTCTAATGAAAAATTGGCTCATGCCATTATTTTTCCTGAACATTTTTGAACAAGTTTGAAAATTTTCTTACAGCAGAGATTTAAAAAAAAATATGCATTATCAACACTTCTTAAATCCTGGACATCGGCAGTGTTTATCTGGCTGTGTACCTTTTATCATTGTGTTTGTGTGATGTTGGTAGTCAAGTTTCTCTCCACACAGCCAAATCTGAAACTACCTTCCGTTTAATTGTCTTTTTCCAAATCCACTGAGTTCATACACATAGTGTTCTTTACTCCAGTCACTTTTTTTGTTCGGTTGCCACACCTGCTGATTTTATTTAGCATTTATGTTTTTTTGTTTTTGTTTTTTATATAAAAAAAAAGTTTTCAAATTTGTCTCTCCTGTGAGAAAAAGGGTAGCTGCATGTTAGTTTGTTTTTGTCCTCCCTGCTGGCATTTTCATCAGAGTTGCATATGATTCTTTACCCTGTCTGTGAGTTTTGCTAGCTTTGACAGTGGGCATTGGTAAAGAAAAAGGAAGAAAGAAAAGAAGGTAAAACAATGACCCATACAATACAGCTAACCCGAAACTGAACAAGTGTGCACATAACTGTGATGGAAAGGTTAGTTATACTCCCCCTAGCCCTTAGATATACCATGGTGTGGTGTGCAGGCATCTCCCCCACCCCCCACCCCATACCAATGCACCCCACATTAGACATAGACCTGCTATGCTTTGGTTGCACACAGGCATTTTCTCATCCCATATTACAAGTGCTTAGGTTGTATGAGGCATTTTCCCTACTCCCCCATTGAATAATTATGCTGTGCCTTGATTATGCACAGGCGTCTTCATCCCCCCCCCCCCCCCAGCTCCTTCTCTCCTGACCCCTAAGCACCTCATTTTCATGCATCTTGTTTTTCCCTACCTCTGTCCAAACTCTAATCTCAGCAGGTGTGGTGGTACGCAATTAAAGCATGTTTAACAATATGCTGGCAAGTGTGGAGGGAATCTTCCTAACGTCCACCGTAATGGTGAACTTTAACTCGGTAGTAGTAGGAAAACCTCACAAATCTCCAAATAAAGTTGATGAATGAAAAAAACAATGAAAGTATGACAAAATTGTGTAATGTTAAAATAAAATGTCAGGAACTGAATTAAATGGGGACAGAACTGAGTTAATTTTTTTAAATGCACATGGAAATTTGTTGCCCGGATTTAATTTTAAAGACCATATACCAAGGGCTAAACAAAGAGAATTTTTTTCCCCAACACAGGCAATAAGTGATTAAATAGATTTATATTTTTTGTAACTAATTTATATTGAGAGCCTTTTGACATGAACCAGTGCTTTTTAAAAATCTTGTTGTGTCCAAACATAAGCTTTTGGAAACTCAGGCTCAGACCTGTTACAATTCTATCTTGATTGTGGCTATGTAAGCGTGAGTTGTTGAGGTGCAAATTAATGAATTTTGTCTGTGATAAAGACTGTTTGTGTTAATATGTTGATTAAACAAGTTCAGTCTTGGAGTACAGTGATTTGTGTGATGTACAATTTTCAGAGATGGGGGGAGGATGAAATAAGTTATTGTTTGTGGATTTTAGAAACTACCAACATTGAGCTGTTATTGTATGTTGCTTGTTCATCTTTGATCTCACACCATTTTATTTTGTACATTGTTGTGTCTCGTTTTGGCGATTGTCAATTTGTGAGTTGAAAAAAAGAAGAAGAGTTGTGATATTGTTATACTGTAACATACCTGTACCCAGTCTCTTTCAGCAAACTAAATTGAAGTGGCTTAAATGTTATTTTCAGGAAGACGTGAAGTTTACATGAAGTCCACCAAGCTGATAACAGTGCCATGAAATTGTGTTTGTGTTGTGGTCTGTTGTCTTAGAACCTTGATGTTGTAGAAGAAGGTGTATGAAAAAGTTTGAAATTACATTTTAATGAGGGTTTTATGCAACAACAAAAATGAAGGTGAGATTTGATTTTGTTTTTGATTTTCATGCATCAGTATAATGCAGTAATGGCTCTGATACGCTTAGCACCTGCCCCTGCCCCCCAGCCCCCCCCTCCACCCCCCCCCCTCCTTTTTTTTTGTAAAGCAGTGAATAATTGAAGAGTGGTTTGTGATTAGAAACCTTTAAAAATAAAATAAAATTAAGGAGTAAAATGGTTTGATGTGTTTGCAGTACATGTGCTAACAATTCTTAAAGTGATTATAACATAAAACATTGTCCAGCTTGATTAGAAACTAGTTATTACAGGACTAGCCCTTTCAAAACGGGTTGTGTCCAGCAGGCAGAAGTCATCAAACACTTCAAGGATTTGGTTTTGACATGCCCCATTGATTTTATTATTTTGAATTTAGAACTCGAGTTTGTAAGTGATGATTAGCAAGACTAGCTGTAAAACATTATCAAGTGTCTGTGCTTGCCTGTGGCCTGCTGCAGTCACCTTGAAGTGTGGCATGAACAGTCTGTGTTCACGTCCCGGAGGAACTAGGTCACTGGGGCCATGGGTAGCCATAAAACCAGCTGTGACACTTGATAGTGTTTGTACATCAAGTCCCACTAACCATTACAGACAAAAGTCATAGTTTAAGTTTAAAATCAGCAGGGCATCACAAAACAGAGATTCCTGATTTTACATTTTTATTCAATTTTCTACCTACTGGACAAAACCTGATTTTTAGAAGACTAGGTCCTTGAAAGCCATTGCGTGACTTTTCTTAGTGTGTCAGAGCCAGTACTTGCCAATCAAATGCTCCAGCAAATCCCCGTCCTGCAGCATTCTAACTTCTCTCTTTTCCCAACTCTCCACAGGAGCCCTGGTGTACGCCGAGCTGGGCACGCTCATCACCAAGTCAGGGGCTGAGTACATTTACCTGCTGGAGGCGGGCAAGAGCCTTCCAGACCAGATCGCCCCAGTGCCTGCATACCTGTTTGCCTGGGTGTCCATCTTTGTTCTCAAGCCTGCACTGTTTGGTGTGATTGCTCTCAGCTTTGGCATTTACTCTGTCGAGCCGTTCTTCGGGGACTGTGAGGTGCCAGATGTTCTTGTCAAGATGGTGGCCATCTTGTGCATGTGTGAGTACTTGCCCTAAGTTCAGCAAATGAGTGTACGCACATGATGTGGAGCGTTTGTGTCACTGTGTACCTCCTCACCTCTTTGTCCTCCTAAAATACAGAGTAATGCCTACATCAGAAAAAAAATCTAATTATGTAGCCAAGTCTGTTTTCGCTGAAGGCTTTGCGTACTTCGTGTTGGGGGGGGGGGGGGGGGGGGGATTATGTGGTTGTAATCAGCAAAAAATGTCCTGTGGTTGGGGAAAAAACTAAGCAAAACTGTTCAAGCTTATATGTAGCCTGGTGAATGTGACTGCTTTTAATGGCATTTCCATTTACTTTTGTATAACACTTAACAGCTGTGAAATGTGGGAAAGAGTGTAGAACTGGAGAATGTTACTGTATGTTTACCATTACATTCCCAAACATTTGAGTTTATGTTTTGAAGTTCTTGTGCAGTATGTACTGTAAGATGTTTAAATATACTGTCAGAATACCTTGTCATAAACATTTTTGATGTTAAGAAGTGTAGATTTTTTCCCCAAGATGTTAGTGGGGGGGTATATGGGTGTTTCCTCCATATCTTGTAGGCATTTCATTAAGATCTTACAGGTATTTTATTCCTTCCACACTCAACAAGCCATGTACAGACATGTCAGCTATTATCAGAAAGAGTAAGTAGATTCTACTAGTTTTCCAGGCATTTGTGATATACATTTGTTTGGTTCACAGCTGGATGTGTACTGATATTCATACAGCATTGCGTTTTGGAAGCAGCATTGTGTTTTGGAAGCATTCATGCTGTGTTTTTCCATTTTGCAGGTGTTGCTGCAGTATTTTTTGTTTTGTTGGTGTTTATACAGCGTTCTTTTGCTCTGCTGGCATTCATGCAAGTCTTGCAGGTTTACGTACAGTATTGAAATTTGCAGTTGTTTATCATATTATGCAGTAGTTTTGTTTTGCAATTGTTGTGCATCACAGGTCTTTATGCAGCATCTTGTATTTTGCAGGTCTTCATGCAGTATTGTATTTTGCAGGTGTTTATGCTGTCATTTTGTGTTTTGCAGGTATTGTGGCCTTTGTCAACTGCTACAGCGTGAAACTGGCTAATAAAGTGCAGATTGTCTTCACGGTTGCCAAGCTGTTAGCTATTGGTGTTATTGTTGTTGGAGGGTGCGTCAGAATAGCACAAGGTATGTAGGACGAGCGTCCAGATGTTTTTTTGTTAGTGTTCCTTGGCTAAAAAGCCCGGAAGTTTACCCAGTTTTTGGGTGAGAAGGTAGTGTGTGCAACTATTTCCCCACACCTGTAAGTCATACTGTCTTGCAGACATCTGCACTGTTACTGCCGCTCCAGCAGCTGCATTCTGACTTCAGGGGGTTCAGTAATGGAGTTTGGTCATGTTATGATGATGAGTATGGCTGAAAGGAATCCTGACTTGGGACTCGTAACACAACAGACATTTTGCTTTAGCCCCAGTGTTCTGGCTTGATACAGCTTGATGCCAACGGTTTGAGGCCACAGTGTCCAGTACCTGCTTTATTATTGGTTATGTCTCTATGACTATGCAATCTTGTGCTCTTCTCAAGAAAGTGCTGGTAATACTCTGCTTGTTTTTAAGAATGGGATGTTAGTGTTGAATATGTCCAAAAAAAAATTGACACTTGTGGCATTTTTTGATAATTTTTTCTTTCTTTTTTCTTCTTTTTTTTAGCAGTGAGATTGTTTACAATGCTGAAGCGTAAAGACAGTGTTATGGAAACATTGTTCAGACTGAGAAAGTTGAGAAACAGAAGTGATTATTATGAGAAAAAGTGCTTGTCTCCATTAGTGGAGCTGCAGTTCTCTGCAGTGGTGTAGAGTGTACTGTAGTCATTTGTGCCTGTGTGTCCAGGTGGGGGCTTTGAATATCTGAGCGAGGGGTTTGAGGACACATCCCACGATATTTCCAGCATTGCGCTAGCCTTCTATGATGGGCTTTGGGCCTATGACGGCTGGTGAGTGCACACCCTGTGGTCTGACTGTCAAACAAGTTATCTTGATCAGAACACATCTATGTTTACCTATTTTATTTTAAAGAATTTAATTAAATCTTTTCTTAGTGCATACCAGTCTAAACTGGATATTGGCCAGACTGGCACACCTGAAGTAAGAGTTGATTTACTTAGTTTTTTTTGTTTGGTTTTAGTTTTGTATAAAATAATGTATGTTCATTTGCTACTTGTAAAAGGTGAATTTGTCAAAATTTTGCAGTTTCTTGCTTGCACGAAAGAAAGAAAAAAAAACCCCATTAAATGTTCACATTGTTTGTGTTTTGACTTTGCTATAAGCTATGAAAACATTTAGATATATTCTTGTAGAGAATTGCAAAAAGCAATGAAGCAAAATCCTACAGCTTGGGTGGTCATAGTGTAACTGGTGTGCAAGAGTCTGGAATTTTATGTATGGAGTAGTACTGCCTATTATGCTCTTGTTCACTAGCATAAGCATACCATTTCTTTGGCCATTAGACTGTTTAGCATACCGTTAGTCAGCAGCATACCCTGATCACAGTATCTTGGTCAAATTGACAAAGTAATTTTTTTATTTAATATGTTTTCATGTACTGTTTCAGGAACAACTTGAACTATGCAACAGAGGAGCTCCAAAATCCATTTGTGTGAGTGCTTCGAGTCCATTCTTGATTTGCAGAAAGTTTTGTGTTAAATTTGGATTTGCAACTTGCTAACAAGATCTGATGATTTACTGTTTAAAGGAGACTGCAAGCAACTGTTTAAAGGAGAACCCAAATGTAGAAGCATGACAGGCCCTATTGATGGGAACAGAATAAAAGTTTAGATTGCAGCAGTCTTTTGGCTGATTGAAAACATGGCTGTGTGGTGCTGTTTTGTTTAGATGACCTGCTGAATAAGATCGTCCACCTTGTGTTGATCTCATTATGCATGTGACCCACTAACTAATAACTTCCACCGACATGCTGACCCCATTATGTGAATGTGTAAAATGCTACTGCATTACATGACTGGCATTTTCCTGGTCACTGTTTAGTGTACGTATATATATCACCTGCTGATCAGTGCCTCCCAGATGTATGTCTGTGTTAAAGTTGTCATGTGCATTGCAGGAACTTGCCACGTGCCATCATGATTGGAATTCCTTTGGTGACCATATGCTACCTGCTGACCAACATCTCCTATCTGACGGTCATGTCCAAAGAAACTTTGCTCCGGTCACCTGCTGTGGCAGCTGTGAGTACTTGGCAGACTGCTTGAACTGTGCACACCTTTCAGCACTGGATGTTTGGACACAGGAGGAAGGTCAGGGTGGGGGTGGGGGCACCTGGTGGGAAAATACTTGTATTATTTATTTTTAGATTTATATCATGTTCCAGACAGTGTACATACATGCACACACAAACCCGTGCACACACAGTAAGTGCAATGGTGTGCACCATTCAGATGTCTTCCCAAACCAGCTCAGCATAAATTATGCACACATATGCACTCACTCATGCTCAGTGGTAGAGCATAGGACTTATGACTAAAATGTCACACCTTTGTTCCCTTGTCGGAGTGTTGGGAAAATTTTCAGCTCGATGGTCTACTTTTTGTGCTCACACACTTTTGTATGTTAATCCCCACGTTCATTACTGCAGTAGCATGTAAAAGGTCCCAGTCATTCTGCAAAAGTGTTGGTGGCAGGTTACATCCAAACATGCATGTACCCTCTCAGTGTGAACTTGTACTTCTGCGTAAAGAACTTACTCACCTACACAGAACAACAGCACCACAGTCACGTCACTGTCTGAACATACTTCTGCCAAAGCAGCAGTCTGGTTTGATCCACTGTTCTGGCTTGGCCAGGAAAGAAAGGCGATCTGACATCATTACTTTACAAGAGAAGGTTTTATGATTGTTTAACAAGATTTGGGTTACCCTACCTTTGCAGCTTTTTCCATTTCCCACTACTTCAGTGATGGAAGAAGCGAAACTAAGAGTTTCTAAACTAGTGCAAGGCTGAGGATTTTGTTAACGGCTGGTGGATGTTTGATCTTGTTACAGACGTGGGGTTCCCAGATTCTGGGTCCAGCAGCTTTCATCATCCCCTTGGCCGTTGCACTCTCTACCTTTGGAGCAGCCAATGGATCTTGCTTCTCTGGATGCAGGTCAGTAATGGGAGTGCGTGTGTAAATGTGGGTGTGGGGGTAGGGTAGTATATTGTCTTTTGAAATGGTAAGGAATGAAGTTGAAGAGAAATATGTATACAGTAGCAATTCGGAGGCCTGTCCTTGAATTAAAGTGACAGTTGGTGTGGAAAAATTAAGACGGCCATGCATTGCTGAAAGTGTAAACAGATGGCTTTATGCTGCATGTGTTCATGTTACAAAAAATAAATGAAATTTGGGACCTGTTCTAGCAGAACAAGTAGTTGGAGAACTTTGTACACATTCTCTTCTACCAGTGAAGTTAATTGCTTCTTGAAATGAAGCATATTAAGTGTTGTTTAAATATTGGGGATTGCAAATTATTGTGAAAGGAAAGAAGAAACGAAAACATGTTAACAATGAAATTATGTATTGTTTCTGCAGACAAGTTTATTTTACACAGTGTTCTGGTTTTGGTGTTCCTTTTTACCTTGAGTGGTTTTCTTCTTGTTCAGACTGGCATATGCAGCAGCCCGTGAACGTCATCTTCCTGAGGTGCTGTCATATCTTCACATCAAGAAGTACACTCCGCTACCAAGTGTCATCTTCTCTGTGAGTTCAATGGTTTAGACACAAGTCTGATGTTTGTTAAAAATCCTTGGTATTGATCAGATGGAAAAAAAATTGTGGGGAAGTGTACATGAATTGTTCAGATTTGACCACCAAATTTTAGCACATAAACACAGTTGCCCACAGGCATGCAGTTGATCTGACATACACTAGCACACACACATGCACACACACACACATATGAGTGCATGTAGTCATTTGAGAATTTGAACATCTTGATATTTTTATGCAAAAGAAGATGATGGCCTTTTGTTCTTTTGTTTTTGTTGGACTGTCACATATTGATCGAGAGTTACTCCTGAAAGTGATCAGCAATCAGGAGAGCAGAGTAAGAGAGATATGGTATAATTGCGGCATATGATGAGTTGTAACTAAAACAAATGCATAGCAACTCTCCTGAGGTGTAGAGAACTACAGACAGATGGTATGTAGGAAGAGCTCATTATGTATTTAGACCTTTTAGAGAGGGGGGGGGGGGGGAGAGAAAGAGAATAATGAACAATTGGCACATTTGTTGTTTAGACGCTGATGGCCATCGTCTTGATTGTCCCTGGCAACATCTTCAGCCTCATCGATTTCTTCAGCTTCACAGCCTGGCTCTTCTATGGCGCCACCATGGCCTGTGTCCTCATCCTTAGACACACTCGACCTAATGATCCACGACCTTACCGGGTAAGTCCGCTTGGTACCTTAACTCCTCCCTCTCCACCATATGGTCTGGAACTCTGGCTGTCTTGGCACACTAACTGCATCCATAAGAGAAAACAGGTAGGTTGGATAAAGTTGGCAGCACAAGGTGATCTGTTTTTATGTGATTGTTGTCCAAGTTTAACAGGGATGGGAACATGGGGACTGCTAAGTTGTGATGCATGACCAGGGTGGGGGGGTAGCCACCTGGCGTGGTTTTCATGATAGATATACACAAGAAGATGGCCCAGGTTTTTTAGATTGGGTTATCATATGACACATGACTGCAAAATACTGTATGGTCTGTCAACGGGAATGGGGATAGGAGTGTATTATTTCCAAAGACTTGAAAATAATGAATTATTTGTGTGGGTAAGGGTGAGAGTAGGAGTGTTGGGGAGAGGGGTGTGGGGTAGGAGGGAATGGATTCTTTCCATCATGATTGGCTGCAGTGCATAGTGTTGTGGTCTTTGGGAGTGCACATTGCCTCTGTCTTCATGGTTACATGCTTCTCTGTATACTCCCCACCCCACCCCACCCCAGAATAAGAAAAACTGAAACAGAGTTGACTTCCAGTGTTTGAACTAAGATAGGTTACAAAGAATGCTTATTTTAATCAGACAGTACAAAACAAAACATGCTGGCAAAATACACCAAAGGTTCAAAAGAACGCTTATTTTTTTAAATAAAACACTGACAGACGGCTGTTCAGATTAGAAAAGCACATTTGCTACATGGACAGATGGTTTACTGGATTAGGATACACGTGTGTTTAAGCGCTTTATAACTTGTAGGTAGGTTGTGTTGTGTTTTGCATTATATTACATTACTTGTGACATTAACAGCTGCTGTACTGGATTAGCCTAGACTAGAGTGTACCCATTACACTGATGGATATTAGACAGGATTAGAGTGCACTTGTGACATTAACAGCTGCTGTACTGGATTAGCCTAGACTAGAGTGCACCCATTACACTGATGGATATTAGACTGGATTAGAGTGCACCTTTTACATTGACAGATGTTAGACTTGACAGCGCTTCTCTGTATACTTGCACTGAGCCATGTAGTCTAAGTGTATGCGTATAACTTGTGCCTGTGCTGTATTTTAAGTGCCAAGAGTGATCCCAGTGGTGATGATGCCTTCGGTAAGCTTGTGCTAGTATGTCGCTAGTGACTATTGTCTGTGTCCTGTGTTGCAGGTACCCACTTTCATCCCAGTGGTGATGCTGTTCTTCTCTGTGTACCTGGTGGTGGCCCCCATTGTCTACAACCCTCGCATTGAGTTCCTTTACGCAGCACTCTTCGTGCTCAGTGGCATGGTGTTCTATGTTCCTTTCATCGCCTACAGAGTTCAGCTGACTTTTCTCAGTAAGTCCATCATTCTGCTTCGTGTCTTTGGCTTTGGGTGGGAGTTAAGATGTCGCTCGGTTTTAGGGCACAAACTCTTGTAGTCCTGGCAGATGCTGTTCCAGATTAAAAGCACACACTTTCTTCATTGACAGATTATTTACTGGATTAGGGTACACCTGTTACACTGGTGCTGTGCTGGTTTAGGATGCACTTGTTAAAGTGATTGCACTGGTTTAGAATGCATTTGTTAAATTGGTTGGTGTCTGTGTCACACTGGATTAGAGTGGACCTGTTACATTGACAGGTGCTGTGCTGGTTTATGGTGCACTGCTTACATTGGTGGGTGTCAGATTGGATTAGATTGTTACACTGACAGGTGCTGTGCTGGTTTAGGTACATTGGTGGGTGTTGATGTCAGACTGGATTAGAGCGCACTTGTTATGCTGACAGGTGCTGTGCTGGTTAAGGGTTATTACATTGGTGGGTGTCACCTTCAGACTGGATTAGGGTATATGCTTCCCACACTTGCCTGTGGTTGACAGGATGTTAAAATCAGTACTGACCCGCTTGTTACAGTGATGGGTATTGGGCTGGATTAGAGTACACATGCCACACACTGGGAGATAACCCTGTGGGGTTGACTGGATGTTAAAATGAGAGTACTGGCCACCTTGTTACAGTGATGGGTGTTGGGCTGGATTAGAGTACCACAGGATTAAGGTGCTACAGGAGCGCACCTTAATCCTGTGGTAGGGGTCTTGTTTGCACAGTTTAACTTGCAACGTGGCCGCTCATTTTTGTGTACCATTTATAAGTCAGTAACGGACATTTTATTTCATTTTTTTTCACCCAGCCTCATCCACTTCTCTCTCGTCCTGCTCTTCTCTTGTAAACTGACCTCAAAGGGGATGAAAACAAATGACTGCGCTTTTTTGTTTTGTTTGTTAATCTGAACAGAGCTTTCGTTTCCTGATGAACTTGCTTGGCTTGTGTTTGAAGAAGTGCTTGCAATAGTTCCTTCAAGCGGTAATAGTGAACGCTTTTATGTCATTGTTGTGATTACATTGGAGTCCTGTTTTTCCCCTCTTCAGATCCATTGGTGACCTTTGTCCAGCTGGCTCTTCAAGTTGCTCCCAGCACCTACTTACCTCCAGAATAGATGAGCCTGCTTCACATAACATCAGTAATGTTCCAGTTATTGCTCTTCCTGGTATCAGTGGGTCTGTTTGTTGGGTGCTGTTCTTCTGTATTAATCAGAATTGCTCCGGTTTGTGGTGTGAGCTTGTTTTTTGTTTTCCTTTGATGATGAAGATCATTTTGATGGTACCACCTTTGTCTAACAGTGGGTCCCATCAGTCCAGCTTCTTCTGCAACTTGAGCAGTTAGGTTTGTTCAGACATTCATTCAGTGATACTTGCTGCTGATGTGAGTGTTACTATCTCAGTATCTGGTCATCGTTAGTTTCATCCCTCTCCTCCCCCTCCCCCCTCTTTTCCCAGGGGATTCATATGAACTGTTACTGCAACAATCACTGTCAGTCGAAAGTTCTCAGTCATGGATGCTGGGTTAAATTTTGTTCAGTTTTGCATGTAAATATTACTGTTTGGGTACAGGCTTTTATTTTTTATTGATTTGTCGAATTGCATTTCAGTTAAATTAACCATGCGGCATGCAGGTATAACCATGTATAATGTTGCATCATTCGGTGAAGGTCAACACATTTGTGTCAGTAGGAACGATGTCTTCATCATTTATTAAATGGCTTGAAGGGATGCACAGGGAACTATTAATATTTTTTGTTTCATTGTGTTTTCAGTTTTGAATATCAGAACCTTGTGTGTTTTGTATGATGGTAACCTAGGCTACCTGGCAAACAGGAAATGTGCCGGTGAAAATGAGCACTGAGGTCTACCAGGCAAACAGAACTATGCCCGTGAAGATGAGCACATAGGCTTACCTGTGGCAAACAGGAAATGTGCCTGTGAAAGTGAACACATACCTGTGGCAAATGGGAAATGTGCCTTTGAAAGTGAGTACCTAGGCCTGCCTGTGGCAAATGGGAAAGATGCCAGTGAAAGTGAACGCCTTAGCCTACCTGGCAAACAAGGAAATATGCCTGTGAAAAAGAGCACTTGGGTCTGCCTGTTGAAAATAGGAAATATGGCCGTGAGAATGGCCACCTAGATCATAGGGTTTTTATTCTTTGTGAGTGTGATATTCAGGAAGGTGTCTGCCTCCTCTATATTATGGACAACAGTCTGTTTCATAGGTGCACTAGTCTTGTGGTAATCTTGAGCATGATCAAAACACTGTTGACAGAGTAATAATGTTGAGTGATGCTGTTTTGTTCCATTTTTGTTTGTAATAATGGGAATGTACTGTTGACTGAACAGCATTGCTTTACATTTTTGCATATGCAGCAGTTGCTTGAAGTTGAAGAACAAGATCAAAGAATGCAGCGTTAGCAATAACAAAAAAGAGAAGCTGCAAATTCAAAGATGGAAGCTTTGGCAAAAGTTTTCTGTTTGTTGGCCAGAGTTATTGTGTAACTGAAAATGGTGGATAGAATCTGTCATATCTTCTCTTTTTTTCACTGACGTTTTTTTTTCTCTTTTTTTTTTACCCATCTTGATATAACTCCTGGTTGGCTGGGCATAAAAAACCCAGGTTACTTACCAGATGGTTTTTATTTTTTATTGTTATTTCCTCTGTTATCTCTTTAATAGTGCATGAGTCTCTTTATGCTATTTATTGCACTGTTGTTGGACTGTTGGGTAGCCTTTGTGGCAGCTAGAGCAAGTGCCACCTAGTCCCACCATTGTCTCTTGTCATTGCTGGACTTCACACAGTTCAGCTGTAGAACTTTGTGGTGTTGGTTTAATCTTTTCTCGGACCTGTATCACACACACACACACACACACACACACACACACACACACACACACACACACACACACACACACACATGTATATAAAACACTGGCATCTGTGTATTCATTGGTGCTACTATTATTCTTCAAGCTTTTTAACATTTAGATTTGGGCATATATGTGTGGGGTTCATTTTAAACTGAAACAGTGAGTTGCCACATAAATATCTGGCCACTTTGCGTGGCCCAAACTTGGCTTAAGAACACACATTTTATATGTGTCTAAACAATTTCAGTTTGGGGCACTTGGTGATGTTTTTATTTTACCCCTGTCCTGGAGACATGCCTCCCAGAGAAGTGGGAGAAGTAGCAAAAGATAGGTTGAATAAACAGAGTATGTGTTGCGATTTTATACCATGACCGCCTCCAGTGTCGTGTCCACATGTTGTAAGCAAGGCTGTTCTTTGCACTTGCACTTGGGGGGGGGGGGGGGGGGGGGGGGGTTCAAATGATTTTTAGGCTGTCTTCAGTCAGTGTCCTTTGATCCAAAAACATGGAACTGTTGAAGATTGCAGTTTTCTGTCATGAGATGAATTATAAGTTCATTTTTCAGCATCATGCATATATCTCTTTAAAATGAATTCCCCCCCCCCCCCCCCCCCCCCCCCCCCCAACTCCTCTGTGGCATATGTTTTCCATTCATTGTATTACAGTGGTGTCCATCTCTCTGAATGATGTTCTACAAGGTTTATTGATTGTTAATTCATCACTCATGAATATGCCTGTGTACAATCGCATTTTGACTCACAGCTGTATTCAGTATAATTCTCCATCTCACTTTGAGAGACAAGGTACAATTACACACAGTTCTAAGTCATCTTTTTTTCTCTCTGGTTTATTTTGTGACAAAATCTGTCTTCAGTGCATTTGGCCATCAGACTGACCCATCTTTTGGAACATGATGCATATGTCTGTCCATGTGAAACTGTGTAACCAGAGGTTTCCTGAAACCCCAAATCATTTTAGGGATTGCGTTTAACTACTGATTCAGTGAGAGATTTCATGAAATTGTCGACTGTTGAGGGATTTCAGGAAACTTCAGATTTTTGGCCTCTGAGTAACAGATTGGGCTGTGATCAATTAACATAGCCTTTTAGTTTAAAAAAACACCCCTTTTCCAGTGCCATTGCCCAGAAATACATGTATGTATATGTGGACACATGCATTGAATCTTCGAGGTCAACATATATATGTACATTTAAAGAATTTGTAAATGCTTAGGGCCAGTGTGGGTTAGGCACTGTAAGTACCCATTGTTATTATTTATTGTTATGCAGGTGTTTCAAATCCAGACTGCAATGTGATTCAAGGTGTCATTTGTTTTTCTTGTTTAAACAAAAGATTTTTTTGATTTCTGACTGTCCTGAGGTGACCCTGTGACAGGATGTTAAAACCTACCAACTGACCCCATTTCATGAAATCCTTAAGCAAACTCGAGTATGAAATCGCTGACTGAACAAGTATTACTCGAAATCCCTCAGCCAGTAAGGGATTTGATAAACTTGCAGGTTACACAGTTTTACTGTAACATATACATCCATGGCTGTAATATTTTTGCCTTTGTAAATAGCGATGATTTATCATATTTTGTGGCAACTGAAATCAGGTGAGGGATCTGTCTACACATTATGATAAAGTCAAGGGTAGGCCAGTCTGCATATGATGAGAGTATATGATTTATTGCTAAAATCAGTATTCATGCTTACATGGCATTTAACAGCAGCAGTGCATATAATATTTACGCTTTTGTCTATTTCTTATTGTTATTGATTGGTAGTATGTACAATAGAATGCCCTGCTTGAGATGAACTTACTGATGGGTAGAACGTACAGTACCATGTCCTTCTTAAGATGAACTTACTGATGGGTAGAATGTACAGTAGCATGTCCTTAAGATGAACTTATTGGTGGGTAGAATGTACAAGAGCATGTCCCTATTAAGATGAACTTATTGGTGGGTAGAGTGTACAGGAGCATGTCCCTCTTAAGATAAACTTCTTGATGGGTAGAATGTACAGTAGCTTGACCCTCTTAAGATGAACTTATCGATGGGTGGAATGTACAGTAGCATGACCCTCTTAAGATGAACTCGTTAAAGGGGATACCAAACAAAGGTGCAAGCTGGCTGGAAAATATGGAAAGTGCGCAAAACTTTGTATCTGTAGGCCTCATGTAAGTAGTTAAGCAACAGAAGTACTTTTTTGTTTAAAATTTGAGCTTTCCTGAGGTTTTCTTTTTACCAATGAAAAGCAGCAAAAGTGGCTCATGACATAACAGACACTTTTGTCACACATGCCTGCCTTGTTTTTGATGTCACAGACAGACTACCAGACACAAAATAGCAGTTGGTGACTTTTAAACTCCCATATATGTGACTATGAATGAAGAGAAAAACAACTGTGGGACATTTTAAAAATGTCATTCCTAATGACCCTCTGCTGCTTTGTTCCCTTTAAGATGGAATTTGGCCAGATGATGTGATCACAGTGTGGCTGGCATGACTCTTTTGTCCCCTTTAAGGTGGAATTTGGTCAGGCAATGTGATCACAGTGTGGTTGGCATTACTCTTTCCTGTTATTTATCTTCTCTTAAAGGAACTCTAGCTTTTTCAGGTCCAGTATTTTAGTCATTTAGACAGCAAATTTGACCCCCAAATGACCAATTATAGTGAGCTAAGACCAGTTTGCAATTAACCCAGTTGATCATCCTTTTTCAAGAACGCTGCAATACATCATCAGAAGTTCACTGCACAGTGTTATAAACACTGAAAATAGTGCCCAAATGAAATGTATCTATAAGCATGTATCTTTTGTGACCTGAAGCAGAACTGAGAACTTCAGTGTTCTATCTGTGACATCAAAAAAGATACTCGGTGTTCTGTCTGTGACATCAAAGATGATTTAGTGATGTCAGACTAAAATTGCAAAACACGAGAAAGAGTGCATGGAAAATGCAGTAGTGACAACATTAATTTCAATCAACAGTACTTTCAGTTACTTTACTTTCAGTTACTTTTTTTTTCTTTTCTTTTTTATTATTGCAGATCATGTTCTTTTCACCTGGTCGGAGCAATCAAGTTCATTTTTTTAAAATTTGCATCAGAGGCTAGTTTAAAATAACATTGAAGCAACAGTACTTTCAATCATTATAAAAAAAAAACAAAAAAACTGTCAATCAGGTTCTTGTCACCTGGTCCGAGTGATCAAAGAGTTAAAAAATGTATTTGAATCAGAGAAGGCTAGTTCCTCAAGATTTTTGGGGGGAAGAGGTAATGCTGGCATCCCCATGCAACCACCTGGTCTTGGTGGGCTGCCTGGTCTGAATTTCTGTTTTCTGCTTTTCTTTGCCCTGTGCTGTTTGATTTTTCTTGTTGCTGTGAAGTATTTGAGCACTACAACTTAAACCAGTCATGTGTATTCTACCTCTTTTAGAACCAAGTGAACCTTGAAATGCTTGTGATGGGTAGGAGTACAGATAGTAGTACAAGCAGGATTTCAGTCTGGAGTAAGAATATTTTTGTTTTGTTCATTTTTGCACTATTGGGTAAAATCCCTGAAGCATGCGTTGATCCATTTTGATGTCACAGGCAGGAGGAAAATTCTCTTAATCTTTTTCATTCAGTTCATTGACATCTTTTTTGACCTTTTATCAGTTTCTGTGTTGATTTATTATTTTTTAAAATTGTGCAGTTATCATTTCAAAAATTGTGCAGATATCAATATTTAGTCCTAATTTTACTTGCTCAGATCCACATTTTCTCTGCCAAAATGTTTAATTTATTAAGATATACATGACTGTGACTTCAGAAGCTGTGATACTTTTTGTATAAATCATACAACTTGTTTCTGAGGGGCGCTCTATCATGTCTGTACTAATTTGATTTTTTCGTTGAATCTCCAGACCCAATTATATGGATGTGCATAATGAACGTACAGTTTTTGTTGTCCACAGAAGTTGATTACCTGGATCTTTACTTGGCCTTGATCTGTTCTGTTGACCGGACCTTGCTATGGGTGTGGCCATTGGTGGAATAGACGGGTAAAAAATAAAGCATTCAAACTCAACATGCATTCGGCATTTAAACTCAACATGCATTCCGGAGTTTCTGCCCAACAGAGTGAGTCAGGGGTAGGACATGATGAAGGACTATTTACAGTGCACTGTGTCAAAACATTTTCCCTCCTCTACTTGCACATCAAGAGGAATTGTGTTTGAAATTCCCCCCTTCCGCCCCTTATATGCAAGAAGAAAACAACAGATTTTTTTAACTCTGCTCTCCTCTGTCTCCTGTTGATGGCAGGTTTCAGAGCGTATTGAACAAAGGAGGACAAATAGTTCTGCAATGGTCAAAGTTGGAAACTTGCTCACTGATATGAAAAAAACAAAAAACAAGAAAAAGCTGGACTTGATGTGCAGGATATAGAATATGCAACTCGTCCAAACATTTCTGTGTCAGACTTGAAAGTGTTGCTAGTGACACTGTCTGCAGTTACTACATAACTTACGGTCTGGCAGGTTGAGCTGGAAACAGTCTTTCTGTGAGTTTTCTTCAATCTGTGATCTCGCAACGTTTTTGTTGTTGTTTTTGTTGACAACTCAACACTTTTCCCTTGTGCACTGTTACGGCAGTCGGGGCTGGCACGAGGCTGGGCTCTGTATGCATCAGAGATTTCTCCAGCATACTTGAAGGCATCTGTTTTCAGAGTCTGGAGTTTGTCGGATTGATGCAGGTTGGAGCATAGCATTGACAGTGACTAAAAGGACGGGGAGGAGAGTGTGCCTAGGCGCAGTCCAGTCTGGACATTGTGCTGTACAGCAGACCCTGATGCAGTTTCCTTCCAAGACCAGTCTGCAGAAAAGGCTGAGCATTTGAAAACTGTATTGCATATCAGTATTTGTAAAAAGCTGGAATTTAGGCAGAAAATCCAGTGACGTCCTGTAAGCAGACGGTAAAGCACTTTTCTTGTGACGTTGTAGGACGTCTAGAGGGCAGCGAATGTGTTATGTCTTGTTACCATGAAGACTTGTACTGGCAGTAAACAGTTCAGCTGTGTGGACTATAAACTTTGGTGGGGGTATGTTGTTATTTGTAATCTACACAGCCTACATTTTAGGGCTCTAAAAACTGATCAAAATATGCATTCTATTTTATAGCATTGCTGATGCTGTGACAACAGTACAAGGAGTGGTTCAGAATCATATGCAATGATTGTAAACTAGCATTTTTGTGTTGGACATAACGTTTTCATGATCTCTTATGCTTTCCCAGGTAGCTAGCATTCTGATGTATGCATTTACTGTTTGCTGAGACTCGTGATCAGGAACAGAACGTGGCCTCAAACTCCTCTGTAAAACCAACAAAGGGAAATAACGGCGCTGGGTCACTTGAGCGCTGTTAACTTCCTTGGTTGAGTTTAGTCTGGTGTTCACACACTTTTGCTTATTTTTTTCTGAGACTGAATAATGCACAGTGTTGCTTCTTGGACGAGTGTGAAACCATGTACATAGTACTAATTGTGCAACATTTTGGGTTGGTTTTAGGAACATTTGCAGAACTTAACTATCGCAAGATTGTGAGGTAACATTCTTAGTTTGTAGGTGGTTGTGCTGTTGTGTTTCGAATGAGTCTGTTCATTAAAAGTTTCTTGAAGATTGTTTTTTTGTGTGTTTGTTGACTTGGATGAGAAATGATGATTTTTTTTGTGTGTGTTTGTTGACTTGGATGAGAAATGATGATGCAAGTTCTATGCAACTGGATCCATTGGTGTGCGTAAAATACTACTAAAAATGATCCTTGTGGCAGCTCCCACCAATGATATTATACAGGAGGGTGGGAAGTACAGAAAACACCTTGCCTCTTACACACTTTTTCATAGCTGATACTCTGAGAAAACATCTGTACTTTGAACTGTGGTTCTTGACCTTCATCTTGTCAGATAATGCTTACACCTATAGCCACTCCTTTTGCCCCAAAATGGGAGTTAGGGTATTTTGTTCTGTTTGTGGTTGTGCTCAGAATTTTGAAAACCACCACCAAAAACCATGGTATACAGTACTATTTGTTGGCTTAGGGTGTTTTCCTTTGTGTTTGGGAATAGTCATTTGTTGTCTGCACTGGATCATTAAACCACTTACTTTTTTAAAAAATTAGGGTGTTTTCCTTTGTGTTTGGGAATAGTCATTTGTTGTCTGCACTGGATCATTAAACCACTTTTTATTTTATTTTATTTTATTAAGGTGTTTTCCTTTGTGTTTGGGAATATTCATTTGTTGTCAGCACTGGATCATTAAACCACTTTTTATTTTTATTAGGGTGTTTTCCTTTGTGTTTGGGAATAGTCATTTGTTGTCTGCACTGGATCATTAAACCACTTTTTTTTTTTCTTTTTTTTTAAGGGTGTTTTCCTTTGTGTTTGGGAATAGTCAGTTGTCTGCACTGGGTTATTAAACCACTTGTTTTTGTTCTCTTCCTCTAAATTTTTGAGGGAAAAATTAAATAAAATAGGTGCTCCTTAATCTCATTTTCAATCTGCTTCATGAATATTCCATAATTGTCAATTTCCCCTTTCCAAATATCTCAGCTGCAAATGGGGAACGGACATCTGCCTCTAGTAATGGAGGATGGAAGTGACAATCCTTTGGAAGCCGTAAGCTGATTTTGTATATATGCATGAAAATGAGCATGTTTCATGTGCAAATTCAATGTAATTTATTAGTGCATATGACAATTGGATTTGTTTCAACAGTGAATGCATGATTGAGGGCATGCAGTTTTAATCATATGCACACAAGCATTTGCTTCTTTACAATGAGACCAAACTTTGAAGTGAAAATGCTGAGCTTTCCTCATGAAGTCAGAAGTCTGTAAACAGAGAGGAATAAGAACACACCAACTTGTTTAATAATGATATTTAAAGTATTTATAAAGTACAAACTCTTGTTCAAAGAGACGATAAGCACATACACTTTTCACTCAGGTATAATGAGCAGGTGGAACACAATCTCTCTCTTCAACACCAAGCACACACAAAGCAGGGAGCAAAAACTGAATGGTTTAATTACCAGTGAGCAGGAAAGAATGCTGCACTGAACATGTACCACCTTGTGTTCCCTGTTCTCCACACTCAGTTCCAAATAAGATATTAAAAATAACCAGTGTACCCAAGATCCCACAGACCAAAGCAAAAATGTAAAATAAATAATGGGAATATGCTTTTTTGAGACAAAAATCTTTGTTAATCATTTGAAGTACAAACAAGGCAAGATGGCAACAAAGCCACAAGGTGAACAGATCTAACTTCGTTTCAACATTTCTTAAGTACATTTCCATGAACATGTGTTCTGGACCAAGTTACTGTGTCTGCAGACTGAGATTAAGACTAAAGCTGTCCAGCTGAGCACCAACATAATGTGCAAAAAACAAAACATGCATATGGACACACAAAAATGGCTGCTGGAAATAAAACATTTTGATACAATGTAGTTTCCACAGATGAACATAATGAGTTTCTCTCTTACTTGCCTCATCACAGACAACACCAAGCTGACTTTGCACAGAATCAGTGTTTTGTGCCGTACCTCCAAATAACAAACCACTTGTTACGGAAAATGGGTTGAAATAGTGCAAATTGGCATTTCCTGGAACATTTGCCAATGGTTCTGTTTGTGGTGCTTGATGCTACAGAACAATGCAGTAAGATGAAATGGAAAAACATGATCTGTTTAGGAAACAAAAGCTGAACAAATGACTGTACATTAAATATTATCAGAGCACTTCATTAGTTAGCTGATGGGTTTGCACTGAAATCTGGGTAAATGTGCTGGTGGTCAGCTCAAATATCCATCTTGCTTATGAAACCGGATAAAACAAGTTCACTACAAAAAGGCTATAAAAATAAAATACAAAAAACCCACTGAACAGCTCTCTTGTAGTCTGAAGTAAAAGGCAACAAACTCGTGGTGATATAAAACTGTAATACAATAAAGCAAGTAGCTCTGTATCTAGTGCAACATCAAAAGTGACAATGCAAGCTGGCTTTGGAGCTCAAACACACATAACTGGAGTATAATACCTATCAGTACTCACTGCACCCACGCATACTTTTGTTCAATCAACACTACATCAATTGCAAAACTGGGTGACATTTCTTGTGGCTCAGCATGCATAATTCTTAATATTTTGATTGCAGGAATCAACCTCTGAGTAACAAGGCACATCATAATCACGGCTGCACTCTTGGTTAACCCCAGCAACAACAAAAAAGAGGGAGAAACTGCATCAGACCCAAAAGCTGCTTTGGTTTAAGATCCAAACACACTTCTTTATTATGACACAGACAACACAATGCAAATTTTCAAGGAAATCCCCTTCTTCAGGCCCCAAACAACAGTGAAACTGTTTCATTGTAGTTTAAGTGCCATTTTGTGGCCTGAAGAAAGGGATTGAAGTGTTGTTTTTGTGGCCTGAAGACAGGGATTTCACTGTTGTTTAAGTGTCGTTTTGTGGCCTGAAGACAGGGATTTCACTCTTGTTTAAGTGTCGTTTTGTGGCCTGAGGACAGGGATTTCACTGTTGTTTAAGTGTCGTTTTGTGGCCTGAAGAAGGGGATTTCCCTGAAACTGTACATCGTGTTGTCTATGTCAATAAATAAGCATTCTTTTGAATATTTTGTGTGTTTGGACCTTATTTTAGAATGTTAGCAGTCATTCTTGTCTCAGATGTTCGCTCTGGTTTAATCTAAAGCTGCAGGGAAAAATCAAGAGATCAGTGGAACCCACTGCCATTATCCATCACCCTCTATCCCAGGCACCGGAATATTTGTTGGGGTTTGTCCCATCAGGAATTTCCCACAGGAAATAAGCTGCAACAGTCACGCACTAACAGTAACAAGTCTACGAATTAATTTCTAATGTCGGTGATGCATCTGCAGACTTTTTGCCAGGGCAGCATGGTGTGTAGTACACCCCCACCTCCTAACCCATTTGGGGTGAGGGTGGAAAGGAGGTGGGGGGGGGTTGCGGTTACCTTAAGGACTATGCACTGAGCACACCACCCTAATGAAGGAGATGTGGGATGTGGGATAAAGTTACTTACTGCCTGAACTGAGATTTGAACTCACACCCTCACCAACCAGAATCCAGCGTCTTTTGCAACTTGCCACGCCATATCCCAACAACCACAAACCACCGAGGTGAGAATTACTGACCTGTAACCTAAATTTTCAGGCATTCGTTTCACCTTACTTCAGGCCCTTGCCCAACCAACCTTTACATTCACTTGCTCCAAAAACTTAAAATGAAGTGGGGGTGGGTTGGGGGTTGATACACTGGATCACTTCTGGCAAGGAGTACAGCAGCAAAATCCCAGGCCCTGTGTGCAACAGTTGTGTGGAAAAACACTACTCAGAGCGTGCGCGCGGGAGAGCATGCATGCAAGAGAAAGAGGTCTGAGGAAGCCCCACCCACACCACAAAGTAATTAGTAGACTGGGAGGTGTGACTGTCACAGCTGGCTTTTCTCAGAGAAAGCAACCCATATTTCCCATGAGAAAATTCCTAATTCCTAATCCAGACAAATTGCACCAATCGAAAAAATCAAACACTATAGTCCTGATCAAACAACAATGAAAAAAGAGAAAAAAAGAGAAGAGCAATCGAGAACCTCCATATACTTGATCACCTTCATGCAAAACCGGTTTCCACATTTTTGAGCACATTGCAATGTAACGGATCAACCCAAACTTGGCTCCTCTGAAAGAAAAAGGGGAATGGTGATGCAGTGTATCCAGCCTCTTTACTGCAAACAAATTACATTTGTTACAATGATTGTCATTGATCCAAACAAACAACATCCATTGGTTCACTGCTCTGTTTCATCTAACAACGCTCACAATAAATACGCGAGACTGTACATAAAACTGCACAGCCAAAAATTATTATGATTTTCTTTGTGCACTTATTCTGTTACAAAACAATCTCTGGGCTTCGTGTCCCATACACGCAGATATCGTGGCTGTATGAACACCTGACATGACGACGCTGATACGGCTTTATACATGCATGTGCACGCAAGTGAGATGTTTGAATTGGTAGACAAGGCAACCAGGGTCTGTCAGCATTGTATGAAAATCTTTCCAGGTCAAACCCTGCTGAGCATTGCTGCGTTTGGGTTTCGAGGAATCTGCATAAGATGGCAGACTCCTTTACTAAGATAAAACTGTACTCAAGCAAAGTGAGCCCCACCTTCACTCTTTTTTAGTACAATGAACTTTGGATATATATATTAAAGTGCCTTGGGACAAGAAACTGACTTAAACATATCCAAAAGTAAAGAAAAAAGAGAAGAAAAAAATGCCCGAATTCGATTGTTTTGACTTGTCTCACACAAGAAATCAAATATATCCAAATGACACATCATTCATTGTGTAAATTCATTCATAACAGAATTATGTCCAATGAATTATGAAGTTCAGTGGTCCACCCATGATGAAAATGATAAAGCCACATTGCATTAGCACAAACAGTTGGTTTAAACTGGAATACTGGCTCATTACAGCACCATAAAGCGACCAATGGTTGAATCACAAGAGCTTCCTGCTTAGTATCAAAACTCTTGAGGATTTGTCTTCTTTTTCCTCCACCTCCTAACTTCCTCAGCAACTCAATTTTCCATCTCGGAAGGAGGTTTGCATGCCACTGCTTTTCCTTGTCAGCCATTTTGGACAACTATGACCTGGTGCTTACCCAACTTGCTAAATCAAAACCGAAAGTGCACACACACACACACATGCACACAAAAACAACAACCCTAAACAAACTGAATACAAGAGATATCAAGGGAGAGGATGCTGCAAAAATCTACAACAATCTGAACATACCAAAGTGGGGGAGAGAGACAAGAAAATGAGCACTGCCAAGACATGCTGGGAACAGAGAATGTCTGAATATGTCTGATGATGGCATATATACGCATATTTCAAACTGAATATAACCAAAGTTCTGTAACAAAGGCACAGAACTCTGGCTGGACTGCAACTGAGCTTGAATATATCTTCCAATTGAAAATATCTGGTACTGGATATCTCTGAAGTTTACTGTGGCTCTTTTAACAGCCTTCCTCCAATCACTGCCATGATTGGTAACGCTATTGGGCAGTTCAGTGAAGCTGGTTTGCATGAGTGAATGCCCTTTGTAATCTTTTGCGCAAGAAGTTGCGAGAGGTCACAGTGTCACTTCCGGGCCGATTTCTGAGTAGGCGTTGCTTCACGATGTGCATAGCAATGGAAGTTGAACCTAGAATTGTGAAGCAGTACAAATGTCACCGCTGTTGCAGTTGCAAAAATTACCGGGGAAAGGGGATGGAGTGTGGAAATAAAGTGTCTTTGCATCATTTTCTGGCTGACCAGAAGATCGCGAGTTCATGGAAAAAAATAGTTTTGGGGCATCCTATAGCACATGCAACATGTTATTGCTTGTTGCCAGACACATTCTGACTACGGGCCTCCAAAAAATTTTTTGAAGTTGGCAGTGTAAAATTCCTAAATCCACTGTCACCGCCTGCCATTGTGAAGAAAGTACACACCAGAAATAAAAGCAGCCAAGGATCTGAAGCGATGCTGGGCAAAAGTCAAGGGAGTTAACCCCACCTGAACCGCCCAATAGGTCTCTGAAAACTGTCAGCTAACAGTTTTTTTTGTTGTTGTTGTCTTTTTCACTGGTGCAGTAAGTTTGTAACCATACAAACAAGTCCAATTATATTGGGCCATGTTTCTCTTAGAACTGACAAGAAGGCTTACACCAGCGCAAATAAAACTAAACTCATTTGAACCGAGATGGAAGGTGGGTTGAAATGGAATGTATTTTTTACCTGTGGCAGACACACGCCTGATGTTGACATGTATGCTTTGATGCTGTGTTTCTTCCAGTCTAAGTGTTCAAACTTTGACAGAAGGAAGGCACCAACACTGAGCTTTTGAGGGACGATTTCAGTAGACAGACGCAGGGAAATCAAGACCAGCGCCCCTTCAATGGCAAAGCAGAGTTTGGGGGAATGGTGCCAGAAAGTGAGGCCTGGAACGTGGATCAATTCCCAAGAAGTGATTCTGAGGTCTTCACCTGTGTGACTGCAAGCACAGGTCATGGTTTCCAGTCTAACACATGCACTTTCCAAATACTTTAGCAAATGCTGAATACCATTCTGCGTCAAAAGGCTTTTTTCTTCTTCTTTTTTTGAAAAAAAAGGTACTCACATACTTCCTATCAGCAAGTAAAAAATCTGTCAATAGGTACTCACATACTTCCTATCAGCAAGTAAAAATTCTGTTGATAAAATCAATCTAGCTTCAAACAAGCAAAAATCTTAGAACTCTACAATCAACCCAATTACACTCCATATAAGACTTCTATTGTTATTCAGTCAGACCAGTCTCAATCCAGTCTGCCTGGACAGATGTGTTGAGGTGTATATCTGAAACTGAAATCAGACTTTCATACTTCAGACTCTCATGGCGACTTAAAAGTTGGAACAGAAGTCAACTGACACAAGGTGGTATTCTAACTAAAAAAAGAGATAGGGCAAAACAGATTGGCAACAAACATCACTTTCTGCATGGTTAAAATACATTAAAAAACAACAAAAACCACGTATATATATACAACAAAAACAAAATGTTACACGGAACATCTGCCAGACCAGCATATATGTAAAACAGTGAACGCCGAATCAATGAAAGAACATCACTCAGATAGAACACTGGAACTATTTCAAAGGCAGCGCTGGGGAAACTTCTGAGAGAGAGTGGAGTGCACAACATGGGCTTTTCATGCACACAGATATCATCTTGTACTGGACTAAATGAAGCGGCAACAGGACCAGGCAATGGAGCACAGCCACGACACAGTACCAACTGTACAACAGCGGGACAAGAAGACCGCGCTGCATATTTTGCACGATTGTGATGAAGCCAAGCGTCGACAGGCACGTGAGAGCTGCATGCGTCATCCGGCCAAGCACTGGCATGCCAGCCTTCATAAGTGATGCTTCGCAGCATCATCTTTCCCATGCTTGGCTCTCACAGAGAGTGTGTGCCTGTACTTGTGTTGGGGGTGTGTGTGTGAGTTTGCATGTATGCATGCCTGTACTTGTGTGTGCGGCTGCGCTTGTGTGTATGGGTCTGTGTGTCTGCGTGTCTGTACTTGTGTGTGTGCTTGTGCGTGTCTGTTTGTGTATATGTATGCATGTACTTGTGTGTGTGTGTGCGAGTCTGTGTGTGTGTGTGCGAGTCTGTGTGTGTGTGTGCCTGTATGTCTGTACATGTGTGTGTGTGTGTGTGTGTGTGTGTGTGTGTGTGTGTGTGTGAGTGTGTGTGTGTGTGTAAGCTTGTGTGTGCATATATACATGCATACATGTATTTGCATAATTATGTTTTTTGGTGTGTGTACACATGCACATTGCATGCACACACACACACACACACACATATTTCTATATATGTGCAACAGGTCTTCAAGTAAGACAACCAGCTGACAGTGGAGACAGAGCCCAAGCCCAAAGCAAGCTGTCTATTCAGATCGTCAGGGGCTGGTGACACAGGTGCACAGCACTGAACTGGTCCAGCAGGACCAAACTCCACCCTTTTCACAGTGCTTGAAAAGCTGGGGATCAGATCTTTGGCAGGAGTCCTTTCCCAGATGCTGCTGCTGCCCCAGGTAACTCCGCTGTAGTTGTAGTGAAGTACTCTCCCAGGGCGCCATGCCACTGTTTGCATAGCCAGGGTCGCTGTGTCTGACAGTGCAGGAAAACAGCTGCGCACACAAACCTCTTGTTTTGCTTGATGGACTGAAAGAAACGTTTGTCACAAGCTGGCTAAGCAGTCACGTTTCTCTTGCTTTAATTTAAAGAATGAAGCCAGTCCAAAGTAACGGAGTTGAGAAACTGTGAGGTCCCCCTCCCCCCTCCCTGCCTTTCGCCCTGCCTTTGCCTTCTCACAGTGCCAGTTCCTTAATAAAATCCATGAGTGACCTCAGTTTAAGGAATCAAAAAATGAAGCAGAAATGGCCTCAAAAAAGAGAAAAGCCATTCCCGCCCCCCCCCCCCAAAAAAAAAAATCATAAAAAAATCTCATCTTATCACCAATGTGTGCAATCAAGTTTTCAAGACTGCCTGCTTGCACAAATAGTTGCATGACAGTTAAGGCATTGATTACGAGACATGTAATTTTTGGTCTTTGAACATGCAGATTACAAGGGCAGACAAGAAGCCCCCCCCCCCCACCCCCCAATTTCCCCTCCCCCAAATGTACATAAAATAGCTGAATAAATCCAACAGTAAACAGAAACAAGGGGGAAAAAAAACATCATTTGTGTATACATATTCCAGACTCTTATCACTAAATTGAAACTTGACTAGAAATGAAAATGTTTAAAAATCAAGAAAAATGTGTAAAAACGCAATATATCAGTGGATGTTTGTCACTCTTAGATTAGTCTAACGTGTGACCTTTTCAATACTCACAGATTAGATGACCAAATCAATACAAAATTAAAAGCAACAAGTACAAAACAGCACTAATGGAACACTGCACTGCCCAACATGAGGAGAGGAAAAACAAACAAAAAAAGACCCCAATGAGATTGCAAAGTAAAAACACTTGCAGAACATATATATAATACATATAACATATATCATCAGCATTATTACACTCGGCATACACGGACAAGTGACGCACAATAATAATAATTCAGTGGATACTTGGCTTGTGCAACAAGCACACCAGGCACAGTTTATAGTCTTCTGCTCAAGCATAAACATCATATCTATCTTACGTAGTTGCTGCTGGATCGGCACTCTTTCTCAGATGAACACAGAAAATAATAATCACAGCATTCCAATAAAAAAAAAAACATAATCAAAAGTCCTTTTTCTCCAGACAATTGCATCCTTAACCCCGTTCTTAATTGGGTGAACATTTGTTCACAAACATAGTTAGGAGCATTTGGCAAATATAGTTGGTTCTTAATTGGGCGAACTTTTGCTTCGCAAATACAGTTGGGGGTATTCATCCAACTGCAACGAAGATATATTCAGGGTCCAAAAAGCTTCACTCAACATGTTCTGGGAATATTCGCCCTATTCGATGAACCTTGCCTCTGATTGGCTGAGAGCAGAGAGCTCTCCTGTGGATGAGGAAGGAAGGGAAAAAAAAATGGATGAAGGTATCGCTAGGTGCTTCACTCACATCGGAGGGAATTTGTTTATTTGTTGACTTGGAGGTGCAGTCTTGTCTCTGGGATCCAGGATGATATGGTAGTTAGCTGAATTACTCTGTGAGGGATGATTAAAGTATACTGACTTGACGGCTTGACTTTAGCCTACATTTTGAATCACGCTGTCTGCTGCACTTCTGCCGCAAGTTCGGGCTGAAGCTTGCATCACATTATAAGCCAGTAAAGCATAGTACGTCAAGCTGTCTGAACCATGTTCAGCGAACTATGAGCTCAATTAAGAAATGAAGTAAAGTTCGACAAATACTCCGATCTATGTTTGGTGAAGCAAATGTTCGCCCAATTACGAACGGGCTTTAGGCGTGTCATAAGACACATAATTTAGTTCCAAACTGCACGTGCAGTTTGGCTTAGTAGTTAAGGCGCTTGGCTGGTACACCTGTACCGTAAGCAGATGATGGCCTTGTCTGGATTTGGTTTGGGCTCTCCTTTCTCTTCAAAAGTTGTGCTCACAGACACCGTCTTGTGTGATTTTGCACACCTCAGGTAACGAAATACTCAAAAGGATCACACTATTGCTGATCTCAATGCAGGAGTTATTCTGGTGGTGAGAATGAGAGAGTTGCATTTGGCATTAGCTCCCTCTTCTCCCACCTCCTGGGATCTCGGTCCCTGCTACAAGCTCTCTGCGGACCAATGGGTTAGTACGAGTCTAACAGCATCATTCCAAATGGAAAGGCTGGGGCAGATGCTGAAGATCAAAACATGGGGCCATCAGCAACCACCCTTTCTCTGTTTTATTTTTCAATGGTAATGAACACTGATACAGAGTCCAGCAAAATAAAAACACAATTTTGTTTTCTTTAAAAAAAAAGAAAAAAAGGTGGTGGTGGTGGTGGTGGAGGAAATATATATCACTTAGTCAAAATCCCCCCCCCCCCCCCCCCCCCAGAAGAACAAAAGGCACAAGCATTGGCAGATATTGCACGAACATAATATACTTGCAGACCACTGTTTGCTACACTGCCAATTTGGTCTGATCAGTGCTGTCTGGGAAACATCCATCTGCCTCCATCCTCTGAAGGACCAGCAAAACTGCTAACAACACCAACAGTGGTGTTACTTAAAGCTTGAAGGGGGAAATGAAAAAAAACAAAATCCTGTTTTCAACCCCCCCCCCCCCCCCCACACACACACACACACAAAACCCCCAAGTCTTAACCCTCTTCCCTCTGAGCATGTAAAACCTTTGAGGGTGGGAGTGGGATTCCAATCGTAAGAAGGCATGGGTGGGTGACGCTGATTGTTTTCAGTCCTGCATCTTCATCCCCCCCCCCCCCCCCCCCACAATCATTCAAGAAAGGTGACAACAGGAACCAACCAAGAACACACACCATTTACAATTATTACATAGTATTACGTGTTTGCATCTTCAACAGTTTCTTTTAAACCGAGTGTGAGACTTTTAAAAACAGATCACAATCAAACACAGACTGTAGGTTTGCATCACGTCGTACATGTACAGCGGAAAGAAAGACACAGCCACAGAGGTTCCTGTCACTGTGGGTTTGACATTTAGAGCTTCCACTTATGCACTTGTGCTGGAAATGGGTTTGTTATCCGGGTGGAAAAAACATTTTTTTTTAAACAACAAAGAACAAAAACAAAACCCAGCATGTTTAAGTTAATACTGCTGATGTTAGACTGGAGTTTGCAGACTCAAATATCACAACAATCAATTTAGCTAAAACTGAACAAATTACAGTCGTTTATTACAGCATGATTAATACACCCACACTGACTTGTGACCATTACAAATTCTAAAGTGTTTCTTAAGGGCAAATCTTAAATCAGTAACAAATAAATATCTAAAAAATAATTTGACACTACATACACCAATTACTCAGATGTGTTTGTTAAGACAAAAAAGAAGAAAAGAAAAAGAAGCACACTGGAGAGAGAGAGAGAGAGAGAGAGAGAGAGAGAGAGAGAGAGAGAGAGAGAGAGAGAGAGAGAGAGTTATCAGTTTTACTGTTATCAAGTAAACAGCAGTCATACCTTATTCAAGGGACAGGTGGGGGGTTTTAACATCTAGCATCACAGGTGGTTTGCTAAGCAATGCAAACCACCAAAAGTGAGAAAACTGAAATGACCTGAATCTCAAAGTACAATGTACACATATAATTTACACCACCATATTTCATGAAATCAGAACAGCACTGGTACTAACTAAAGCAGTCAAAGCCTCTAAACCAGAGTTCAGGAGCTGTGTGAAAGTTGAGCTGGCCGTCCTGGGCTTTCCATCCTAATGAGCCTTACGGTTTCTGTGGACGTAAAGCAACACTGAACCGTGCTTCGGCATTGGTCACAGTTTGTCCCTAACACGTCAACCGACATCCGAGGACATAGTAGTAGTAGTAATTGGATTTTAATGTCCTGTCAACCACGCAGGGTCACCTCAGGACAGTCAAACTCAGGTCATAAGCAAATACACATTTCTAAACTCTTCTCACACATACATCAACCCTCTGTCAAGTCAATCTACAAAACCGATCACTTAGCAAACATAAAACATACATACACAATCATCAGACACAAACTTTCGAAGAGTTCGTCCTTTCAATATTAGCCCTGTTAAAAGAGCACATAAGGCTAGGACATGAAGCTCTACATCACCATCACCTCTAAACCATGCCCCACCTCAAGCCTCCACAAACACCAAAACTGGTCCAATAAAAACACACCACAACTACACAGTTGGAGTTTTGATTTGCTGTCAGCTTTGCCTGGGTACAGAAGAAGCCAGAACCTGTTTAACCCAGACACCTTGGTCCCACCAACCACTCCCACGATTAACAGGTTTCCCAGCTACATGAATCATGCACATCTTTTTTCTTCTTTTTGTTCCTTTGAAGGCAGTTGTGCAAGAATGAAAGGTGTAACAAGCTGGAAGATGCACTATGCTGGTCTACTGATCTCACAAAGGTGACAATTAGATTCTCAAGTGCAGTCCTTCTAGTTATCCCCTCTTATTCTATGACCAATTATTTCGGCACAAGGTGAACCATACACGAGTGTTCAGTTTATCCAGATTATCTAGTTATCCCCTCTTATTCTATGACCAATTATCTCGACATAAGGTGAACCATACATGAGTGTTCAGTTTATCCAGTTATCCCTTCTTATTCTATGACCAATTATCTTGACATAAGGTTAACCATACATGACAGTGTTCAGTTTATTCAGATTATCCAGTTATCCCCAGTTACCTCCTTGGGTAAAACTGTGGTATCTAGCCCAGTTTGAACGTCCAGATCCAGAATGCCAATTCCAGACTAACGCTAACCGTAGCAATTCCCTTGTGAAGATTTTGTTGCCCAAGAAAACCAATTCTCCTAATGCTACGTTTCTGGATTACCAACACACAGGCCAGCAAGCCTCTGAGACTCTGCGGTTGAAATGAAAAGGCAGATCATTGGTCACCAGCCTAACATGCCCCAATGTTCATAGTGATAGTCACCAGCTTAAAATGCTGCAATGGTTAGTCACCGGCTTAAAACGCCCCAATGGTTAGTCACCGGCTTAAAATGCCCCAGACTGACTGGATTAGTCAGCAGCCTGGGAATAAGGCTCTGTTCGTCCCTAGTGATGGATGCAATCTAAATAAAGTCCACTCAGCACTGTACTGCTGATCTTGATCACCACACTCTCTTGATAATGGAGCCAATGTGGCACCCCTGAGACTGAGAGTTTGAATGACAAAAAAAAAAAAAAAAAAAAAAAAGAAGAGCAAAAGCTCGGTCAACTTGCATTCAAAATAGACAAAACACAAAATCACACTAAAGCATTACAAGAAGCATGCATACACAGCTTAAAAGCTATAATGTCCTCTCTAAATGTTTCTTTCAAAGTATGAATGCGTAACTCTCAACAGGTATTATCATCATGCACTCTTTGAAGATCTCACTTCATCAGTACCTGACAAAGTACTGAAAGTATGTTTTTTTGCTCTGTTCAGGATAAAATATGCATCAGTTATTTAACATAAATATTCCCTTGAGTTGCCAAAAACATTGTGTGCATCATGTACATAATATGACCATGTCCTACATGTAACCATCAGACAAAAATTTGAAATTTTTGTGACACCACTGTGAGTGTGACCTTGACAGTCCATCAAGATTAACTGAAACTAGCATGAAAAAGTACAGCTCACTGGAGGCCAACAGTCACTGATGAAAACTTTTTTCTTTTAAACAAAAAAACAAAAACAAAAAGGGGGGGGGGGGGGGGGGTTGGCAAAAGAGAGGGTGGGAGGAGGAAATCAACATTAACGTTTTGGCCAATTTTGACAATAGCTCTAATATCTCTGATGCTTAAGTCATGAAAAGCATTACATGATTTCCCATGCTCCTGCAGGTGGCCCTGAAGCCCACGAAAGCTGGAAAACGTTACTGGGTCAGATCTAAGAAAATACCACTTTCACTTTTCAGATCACATGGGGCAACCTACATGCCACCTGTTTACAGGTGAATATTTTCACACTGTACTCAAAACCTTGGTCTTAGCGTAAGTAAATTGGTGTTTTATGCCCAGTCCAACAGTATGGTTATATCAAGGCGAAGGTCTTGAGTATCAGATCTCCATTCCACCATTATCTTCACACTAAGCACTGAAGCAAAATCAACACCCAAGGGAGTTAACTAGCACCTGAATCCTGCATGAGCACTCTGAGCCTCGTTCTGTTTCAGATTTTTAAGCATGGAACTAGAAGTAGTAAGAGTTGATAAAATATAATTACTCGTTACTGTGACATCTATTTTGATTTTCTGATTTATGTCAGTCTCATTTGTGAATGATGGAATCAGCATGAATGAGTGCTGCAAATATGCTAATCTTCATGCATTCACTGTAACAGCACACAAACACAAATCAAGAAACTGAAAGCGTGCACACATACAGACACACACACACAAAAAGAAGAACCAAATGGAATCAACATGAGTGAGTGCTGCATAAAAAGTATGCTAATCAAATATGCATTCACTGTATCTACACATATGCACAAAAATCAAGAAACTGAGAATGTACACATGCACACCTACCCACCAAAAACAACCCCCCCCCCCCAATCCCACCCAAAAAAAAAAAAAAAAAAAAAAAAGTGCTAACACCAAGAAACAGAAACCACACTGGTGTGTTTAGAAATTAGAGCCATGATCCATTTTCAAACACAGTCATATGACTATAATATAACGTCTACGATAAGCTGCTATTGGAACAGACCAGCTGAAACAACAAAAAAGAAAAAGAAAAGAGTACAGCCAATAAAACTGTTTAAAAAAACAGAATACCAACAAACAAAACAAATATGAAAAAAAAGACTACCAGCAAATAAAACTGTTTAAAAACAACAACAACAGAGTACCAGCAAACAAAATGAAACCGAAAAGATTACCAGCAAACAAAACAAAAAGATTACCAGCAAACAAAACCAAAAGAAAGTGTATCAATAAACATAACAAAAAGATTACCAGCAAAAACAAAACAAAGATTACCAAAACAAAACCAAAGAGTCTAAGCAAACAAAACAAAACACAGCTGTGACTTAACAAAATGGTAACACTTCTGGGATCAGTTCTTTCTCCTACCTTGTACAGGCATGCCTCTTCCCTGTCCTTTCTGCACCAACATTTTTTATTATGTTTAACTAAACACTTGACAATGCTTCTGTTGATGTAAAAACACACACACACACACACACACACACACACACACACACACACACACACACACACACACTCACAAAAAAAGAAGAAAAACAAACACACACATAACCGAACAACAAAAAGAAACTAAAACCCACTCTGCTTAACCTACAACTGCACACCAGTTTTTAGGTGGTAGGACCAACAGGTCAGTGTTCAATTTTCATGGATGCAGTGAGAGGAGTGGGGGTGCCTTTCACGCCACAACCACCACTGGAAGATTTTACTCAGACTTGGACTTGCCATTACGCTGGCGGACGCCGTTGTTGCTGGGGCTGTTCTTCGGAGGGTTGGTGTGGCTACTACAGTTCTCATCCCCACTGCCATCAACAACAGCATGACCGTTCGTGGTGGAGGTCATGTCAAGGTAGGTCGTGAACAGCTTAGCAATTTCTGGCTTCTCCTGTGAATAGTCCTTGAAGTCTTCTGAAATACACAAACAACAAACTTTGAACTCTTCTGAAACACAACCAACAAACTGTTAGAAATAAAGTCCCACGAAACACACTATCAACAAACTGTTTGAAATGAAGCCCCATGAAACACACCAATAACAAACTGTTAAAAATTCTGTCTTCTTAAACACACAAAGTCCTATGAATCATACTAGCAAATTTGTTTGCTTGAAATGAAGTCCCATGTCACACACTAACAACACAGTTTGGTAGAAATGAAGTACCCTGTAGCACAATAACAACACAACTGGCTAGAACTTATGTCCCCTGTTACACACATGCAACAAAACTTGCTAGAAATGAAGTCCCCTGTAACACACAAAACAACAAAACTTGCTTGAAATGAATTCATATGAAACCCACAAACAACAAAATTACCTACAAATGAAGTCCCATACAAACAACAAAAGTTGCCAGAAATGAAGTCATGTGAGACAGACAAAAACAAGAAAACTTACAAGAAATCAAGTCCCCATAAAGCTAAGTTATTTACGCTCATACACACGAGAACACTTCAACGGAATCAAACTGCATTATCGGGCCATTTAAAATATGAAAATTCCTTCCAGCAAGCACATTATAACACCATGGCAGTAGCATCTGTTAAGTCAGCTAAAACCATCATGAAAAACCCAGTCTTAAATGGAGCGATGGGTTTGAACTCATAATCCGATAGTCTGTCATAACCACCCCAAAATGTCAGAATACTTGTGTGTATTATTTGAACTGTACAGAAGACTAACACCAATACCGAATGTTATTCTGCCATCTTTGTCCACATCGACACAGTCAAACAGAAGGGCTGCTTTGTCCTCTTCCATGGCGAAGGCTTTGCACAGAATACTCTGCAATTCCTGCTTGGTGATGTAGCCCTTCTGGTCTTGGTCAAAGAGCTGCAAATACAAATGCTCACATCACACACACACACACATGTACAGGCAACCAGGCACAGAGAGTTGTGGAACTCCCCAGAAGACCCCCTACCCATGCATTCTTCCTTACGTTCATGCGTATCAAAGTCAGCAGTGACAGCGTGAATGTCTGCTGCGGCTGAACAGACTGTCACAAGTATCACTTCCCATGAAAAGCCTTCTTCTTTCATGGTGCTTCACAGCCGCAGAAACCGTAAGGTTTATTATTTCACTGAATGAAAGACCACACCAAGGATGATTTTGATGGAAGACCACTGAATGAAAGACCACACTGAGGATGATTTTGATGGAAGTCCACCCAATGAAAGACCACACTGAGGATCAACTGTGATGGAAGACCACTCTGATGCAACAGAGAGAGAGAGAGAGAGAGAGAGAGAGAGAGAGAGAGAGAGAGAGAGAGAGAGAGAGAGAGAGGGAGAACTTGAACTCAAAAACTGTATTTTCCAAGGATTGTAGTTTAGAGAGAGAGAGAGTGGGGGAAGAGAAATATTTTATCACTCAAGGATAAAGATTTATGCACAAGTAGGCTTTTTTTTTTTACAAACCTGTCCCTGATGACAAGCACAGCAACACTTAATACTTCAAACAAGAAAACAAATAATTGCGGCAAACTAAAACACATCTTAAGAACAAAACAAAAAAACTATTGCTGTCTAAAACTTCGCAACATACAAACTCAGGAAAGTAAGACAAATACAAATCTGCATTTTCAGGGGAGAGAGAGAGAGAGAGAGAGAGAGAGAGAGAGAGAGAGAGAGAGGAACAGCATTTTACCTGGAATGCATACTGCAGTGTCTCCTCTGTGTTGGCTGGGTTGGAGACAAGTGACAAACCAATCACATACTCCCTGAAGTCTATTGTGCCTGAACCATCCTGAAAAAAAGAAGAAAAAAAACTCAGACAACAGTCAATCCCTCTCTGTTATTAGCTGACCTATCAAAGGCACTTAGTGCACCACTGACAAAACAACTCCTGTGCCACAGTACATCCGTGACAAGCTGACTCAAGCGTTCATAAATTAGGTGAACAACTTGTCCATAATAAACGGCGCTTAAAGTCTTCACCAGTCATTCTGGGTTGACCAGCAAAGACATGAACAAACAGCGTGACGAGACGAGTGTAGAGCAAAATGAGACAATTATTCTGGAAAGCCAAATTAAGCATGACTGAGCTGGTCACCACCTGGGTGGATGACCATAACATGCTAGCCACACATCCCGAGATTTCTCTGAGTCAAATTCCGTGCAGACTCCATCAAAGTCCTTCGGACGAAACTATGAAATGCTAAAATAACTATTAAAAAAACAAAACAAATGTGAGTATTTGAGTGCAGTGAGTATTCCCAAGAGCAGAGAGCAGCGCCATAAACAGATCAATAATAATAATAACAAAAGGGCATCAGGTGAAAGTCTCAAAATGAGAAGACGCTTCGGTGGAGAGAGTGATGCTGCTTTAGGTCTTAGATTTAGGAACTTAAAGACAACGCTAATACACTGGATCGCTCAAACAGCATTTCAACACATCTTCATCCTTGCTGTGCCGCATATGTGGGGGTGCGCGTGTGTTCAGCTGCAACCTGCCACCTGCACCTTCGGCAGAATGACCAGCATCTTTTACTTGCTACTGTGGTAACACTGGGGTGCAAGAGACACCAAAATAAGAGTCGGCAAACAAAGGCGACCTTAGAAAAGAACATTCGCCCGCTGCTCCTGCCAGGAATTGAACCCCCAACCTTTCAATCTACATCTGAGCTATCCCCGCCCCCACAAGAAGGAAGGTGAATGCCAAGTAAAAGCTTTGCAAGGAAAAGTGCATCACATCTCAACATGTCTGTTACACCAACATCTGTTGGACCGAAATGTGGAAATGGTGGCAGGGATTGGGGGGGGGGGGGGGAGGCTGTTAGGGATGAGACTTAAACTCCATCCTGATCCTCTTCAGAAGATCTCTGGGTCAGTTTCTAGATCTGCTGAGAGCAAGGTGTACAAATTCACCTTGTTCCCATCGTTCCGCTCTCTACAGTTCCATCATGTGGTCAGAAGCGGTTGAGTGAGCTGCAGAAGTTGTACCAAAAAGCGGAGAGGCTGCTACCACTCACCCTGTCATAAAGCATAAACACTTCCTTCAGAGCAGGGGTCTCTGGGAGGCCAAGATAGGTGGCAAACTGAGACAGCGTCACGTGTCCCATGTGATCACGGTCGATGGCCTGGAACTTCTCCAGCATCTCTTTCATCTGGTGAAAGCTGATCCTGCTCGGAAAAGAAAAGAGCTGTGTGGCAACAGGTGAGACAGGTTCTGATATTCCATACCTGAACAAAGACAGTGAAACAGACTCAAGACGCACAGCCACATCACAAAAGAAAGAAGCAGCTGTGTTGCAACAAGTGGTAATAATAAAGGGGATTTCTATTGGGCAATTCAGCAACGCTGGTTTGCAAGACTGAATGCCATTCATAATCTTTCGTGCAAGAAGTCGCGAAAGGTCGTAGCTGCTACTTCCGGGCCGATTTCTGAGTAGGGGTTGGTTCACGCTGTGTATAACAATGGAAGTTGAACCTAGAACTGCGAAGCAGTAAAAATGCCACTGCTATGTATTTGCAAAAACTACAGGGGAGAGGTGATGGAGAATGGGAACAAAAAAGTGTCTCTATGTCGTTTTGGGGCTGACCAGATTTTGAGTTTGAAGAAGAAATGCATTTTTTGGTATCTTACAGCATGAGCAACAATTTATTGCTTGTTGCCAGACGCATTTTGACTATGGGCCTTCAAGCTGGCACTGTAAACTTCGCGAATTCACTGTCACCACCTTCTGCTGTGAAGAAAGTACGCACCGGAAGTAAATATAGCCAAGGGACTTAAGCGATGCCAGGTAAAGTCAAGGGAGTTAACAACCCCGCCTGACCCGACCATCTAGCACACATGGTGAGAGTGCAGAACGCTGTACAATAACCCTAATAACATGCACGCATACACGTGTTGGATGGGGGATGGGTACGGCTGTGAAAAAGTTTAGAAAAAGTTACTCTTCAGGTGCTCTTGAAGGCAGCCTCATCAAAAGAGGAGGAAGAATCAGAGCGGCTGAGTGTTCAAGGCAAACTGCTCCAAACAGATAGGCCAGCGTAAGACATTCTTTCATCAAATGTTTTTGTGTGTTTACATGAGGGGTGCCAGAGGTTCAGGTGCTGGATGCTGATTAACTGTCTTACTGGAGAGTAAGGTTAAAGGAGATCAGACAGGCGAGGTGCGCCTGATGTTCCAAGCTGGGCAGCACGAGTGAAAAAGACTCAAGACACACTGCCACATGAGAGCAGAAATAAGAAGCTGTGTCGCAAAAGGTGAGGCAGGTTTGATGTTACAATCTGGGCAAAGACAGTGAAACAGTCTCAAGACGCGAAACCCGATACCTGGCTCCTCCCAAATGTCTGGAGGATTGGTATTTCGGCAATAGCCCCAAATAAGCTGATCCATAAAATACAACTTGCAAATAAAGACCGGTTTTACAAACTGGCACTCCACTCTCACCCTCCACAGAAGCTACCAGCTCACTTGTACTTTGTTGTTTACCATTCTTTCCAAGCTTCTTTCATTTTTCTTTTCACTGCCTCCTTCAGTCTCTTGGTCTAATTTATGATGCAATTCGTTGACAACATATTAAGTCTGTGCCAAAAGCGTGGCTTACACACAGATACCAAGCACTGCTCTGCAAGATTAGTTATTATCACTTTCATATCAACCACTCTCTCTCTCTTTTTCTGTCTGTCACTCTGTGTGTGTGTGTGTGTGTGTGTGTGTGTGTGTGTGTGCATGTCCATGTGTGTGTGTGTGTGTGTGTGTGTGTGTGTGTGTGTGTGTGTGTGTGTGTGTGTGTGTGTGTGTGTGTGTGTGTGCGTGCGTGTGTGTGATACACAAACACACACACAACAAAAACCACATCATCACCATCAAATGCATGTTTGCCGTTTTGCTTACACTGTTACAGTAAGAGCAGTTCCTTGCCTTTTGCTTACAATAAGAGCAGTTCCTACACAGGTGTACAGGAATACATGCAGCTGCTCACCCCAGTTTCTTGTGCAGCTTCTCAAACTCCACGATGCCTGCCTCCATGGGCAACCGCAGCTGCTGGGCCCTCTTCATCAGGCGGCAGTCGTCGTATGTGTGATCCGTCACCGGCACCCCCAGGCAACTGCTCACCACAGACAGAATCTGCCTTCAGCAAACTGCACTGTTGTTTTGCCAACCATACTGAACTAAAAGAAATATGTGTTCTACCCTGCCCCTCCTTTTTGTGTGTGTGTTCCCCTTCTCTTGAACTCTAGTTTCTAAAAAGCAGAAGATCAGAGACCCAACAGAAATCAAACAGCATCTAATGAATTTAGGACACCAAATGAACTCTATACTGAGCTAAAAGAGACACGTGTGCTACCCTCCTTTTTTTTCTCCTTCTCCGAAGCTCTGGTTTTTAAAAGCAGCACCAGAAATCAAACTGAATCCAATGAGTTAAACTTTAAAGACACCAAATAAACTCCTGGCCATCTGTGAGCTGACTGTTAGCTGGGTGAACGATCAGGAAGCTGGTAGACTAATGAAGATGGCTATATTCCACCCACCCACCCCACCACCAAACTTATAACAGTCACAGCTGACCGAGCATTAACCCATTTGGCCCCAGACCTGCCGCTGCCCTTTCGCTACAAAATCCCATGTGAAGGGAAGTACCTGTGTCAAATAATCCCAGTATACAACTTTAAAAATCAATAATAAACACCAAACAAAAGCTTCAGCTCACTCTGTATTTTCCCCAGTTTGTGAATACAGTGTTCTTGTATATCTAACAGGTTTTGATTTTTTTCACTCACAAATAAAAGCATAAAAAAAAAAAAAAAAAATCCCCAGACAGAAATTAAAGCATCTGAATGTTGGGTTCCAGGATGCCTACGGGGTAACCAATTTTGCAAAGATTTCCAGTTAGAATTTCCAAAGATGACGCTCCATGAGTTTGTTAGGGTGCCTATGGTAGGTGACTGTGCCAAATTTGCAGTTCAAATCTCAAAGGATGAAGTTTGGATGCCATTGCTAACAGTAGGGCTTTTGTTTATTTTTGTGCATCTATCATGTGTCCATCTCACAACTTTGAAAATTCACAGCATCTCTCAAACTCCACTGAACTTCAAACAAAGGACGTAGCTGCAAGTGGTAAACAATAGTGGAAACGAGGCTATACGTCTCGCGAGAATCCTGTTCCTGTTTGCATAAGCCAAAATGTTAGTATGGATCGTCTGCTAGCTGGCCGCTACCGGGCAGTCTGGGGTTGTGTGGTAAGGCAAAATAGCAGGCAGTCTGTGGCACAATGGGTTAAGGACCAATTATCTAGCCCCCCCCCCCCCCCCCATTTAATTCTAGTCCTAAATCAAGCCCCGAGTGTTCATGTGACTGCCCTTTAACAATGAATTGGTGCATTTGTTACTTTTTGAACAGAACTATGGTTCTGGGGGCCTACACAAGAAGGTCTGTAAATGAAAGAGTGTTGCTTTGTGTCCTGTAAGTTACATAATTGGCATGTTACATCACTTATTTTCTGCATTCACTTTATTTCTGGATTTCTCGACAATTTCACATGAAACCAGTGAACACAACCTCCTTGTGAACACAACCTGGGACTGTCGACAGCAACAACAAAAGCCATGAGCAGCAAGAATCACTCATATTTGACCAGAAAAAAACAAAACAATTAAACAGAGGTAGGAAGGTGTCCAGCTTACTCTGCCATAACCTGACGAACATTGTTGGCGAAGAGCTTTGGGTCATCGATCTCTTCCTGGCTGGGCTTGTACACCGGCAGGAACTGAACATGCACAAAAATGACAAGCGTTTACAAATGCGTGGAGAGAATACAAACCAACCCAGCGACTGCACTACACATTTTTTTAAACTGGTGTAACATCTATAGTATAAGGCAGCAAAAGTGATTCATGTAAACCAGTTGGATAATTACTGTAACCAGTCAGATACACGGCTGTCCACACTACTTCTAGAGCTGTACTAGCAACACCCAGCTCCTTTCCCTGCCTAGAACACACACACACCTGCGCACACACACACACACACACACACACCTGCACACACTCTCTCTCTCTCTCTCAGTGTGGTGATTTTTGTTTTGTTTTTCTGAGAACCAATCAAACAAAATAACACTTAACAGCTGGTACATCTGACTGATCGCTGATTTTGCTTCTGTTACATGCTGACTGTGTCCAGTAAAATACTGGAAATTACTGGTCAACACGCACCCTGCAACCAGTCCCTAGCCCAAGCTGCTGTGTCCTAAAGGGGACCGAACAGCAACGTCCAAGATCCAGGCTGGCCCCTGCTGCTGCACCAGGACTCAAAGCCCTGCAGCTCTTCTTCAGCTGAGCAACCAGCTTCATCAGTTTGATGGGTTTACTACTTTCAGTTTCGCCAAGCAACTAGCTCCATCACTTTGATGAGTTTACTACTTTCAGTTTCAAGCAGGATGCTACATGTATTAATGATGATGTCGTCAGTTTTAGGTGTTGGTGCTCAACAGTGACATCTTCACAGAGAGAGAGACAGAGACAGAGAGAGAGAGAGACAGAGACAGACAGACGGAGCATAATGGCACGACTAACCTCTATCTCCAGATGGTTCTGGAACTGGCAAATTGTGAACCACAGGCACTGGAATCTGTACACAAGGCAGAGTGGGTAAAATGTTGCTGACAAGCTGCACCACACATGAGGTAATGGACAAATAAACTGGTTACCGTTTTCAATTCTCTCCCTTCTGACAGCCATCACAATCAGTTCTCACATGCATACAAAACTGAAGACATTGTAGACTCACCTCTACAAACAATGCCATAACAATCCCCACCCCTCCCCAATTAAATTCCCTCTGTGTGTGTGTGTGTGTGTGTGTGTGTGTGTGTGTGTGTGTGTGTGTGTGTGTGTGTGTGTGTGTGTGTGTGTGTGTGCATGTGTGCCGGTGCATGTGGCTACATGTGCATACTAGAAATTGTACATCACTTACGCTCCTGGTCCATCCCACGTCCAGGTATAGGTGTCCTGAAAATCAACACGACAGGCTGTAGTTGTAACTTATAATTGGAATTCAGGAAGTGGAAGTCATGACAGTCAGGCACAGAAACCAACGCACACATTTTCAAATCAAAATTGCTAAAGAAAAAACCAAATGTTAACATTTTCATCCACTCATTAAAGCAAAGGGCAGTCACAGAGAAATACTCCATTGCTGCTTCATACCAAGAGGAAAGGCATGAGACATAACCGTTATCACTTGCTGATCTTTTGTGTTTAAAGTACGACGGTCTCTCTACCAACCACTGAAACTCTGTGTGTGTGTGTGTGTGTGTGTGTGTGTGTGTGTGTGTGTGTGTAAGTTACAAAAATTACTAGTCTGTTTAATATTCAACGTTTGTATTTCAATAACTGTTCTTCGAGTTCAAAAATATACAATATGTGTTATTAAAACACACACACACACACACACACACACACACACACACACACACACACACACACACACACACACACACAGAGAATGTGTTACACATATTCTGGTGGATGACAGCATTATTAGTTATTAGATTCTAGCTCCCTGATCAAACTTAACAGCCCTAGTAAGTCTCTAGGTGTGACACAGCAATGATAAACACATAAACATATGCCCAGGATACAGAAAACTAGCACAGTCATGGCTTCACACTAATCTTATCTCCACGTGTCTTATGTAATAACATTCCGCTCCTAGTTATATTAAGCAGCTTGGAACCAAAACTGCCCACAAAAGATAAAACAAAATAATCACCCACTCAGTATGTACATGTATATATAACAATTATATATATATACCCATGTTTCTGCAAATAATTGCTGCAGAGGGTTAGCTTCACAAGGGCACGACTGTACTGTCTGGCACTGTGTCACTTACCAGTTTGTTGTGGTAGCGAAGGCACACTGGCTGCACAGGAGCTCCGGGGTAAAAGGCACCTGAATAATGACGCTGGTGTCAGTAAATGTACACAACATCATCATCCCCCACCTGTCTGCAATTAATTTTCCTGGGGTTCTGAGCTGGGCCTTTTTCTTCTTCTTTTTTCCTTTCTTTTTAATGGCTGGGAATGCACATGTACAAACACACTGCATCTGAAGTGTGCAGAAGCAGCTTAATTGCAATGACATGAAGACATCCATACAAAATGGGCATGCGAAAACAGACACCAACATCCAAAATAACTATGCAAACATAATGTCATGTAACTGCTCAAGTGCTCAAACATGATTTTTTTTTTTAAAGCCTACATGTTTCATACACTACGGCTTGCTTCCCCCCCCCCCCCCCCCATTGGGTTATGTACATATTTATATATACATATTTCCTAAGATCATTTACAGTGCTACTCACTGACTCCTTGGCTTTTGTCACAACATACTGATAGCAGCAAGAACACCAAAGCTACATTAAAATTATGTTATGCGCTACATAGTTATGTGGAGACTGTCATCATCCATGATATGCTCCTTGCGTTAACAGCATCCACCCTCCAGAAATGGAAATAAATCCTCCGAAGATGGCATCTGACTGCCCATTTGGGAGGGGAAAAAATAAATTAAAAAAAGCTACAACATGCAACCTTTCACCTCAAGGAATGCCTCTGTCAGTGTACAATTACATAAATATATATATACCAGGGTCTCTCTCTCTGCCCATTTAGCTGGGTAATAAAACACACGCTGCCGCCAGCCCCGAAGACAGAGGCCCACAGTCAGTGGCAACCCCCCCCCCCCCCCCCCCCCACAGGCTGCTGGGGTCATCCACTGACCTCCCTTGAAGCTGATCAGGCAGGACCTGTTGGAACAGGTGCCTTCAGGGAAGATGAAGATCTGTGGCCACTCGCCCTTGGACTGGCTGCGGCGCCGGATTTCCTGGATGGTTTTCTGGCGGGAGTTGGGATCCTCGCGACTCACCAGAACGGGCTGCGAGAACTGGATGATACCTGCATTGCACATCGGACATGGCTGGCATGAGTCCCTGGCAGTGGCGCTGAGCTAGCGTTAGGTTTCAAACACAGCCCTAGGGGGCCGGAACTACTGGCACTAAGACTGCAGGCCGAAACTGTCTCAGCTGCTGATGTTACTGGCAAACTGGTTTTTATCAACAAGGGGCACTGCAACTGCACGCTGAGACTATGTCAGCTGGTGACATAATTTATAAAGTGGCACTGCAATTGCACGCTGAGACTATGTCAGCTGGTGACATAATTTATAGAGTGGCACTGCAACTGCACGCTGAGACTATGTCAGCTGGTGACATAATTTATAGAGTGGCACTGCAACTGCACGCTGAGACTATGTCAGCTGGTGACATAATTTATAGAGTGGCACTGCAAGTGCACGCTGAGACTATGTCAGCCGGTGACATAATTTACAAAGTGGCACTGCAGTTGCACGCTGAGACTATGTCAGCCGGTGACATAATTTACAAAGAAGTGGCACTGCAATTGCACGCTGAGACTATGTCAGCTGGTGACATAATTTATAGAGTGGCACTGCAACTGCACACTGAGACTATGTCAGCTGGTGACATAATTTATAAAGTGGCACTGCAATTGCACGCTGAGACTATGTCAGCTGGTGACATAATTTACAAAGTGGCACTGCAATTGCACGCTGAGACTATGTCAGCTGGTGACATAATTTATAAAGTGGCACTGCAATTGCACGCTGAGACTATGTCAGCTGGTGACATAATTTATAGAGTGGCACTGCAATTGCACGCTGAGACTATGTCAGCTGGTGACATAATTTACAAACTTATTTTTATCAACTGGTGCACAGGCATAATATACTATAGTAATAGACTATACATAAAATAATCAACAGAACATTCTGCTGATAAGGAAAGTATCTGCTAATAAAAAGTGCACCCAGCTAACAGGAAACGATTTGTCATGTAAACAGATACATATATCAGTTTCTTTAAAGAAAATGTTTTTTTTTAAATTCAGTGCACCAACAGTAGCAGGCCACACATTTAAATGTCTATATATGTTACCCATTTGTATCTTTCAATAAATTAAAAAGAAATAAAAAATATTCAAAAACAAAATAAAAAATCTTATTTTGTAAACTGCAAAACTAGCTACATGGGTAAGAATGGTACAATGAAATATAGTGGTATATGAAACTATAGTAAATAGAACAAAGCTAAGAAAAGCAGCAATCTTTCCATATGCAAAGTGGATGGAGATGTTGGACTCAAACATTTATTTTCTGAAGTAATATGTATATTCAGGTGTATCACTAGCTTGAAGAGCGAGTTGCAGCTTGAAAACAACAACTAAAAAAAAAACTTAAAAAACTTGTGATGTTATGCTAACTGAATGGACAAAGCAACTGGAAATCACAAAAGAAACCACTCTCACAAATTATTCAAGCAAAGCTTCCTCACTGAAAAATGAAACAGACAAGTATTCATGCAGAGAGGTGGGGGGGGGGGGGGGGGAGCAATGGAGCCAGAGTGTAGGAGGGGGGATTTAAATGGAAGGGGAGAGTGGGGGTGGGGGTGGGGGGTAAAAGAGAGAGACAGAGAAGGGGGGAGTGGGAGAGGACCAAAAGAATGGAGAAAGAGTGAAGGGGGGAAGGGGAGAGGGGGAAGATCATCAGAAAAATGAAAGAAACAACCTTCCCTCTTCCCTAAAGTCCATGTGAAACATGCAAACTGGAATGTATAGAAAACATGCCCTGATCTGACTGGCCCCACAACCCCCCAGTGCTCTCTGAATGACCTGCTGGGTGCTGCCATCTGTATGTACACAGCCTTTCATCTCAGTGAGCTTCCCCATCAGAGGTTTGGTTCCTCAGCCTAGATCTAAGGTCTTGATTACATTCTGTCAGCTCAAGCTCCTATCATCCTATGGCACAGCATGGAACTCAAGAAAATGATATGAGCAAGATTTGCTGGTACTGCAGTCATGTACATGTGTGTGTGTGTGTGTGTGCTTGTGTGTGTGTGTGTGTGTGTGTGTGTGTGTGTGTGTGTGCTTGTTTGTGTGTGTGTGTGTGTGTGTGCTTGTTTGTGTGTGTGTGTGTGTGTGTGTGTGTGTGTGTGTGTGTGTGTGTGCGTGTGTGTGTGTGCACATGCAAAACTTAGCTCTGGATAATTTTCCACTCTTTCTCTTCATGGACTGGGTGTATATATGGAGCTCCAACAACATGTCAGAATCAGCTCTAGCACTATCACTATATCAGTTGTCGGAGTTTTTTAATTCTATTATGCCTCTCTTGAAGAATGCATCTTTTTATTGTGCACTATAGTACTGCCCATTTGCTAATCTCCTACAGTCTGTTTCATGCTAATCAGGACAAAAATCTGCATGAAAGTCCAAGAGTAAAACACAAAAATCTGCATGAAAGTCCAAGAGTAAAACACAAAAATCTGCATGAAAGTCCAAGAGTAAAACACAAAAATCTGCATGAAAGTCCAAGAGTAAAACACAAAAATCTGCATGAAAGTCACACAGCAAAATACAAAAATCTGCATTAAAGTCCTAAAGCAAATGCCAAAGCACAAAAACTGGCATGAAAGTCTGATGGCAAAACATAAACACTGGCATGAAAGTCCAACAGTAAACACTGTTGTCATCTGCACATCACGATGGGTTGCCACTTCAATTAAAGCTGGGGAAACACGGGGCAAGGAGGCATTTTCACGCATCCCAATCTGATAAGTACTTATGCGTGTGGCATTCAAAATTGGGTAAAACAGTCACCAAAGATGCATTCATGAGGGCAAGGGCACTGCTGTGATTGTAACCTTTTGTGGAGTAAGTTGTGGTGTCAGTAGCTTAAGTCACAAAAACAGCCCTTTGTTGTCATGCGTCACAATCTGATGTCTATGTGTGGCATTAAAACTGTGTAAAATACCCATCAATGTTGCATTAATGTGAACCCTGAAAGATTAGAGATAAGTGTGTGTGTGTGTGCGTGTGTGTGTGTGCACTGAATCTTGATATAATTAAATTTAATGAATGTGTATGTGCTTTGAGCCTGTGTGTGTGCTCTAGCTACCCATTATTATTACTACAGAAACAATCTTGCAGGATGAGGGAAGTTACAAAAAGGAAGCAATGAAAAACTACAAACTACAACTACTGTTCAATATGTGTACAGCATGTCTGTGTCAAATTGGTGCACAGACTAGGGATATTGTATGTTTAGACAAATAACTGCAATACATACTGAAAAAAAGCACTAATTCCTTTCCCAATGATTTTTTTCACACAGGTTGCGGGAATATATATACACATAAGTGAGCTCTCTTATCACATAGTAGCTTAAAACATGACCACCAATATATTTTATTTTATTTTTAAATCTGTAACAAGGCTGACTGCTAGTTAGAATACTAGATCAAAACATATAAACAGTTAAAATGATCACTAATTCAATAGAACAATACAAAACATATACAATACTTTCATTTATCACCATGTAACCAAGTGTATTGTATATATGTTCCGGGCCATGAACCTATAACCTTTTCTTTCCGGTCCTTTTCCTTTTTGATTGGGTGGGGGGTTTATGGCCCCAATCATCTAAGGTGTTAAAAGTTATGTGCTGGGCCGGCAGCGTCCCTTTTCCCCCAGTGTCCCTACAGAGGCAGGTTGTTTGTTTACTGTTGCAGCCGGTGTTCATCTCAGGGGAGAGCCTGTAAGTAGTTATTTTTCTATGGCTTGTTGTTCTGTGGTTTCTTATTGATGTAAATAATGTATGTTTATAATGTTATCATGTTCACAATGTGCCTTGATTTTGGTTCTTGAATACGTGGGTAATTTCGGCGTCAGATTGCCGCCTGGTTGCAGCCGCTATGGCGTCAGAGTACCTTGTTTGTGCGTTCGAATATTAAGCCTTTATGCCACAGGATAACTGGTGTTTCCAAAATCATGCAGCTAACATTGGTCAGCTGATATGTAGCTAGTATGTTATGTTGCCATTGTTGGATGTTCAGTCTGAGTGATGCTTTGCTGATGCAAAGTTATCCCTCTAAAGTATGGGTACTTTGTCAGGGCGGCATAACTTATTTGTTTAGTTTCCTATCGATCTATGTTTCTGCATGAAATCGGTGGTATATTATGGCTAACACTTTGGAGATGTTGACTTCATAGTTGTAGAATGTTCATTTTACTAGTTGAATATGGTTTAGTGCCGATTGTATAAACTGTGAGACATGTTAATTCTGTTTTGATCCGGCTTTTGTATGGCCGAGTTTTGGGCGCGCAGACTTTCAGTCTGCTTAGCTTGTAAACCCTTTCTGGGTCTTTGTGCGTGTACCCGAACTAGCTGGTGATGCGTGGCAGTGGTGGCAATTAGGTCTTTGTCTCTGTTCACTAACCGAGCAGACAGGCGCAGCCAGATCAACAGCGTAGATTCTTGATGTGCTACCAGCGTCAGTAAGACGCTTGATGTTGTTCATGGATATGCTCTGCTAGTCAGTAACAGTGACATGCTGTAACGCTTTGAGTAACGAGGCTGGAACCGGTCAGTTTATGACTGACTTCCTCCCACTTACGGCATGGTCCCAACTGCCACCCGTGTCACTATCCATCTTGTTGTGTGCTTAAGTGGAACTGCTGTAATGATTATCTCACTCTTCCTGTTTAGTTAAGAATGAGCTTGGTAATCCGCATTCTTCACTGTTACTTTATTGTATACTATTATACTGGGAGTTCATCAGTTAATTGACTGGCCGTCTTTTGTATACTCACCGCAACTCTGTGAGATACGGGTTTTAAGTGTAAGTCAAGCACATGATTTATGTGCTTAACTGATTAATCATTTTGTCACATACTAACCTACAGGTAAACCACATGGTTACTGTAGTTATTAGATAATTGCTGTTGTTTATATTTTACATTTGCTTTCAGTTTCATGTTCTAAATGTTTTGTTTGCTTGTACAGACACTGTTTCCTGGTTGGTTGGTGTACAAATAAAAGTTATAGCAACCTCTGACTTGTGGCTCTTCATTCATGCTTCCAACCTGCTTCCCTCCCCTCCCCATCCCCACACTGCTCCCTTACAACCATTTAACTTTTGTGGCTAGATCTGATGATCACTGGGTCAACTTGTAAGACGGAAAGTCAATGACTTGTAGCAAAACCTCTCTGGTCATCTAAATAGTATATATTACATGTTTCATAAAAAGTACTTTTTAGTTTTATCATTTTTTGTTTTTAAAAGATTATTTTTGATAAAATATTTAGCTGAATACACCTTTACTTTAACCTGCACACTAACAACTCTTTTTCTGTAAACTTTTTAAAGTATAAGTCATGGTTGACTGGGTCCACTTTTCTTTCCTTCTCTGCAAACTCAAATTCCAATGCTGTGATTTTAGTTTTTTTCCCTTCTGTTTGTATTCTTCTTCTTCTCTTTTTTCTGACTGGTTGTTGGTCAGAGTACAGTCTGCAAAGGATTCATCTTGTTTTATATTTATTTGATAAAGATATATAAATACGTGTGCATGCACATGTGAAAGAGTAAGACTAGTACAAGCGATGGCAAACTCAAAGCTTCAGTGTAGTGACTATGCGTATACACAAGTACAAAAGGTGAATGCCGACACAGACAACAGGTTCTCACAGAAGAAGAATCTTGTTACATTTCGTTAAGCTGTGTCTTAATTGCGAATTTGTTTCAAATGTATAATGTTCACCTTCAGATACATGAACAGTGCACAAACAGAACTTATTCTCCAAATGAAGATCACAGAGCCCAAGCCTTGATGCCATGACAGATCTGCCGTATGACTGGATGAGACTGAATCAATGTCAAGCCATGAATGAAGCGGAAACCTTTCATGCTTTGCAATGGCATTATAAATTCAAGTGACTTGATTGCCTGGTGCATTTCTATGTCCATACAAGAGATCCAAAGAAATCAGCTGGACCGTCACAGACACTCAGCTAAATGATATAAATTCCCAGAAAAGATTGATCAGTGCAGTCCTTTGTTTTAAACCAACTGATGACAAAATGTTGTCTGCTGACCTGGTGGGTCATAGTGCGTAAAAGATGATGCGACAAAACTGGCCAGTCAAGAAACTGTTTGCCTGTTATGAATAATATGCAGTTTGGGGACTGCACAGCTAAATCTGTGTGGCAAGAGGTTTGTGACCTGTCCATGAAGAGTTCATGGTCAAGGTGGACACTTAATTAAGACACAGCTTGACAAGACAGAGCAAAAGGTGAAAGAAAAAGACAACAGTGCACATGTCTAGCAGTACATGGTCAAGGTGAACACCCATTTAAGATGCAGTTTTGACACAGCACAGTGAAAGGTCAATAAAAATAAAATAAAATAAAAGACAACAGTGCACATATCTAGCAGTACATAACATGGTCAAGGTAAACACCCAGTTAAGATGCAGTTTTGACACAGCACAGTGAAAAGCCCATAACAGTGCATATGTCTGGCAGTACATGGTCAAGCTGAACACACAGTTAAGATGCGGTTTTGATACAACACAGCAAAAGGTAAATAAAAAGACAACAGTGCACTTGACCAGCAGTACATGGTCAAGGTAAACATCCAGTTAAGATGCAGTTTTGATACAGCATAGCGAAAGGTCAACAAAAAAGACAACAGTGCACACGTCTAGCAGTACATACTCCCGAGACCCAATACTTTGGTGTTCTCTTCCTTGGACACGCCACTTCCAAGCAGGGGGCCGACCAAAAAGACGACTACATCAAACATGCTGCTATGTGGGGCTACACAAACGATGGGTGCCACATCAGCCTCTGCCCTTTGACCTTTCACCTTGATGCGGTGAAAGCCACAGCTGAAGAGAGCAGCCCGTAATGCAAATCGAAGCACCTTTGAGTATTGCCTAAGAAACACAAACAGCAAAAGAAAACATGCACTTCCACTGGGTTTCTCCAGACACACTTAAGCAACTACAGTACACACAGCTGGGGAGTCTAGAGACAAAATGCAGCATGAATGTCCAGCCAGCCTTCAAAGTCACAAGTGAAGCACACACAAAACATGTGCAAAACAATTGCAAGCTTAACCCTTGACTGCCTGCTATGTACATAGTACTTTATCTTAACAAACGGCAGCTGAAGAGAGAGACACCCCCCCCCCCCCCAAATTTTTTTTTTTTTATCAAGAGAAGCAATTTCTCTCACTGGATTACCTCTCTCAGTCTTAAGCATTATATCCTCTAGCTTGCCCATAAATGGGATCACTGTTATTATTTTTCTAATTATTTTTTCTCTAACATATTTCCAAATGTCCTCCTGCAGTCAAGGGTTTCTCTGAAAACCAAAGACAAAGATGTACTGTCACCAAAACAAGCAAAAAAGCTTTCTTTCAATATATCCCCCCAAAATATATGCTGGCCTACACACAAGCAACTGAAACTACAACAACAAAAAAGAAGAAGAAAAAAGAAGAAGAAACCATCCAGCTCTAAAACCAAAACAGGACATAATGCTTCATTAAGGAAGCAAACAGAACACACACTTCAAACAGAGTGGTGGTCTAACATTAAGTAGGTACTATATCAGGGTGAAGTCTAACATGAATCTCTTGTATGTCTGGCATATATTATATGAACTAACTTAAAGTGTCAATGAAAACCATCTGCCATTGTGTGCATGGTCTGTGTAGCGATGGGCAATAGTAACACGGGCTTAATGCCAGCAGCAAATCTCCAGGGCCATACACATCTTGCTCTGTTTCAGAAAACTGCTTAGCGTCAGGGTGCCTGCCAAATGACTGGCTATGAAAGTGCTCTTGAACTTGAAGTGCAGCCAAAGGGTGTGTACAAGTCATATTGTTGTGGTGATTTCAGCCCTAGGGGTGCTGCCTGACACCGCTGGCTCCTGATTGTCTGTCATTCTGAGCGTTAAGAAACTGAGCCCATGCATTCGGACTGTCAAACAAAGTCTGAAACTTGATCAGGTAAGTACTTGCTGAGAAATTGTGCAATTGTCAGTTTCAAATGTCTGACACCACCAGGACCTTGAAATGTGGCCAAGACCACTGTTAAGCGGTATGAACGGGTAAAACTCAGAAAGCGACATCATCATGCAAAGTTTAGCACTGATCATATTTACTGCATAAAAAACAAAAGCAAGACTAAGGTATGTGCCACAGCCAACTGACCAACCAAACCTGAAAGTGAGAAACTGATGTCAGCTGACTTATCTTTTGCAACTGGTCACAGAAATCAGCTGTAACCAAGCGGCAAGTGCATTGTATACATGTTTCGGGCCATGACCCTTTAACCTTTCTTTCCTGTCCTTTATCCTTTTTTGATTGGGTAGGAGTTTTATGGCCCCAATTATCTAAGGTGTTAAAACCTGGGCGCTGGGCCGGCAGTGTCCCTTTTCCCCCAGTGTCCCTGCAGAGGCAGGCTGTTTGTTTGCTGTTGCGGCTGGTCTTTATGTGTTCATCTCAGGGGAGAGCCTACACCGTTTCCTGGCTGGTGTGCAAATAAAAAGTTATAGCAACCTCTGACTTGTGCCAGCAGCAGTTGACCAAACATACAGCATAAGGCACAGGCAGAAAATCTACACACTGAGCACACAAAGACCAATTACCAACACCTAAAATGCACATCACAACAAATCCACCCTCACATGCCACATGTACTCTCTCCAATTCTGTGCTGTGCTTATTTGCACATTTTTTCTTCTTCTTCAGAACTGGTCAAACAAAATAACAGCAGGCAAATCTCACTGACTGCCAATTTTGTTTCCTGTATACGTTGATCTTAACCGGTAAAATACCGGAAATTACAGGTTAACCCAAACTCTGGAACCTGACACAGGAACCAAACACTTCTAGCCTATCAACCACAGACCACCCATGCATACAGTCATACACAATACAGCAAATACATTACTACCAGATATAGCACCAATGCAACATGTAGCAATAACATTAACACAAAACTTGTATAAAACAACAACTGACAGTGACAGGCTGTTTTAAATGACCGTTTCAAAACTGCAACTGCACCTTCATTTCATTATTCAACTTTTTTTCATTTGTTTTTACCAAGAAGACACTGATAAAAAAATAATAATATATATATAAATCATTATCAGTTTCACCTTTCCTAGAACAATGAGCAAAACTGGGTGTGTGTGTGTTGTGTGTGTGTGTGTGTGTGTTGGGGGGGGGTTACATATGTCCTTAATATTATAATAATCAAAAACAAATACACGAAACAAAACCTACAAGTATAATTTTCAAACAAATATACATATACAACTAAACAGTCCTCATTCACAAAATCTCCATCCACACTGCTGGACATAATAAATATGATGATCAAAATAAATATTCAGTTCATCAAAAACAAACCTCAAAGCACAAAAAGAGAGAGAGAAAAGTCCTGTCCACCAAAAAAGAGTTGGGTGGGGGGGGGGGGGGGGGGGGGTGGAGGAGGAAGAAAAGGAAGAAAAAAGAGAAAAAAAAAGAGGTACAAAGCTACAAGAAAACAGCCTACTTCCAAAGCATGGGATGTGTTTGGACTCGGTTTTCGCCACAACGCTGGTCAGATCCATGTAGACCAGAGCCAAAGAATCAAAGAAGGAGGAGTGGGGGGCCACAGCAAGAATGGGAGCTTCCTTGGAGCTGACGCGCACCCCCCGCACGGTGATCCAGTTAAAGCCGCCCATAAAGAACACCCCTCGGCACAGAAGAACTATCAGTGGCCGCAACAGACTAGAAAAAAATGGAAGAGATTGCTAGTGATGTACATGCTGATTCAGTGATTGTGACAAAAACAGCCCATGACAGAAATATAACGGTAAACCACAAACACTGAACATTTTGGAGAGAGATGCAGAATAAACATATAAGATGGAGTCAGAAATGCTAAGCAAAATGATTCCATTTCTGTCATGGCCAGCTGGCCAAAAAGGTGTGGCTTCACATCACAATTATACTTTATGCAGTCATTCAGTGTTCATCAGTTGAAAAACAAAACAAAAAAACAGTGGCTTCACATCACAATCACGACAGTGATTCAGTTTTCATCAGTTGAATTTGGAAAGGTACCTACACAGCTGCAATCTTTCACAAATGTTTTCTTTCAATGAAGTACTGAAGACCATATATCTTTAATTTTTGATTTTTTTTCATGATTGAGAGAGAGAGAGAGAGAGAGAGAGAGAGAGAGAGAGAGAGAGAGAGAGAGAGAGATATTGTGTGTGTGTGTGCATGCACAAGCATGTGTATTTTCAGGGAAATTAAAAATCATTTAAGGTAAGAAGGAATGAAGTAACTGAGAAAAACAGATAGGTTAGTCACTGACTACAGTGTTATCCAGGAGTGTCACAATATATCATATATTTAAATCAGTTCAAACTGAAATGATGTTGATAAAATCTATATACTAAACTGTAATATCACCGTTACTAGTGTAGTTAGAATCATCATCAATGTCTTTCATTTACACTGTACAATCAGCATGCCAATTGCTGAATTAGAGAGCTCTCTCAGTGACTTCCTGGTTTGTGTCACTGTCAGCTACTTGGCTGAATCCACAAAGCTCTGGTGCTACACTGGCTGTTCCTTGTGACAGATGAGTTACTGTACAATAAACTCTTCTATATGTATGTATGTGTGTGTGTGTGTGTGTGTGTGTGTGTGTGTGTGTGTGTGTGTGTGTGTGTGTGTGTGTGTGTGATGTACTCATGTGTCACAAGCATTGGGTCCTGGGTGAGCTAGATTGTTGATCTCAATTACACTGGTTTTTAACACTCACTCTTTAATAAATATTATGATACAAACATGGTGCGCCATATATATATATATGATGACCTTGTCATATATATATTCTGCTTTGTTTTGACTCCATTTAGGTTTCACTAATACGAAATGTATCAACTTTTGGGATTAGGTCAGGGCTGTTTTCCGGGTTCTGATCAGCTTCCCTACACAATGGCAACAGTCCAAAACCTGTACTCCAGAATCACCATTCAGCTTGAATTTTTATGCCTTGCCATTAATTCAAATAATTGTATACAACTTTTGCATACCATCTCAAAGCCAAGCCAGTATTTTATATAGCACAAAAATGAAGCAACAAATTTTCAATCAGGCTTTCAAAATGGATGAAAAGTGACATTACTGTAGTGTTAATTCATCAGCATTCAGAACATTAACATTATATGTATATAATTATATAACCATGATAAAACCAACTTCTACCATGTACAGTTCATTCATGTGGTGCAGAGCACTAGTCTATAAATATCCTGTCAGTGAGTAAATGTCAGTCAGAAAAAAAATCAGAAAAAAATCAATTTTCCATCATCACACACCAAGTACCAGTATGCCAAGTACACAAAGTCAAGTGCGTCTCACCATCTCCAGCCTGCTAGAGGTTTGTTCCTATCCTCTGGTGAGCGGAAAGCAACAGCAATTACCGCCAGTGGCCACACCATCAGAAGAAGAAGGCCAGCCAGGAGAAGGCGCAGCGGTGCTATCGTCACAGACATTATGGCAATCTGGTGAACAAAGCCACAGCAAACATGTTCCAAATGCAGCTTATGCATCCAGTGCATATATGCAGGTTTGTGCATGGATGGAATCTACTGGTCTCTGGAGGCATGCATTTCACCTTCAGTGTTTGTTCCAAACTGAGGAAAAGACCCATGGAACACTAACTTTACTTTTGTTATAAGAAATACCATGTACAGCTGTAGGCAATTAATAAAACTGCACAATATATATGACTTAGAGCCAAAAGGTGTACATGCAAGGGGTTATGCACTTCAGTTGAAAATAAAACATTGTTGAAAACTGTTTTTATTTGAAATGTTGTGTTGTGTACTTGCATGAATGAATGAATATATAGTACAGATAATTTCAGCACCAGGCTTTGGTTGATTTCAAGATACAGTCATCATACAATGAAAAAGCACTGAAAAATGACCGCCAAAAACGGACATCCATGTACCGAGTGATTTTCGTCACTTTGCTTACAAACAAATCGCAAGCACATGGAGAAACAATCACTGAATTGTACACGGAAAACATCATTTTATACAGATAATATAACATCAACACTCACAATAGTTATATTTTCGATCAATTGATTGCAAATATTTGCCCTGTCAGATGTGTTGTAAACTCGCACTGAAAACTTTGAACGACCGCAAAACAACAGCGTTGCTTCAGAATCACTGGAAATGTCACATGTATTCCAATCCATGCATTTGCGCTACACAGCAATACTGTTTTTGTTTCAGTGAAGTTTTGCATAAAATCTGAAGAATATTTCCCCGACTCTTTGATATTGTTGTAACATCTGACGTCCCTACAAGATATCTAATATTTTGTACAAACAAACGAGAAAGCAGTCTCTTTTTCATCAACAACATTCAGCACATCATGTGACATTTCCTGAATGCCTTCATTCTCCTGGCCGCATGGCGTGTCTTTGTTCGGAAACATCAAGGTGTGTTGTAGTCTCCTTCAATGGTCTGATGTACATACATGAATATGATGTAGAACATGCACTGTGCGCTTTTTCTGGAGTTTATTGAGAATATTTTCAAGTTTTCCGCCAATTTGGGTGTGTGAAATGAAAGTACTGTTAAAAGTGGCATCTTCCTGTGCCGAAGATTTGAAACCCATTTTTTATACTTAGCCGAGTACAGCGTGAAGATTTTTATTATGACAAGGCAATATCTTGTAAATCTTACATGCCACTGTTGATTCAGGATGTGTACTCAATTGCATCAAAAACTTGTCAGTTATAAGTGCATGCTTTTTGTAGACTGTTTAGTGGTTTTGCGAGAATATTTTATTAACTGAGCGAGAGTGACGAAGTTACAGTTTTTTTTCTTGAAGTAATTTTCGTCCTGAAAGTTATGTCAGATGTCATGTTTGCCACACAACTGTTGGTGTAACACGACGTAAAACATTAAACTTTTAAAGTTGAATTAATCCCAGCAGATGTTAGTAATACTAATAGCGGTTCTGAGAACTGAGTACTGATTTGTGTAGAGGTCATGGTGTGTAGGTTTGACATGTTTGTACTGAGCATATCAGTATTGGGACAGTTGCTGGGTTAATAATTTCAGATTCATAACACTTCAAATTCATTGACATGACATGGATATGCGGAACTGCGTGTACTCCTGAGCCAAATGGTACAACAAGGAGGAAAACATCAAACACAGACAGTTGCAGACAGTACAGAGAGAGGCTGTCACTGCAGATCCACAGGTCTCAATAAAGTTTTGAGCCTCTTCTGTATGGCACAAAATTCACAGAAATCATACTGGTAACACTAACAGCAATATTTGCTGCAACTGCAAAGTCATGTGCTGGAGAGTATATATGTGTGTGTGTGTAGATGTTTATGATATGCACATTTTGAAACCTTACTCTGATTCTGGATGATGAATCATTTTTGTTCTCTATCACTGGTTGCATATTCCTGCTTAGCTCTTACTCTTATGCAATATCAGAACTGGCTCTAGCATCCATTATTGTAACTGTCACTTAAGTGTTAGTATAACAACACTGATTTCCTATTAATCCTGTTGTGCACTCTTAAAAAAAGAAGAAAGAAAAAAGAGAAGAAAAAAAGAGAAGAAGAAACAAAACAAAAAAGCTAATTCTTTTTGGTCATGCTGCTTTTTATTATTTTCATGTCTGTATTGTGTATACAACTGACCACTTTCTCACCAAAAAGGAAAGAATCCATGTGAAAGTGAAACCAGTAAAACAAAGTTGCTGTTAGTGTTTTCCTGTCAGTGTGGTGACAGGCTGCCACCTGCGCTTTAGCTCAATAATGAAAGAAAGGAAGAGTACAACTAAAGATTGTCAGCTCCTGACTCAAAGGACAACATCAGCTGGCATTTGCACAGCTCATCATGATTTGACTTTTGAGAATAACACAGACCTGTGTTACTCCTGATTCCACATAAACAAAGCAAATTAAACTTCACATGTCTTGAACACTGATGAAGAAGAAAAAACTGCAGATTATTTATTCACTTTTACTAGTTTTAGCTTGACCTTTTGGGTAAGGTGAAGGCACTACTGCAACTGTAGTCCTTTTTTTTTTAATTATTAATTTTTTATTAATGATTTAAACCATGATGTTAATGGTACCATCACCAAAACATGTTTGATTTTGGGGTATTCCTTACAAATTTGCAGATCATGATAATCATCATGGTCGTAATCTGGAAAAATGTGTATGTGGCACTTAAAAGTAATAAAACTGTATACAATACCCATAAAAACATCATTAACCTTAAAACTATCCCTATATAATATCTATGCAACACAGAAAAGGAAAAAAAAAAGAAAAAAAAAAAGAACTTTTGCTACTTCTTTGAAGTGCACAGCATCCTGTGCATGAAACCAATCTACTGCTCGAAATGTATATTAATATAATGTACATATCAAATTATATGCAAAGGGATGCTACTCCATCAGCATCTTATGCCATTACATGTGAAGAGATTGCTCCAAACATCTGTGATTTTTGTCATTGTTTATAGTTATTTGTCATTAATTCATAGATATATAATATGCAAGTGAAAGTGTCTGACAGATGATTTGTTGTTGTTGTTTTTCACAAGAAGAGTGTTTTGAATTTGATCCAGATATATTAAAGATCTAAAGTCTGAAACTTGTTAGTATGTCACTATTAATGTATTATACCAAACTAGTTAGGAGTTAGTTAGTGGATTTTATTTTTAACATCCTGTCAACTGCACAGGGTCAACACAGGTCATTTTATTCATTTAAGCAAATGCACATTTCACAGTGCTCCCCATAACACATAACTGCGGGTCTATTATGCACTGATTTCAATTGTGACGTACAGATTAGAGATCTGTGCATCATCTTGACGCACATATATTTTTGAAGCGATCGAGATAGTCGATGGTTATATAGTGCATCAACAAAACAAGATCAGCAAGGTTCAGAACACAAAACTCTGCTTGCCTAACCACATTCCTGTCCACGATTTCCCACCTTTTTTCTGTTATGCATTTAAAGAATGAATGCTTCTAAAAATGACTCAAACTGAAAGGACTGGGAAATAAGTTTTTATTTTTATTTTTACGTATCAGGTACTAAAAATGACTGTAAATTTGAAATAGCAATGATGGAGCATTTGTGGTGTGATTTTGTTATTTTCTAATACAAAAATGGTTGCTAGTGAATGTTCAAATATGCTACTTCAATGTTGTGACCCCCAGTTTAGGCTGTCTTACCCTTAGATGTTTTTGACAGGGGTTCATTTCGACCTTCACTTAAAATTTCTGAGGGGGGGCACTGATTTTGTAAACCCTTTCTTAAGTGACAAGTCAGATCTACAAAATCAGCCCACACACAATAACAATGCCCGTGTTAACAAAGCCCACATCAGGCCAGGACATGCTGGTATCATCATCCATTCTCTATGATTTATTGGTCAGTTAGTATCAGATTAAAAAAAGGAATCGACAGAAACAATGGAGATTTTTTTTAAATGAAAATTATACATAGTAACATCATGAATATGCTGCACATATGCCACCTACCAGCTGCTAACTAGTTAAATACTCAACAACAGCCATGGATACAAAACAAGCCTATATCAGTATATATGTCTCTCTTATTCAGCTATTGTCTTAATAAAAATATTTAAAAAAGGACAATTCAAGGAGGATTTTTTTTATAAACAGTTGGGAGAATGGACCATCAGGGATGATCAGCAGAAAAAGCACAAGACAGAGCCACAGGACTAGGTGGAAGAACAAGTAATTCAGTAGAGAAGACAGGAAAGGGGAATCAAAATGATAGCCCTAACTCAGCAACTGCCTACGATTCCATACAAAAGAGAGGATCAAACATTCCCAGCCTCCACCTGAGGGTCTCAGTTTGAACAGTTGAACAAAACTTCATCGCAAATGACCAGTGGTGAATAACTGAACCCTAAACATCAACATTACCCTAGATTTTTCACCAAAGACCAGTCAGGCAGTGTGACAGGTATTTGTTGCTGTTACAGTGTTAGTGTTACTGTTTCAGTGTTTGCCTTTGAGCTAGTGGTAAACATTTCTGAATGAAGCCAGCACAATGAGTCACAGACTCATAGTCATACACATGTGATACATAGTCATACACATTACACAATAAAGAACTTTAATCAAATATATAATTTGGGTAATGACCAATTACCAAACTACTCTTGTACTAAGTACTATGTACTAGTACTATGTCTATAACGGTGTTACAGTATAAGCACATTTAAAATTATGAGTGACTGAATGAAGTACACTGTACATCGAACTGCAGGCGTGGAGTGCTGCACACCACGCGGTAGTCGTGCACTCACTGCAAGCGTAAAGGCTGAAAGGGCTAAGAAAGCCGGCCGGGGATGCATGCAAATATTAATAGCTCTGATTCAGAATAATCAAAATGATTGTTGATTATGGTTACTGTGTCTTTGGTAGGAGAAGAAGCCGTTCAAGAATATAATATTATATATATAATCCGTTCATATGAGCTATATGGTATGACCGTACTGCTAAAAGTAAAACTAAACGCAATAGTAGTAACAGTACTGTCCGAATCAAAGCACCGACACTAGAAGAATGATAGTGCTAGTCAGTGTCCCCACAAGCGACAGCGGCCAGTTGGGAACAACAGTGCTCTTGTTGTTGTTTTTACAAATCTAACTGCAAAACAACAACAAAAACCAGAGAACATTTCGCTTCATCGTATTACGATTAGATCTATTCTCTCGGCTGAGAAACTGGCAAATTTGAAAAACCAAACCTGGATGATATCCAGCGTGCTCAGATGCAGACGATGGAAAAATGGATGCTGCACATCTGGCAGAGCCATAGAGTACTGGCGCGGATATTCAATGTGTCTTTTCATTCTGCCTGGCTACGAGCCCACTTATCAGTAATGACGGTTGTTTCGTGCCTTCCAGTCTTTGTCAGCACAGCCAACTGTGCGGAAGCCTAGTCTGATTATTTTAGAACTTCCGTAGGACATGCGCACTCACCCGTCGTGCGGGATTATGGTTGGAAATGATGCATGTTGGGATACGTTCATTGCCGAGCTGAAACACCCAAGATGGCAACCAAATTTCTGGTTTGACACAAGTTTTTCTTTCGAACTTTGTAACTGTTGGAACGATCTTGTGAACTCTAGAAAATGGATGGTGCCTCGGAGAAGTCTGGCCTTCAAGGCAGTGAGTTTATTGTGTCAGGCAAGTATCGTCTGGTCCGCAAAATTGGCAGTGGATCGTTTGGCGATATTTACCTCGGCATCAACATAACAAATGGCGAAGAGGTTGCTGTGAAGCTTGAATCAACAAAAGCCAGACACCCCCAACTTTTGTACGAAAGTAAACTGTACAAAATACTCCAAGGGGGTGTTGGGATCCCGCACATTCGCTACTTTGGGCAGGAAAAGAACTACAACGAGCTTGTCATGGATCTACTTGGCCCCAGTCTTGAAGATCTTTTTAACTTCTGCTCTCGGAGGTTCACCATGAAGACCGTGCTGATGCTTGCTGACCAGATGATCGGGCGTATAGAGTACGTCCACAACAAGAATTTCATTCACAGGGACATTAAACCCGACAACTTTCTTATGGGAATTGGCAGGCACTGCAACAAAGTCTTCGTCATTGATTTTGGCTTGGCCAAAAAGTACAGAGACAGTCGCACTCGCACTCACATCGCCTACCGTGAGGATAAAAACCTCACAGGTACTGCTCGTTATGCCAGCATCAACGCTCACCTTGGAATTGAGCAGAGCCGTCGTGACGACATGGAGTCCTTGGGCTACGTGTTGATGTACTTCAACCGAGGCAGCCTGCCCTGGCAGGGTCTTAAAGCGAATACAAAGAAGCAGAAGTATGAAAAGATCAGCGAGAAGAAGATGTCGACACCTGTGGAGGTGTTGTGCAAAGGCTTTCCAGCAGAATTTGCCATGTACCTCAACTACTGCCGAGGCCTGCGCTTTGAGGAAGCTCCTGATTATATGTACCTTCGGCAACTCTTCCGCATCCTCTTCCGTACCCTCAACTACCAGTACGACTATACCTTTGACTGGACCATGCTGAAGCAGAAGGCTGCTGCTGTTGCCCAGTCCACCACCACCGCTGTCCCCACCGCTGGTCGTGGCTAGCCACCCTGCCAGTAGTTGCCGTTTCTACTGTCAGCCGTCAGCGTGTCTGGGCCTGTCTTGATCACTCAGTGTCACTGTCTGTACATTTAACTGTTGATACACACTGTGCTGTAGTGAACATCATACCTTTCATAAGTGTATTGTAAACTAGTAAATTGTGAAGGTTTACTTGGGGAGGGGGGGGGAAGAAAGAAAAAAAGTGTATTGAATCCGTTGCAGTAACTATGTGGTTGGTGAGGACTCTGAGGTGTGTGAGATGGGGCATGAAAGAACTGTTGTACTTTGGGGTGTATATATTATATATTCTGAAATTAAACCATACAGAATAAAAGGAAGAATGAGAATTATCTAGCAGATAGTGAATGCTGTGACTGAACATGAATCTGTGAATGGGAAATTCCTGTTTTTTTATGTGTCAGACTCAACAAATTTTTAATTTCTGTTGCCAGGCATTAGTGTCACTGAGCATATGATGATATACTGTACAAAACTGTCTACTAATAATCCTTATGAAATGCATATAATTTATATTTTTTATTACAAGAACATTTATTTTCTGTATATTTTGGAGGAAAAGATTGCTTAAAGTTCACAATTTAAGTTGAAGTCTAGAGCCTTTCACTCACAGCTGCCAATGAAATACAACTGTGAAAGTTGTCCTCAAAGTCTTATTCTGCGGTGCACTAATACTAGGAACATGCTATGCTATGAATATGATTATATATATTGATAAGCTTAAGATTATTTTGATAATATGATGCTTACAGTGTAACAATAGCAACATTGATCATTGATTACAGTAGTAGACATGCCGTTTTCTGTCAACTAAGGAGCAGCATGGGCCATTCTGGAAAGAAATGTATAAAACCTTATTTGAACGCTTTCTGTTAGTCTAGGGCATTTTGGTGGATTTCTATCAGAATTTATATTTTTGGGGTGGATATTGTCGTGGAGTTGTCCATTACTGACATTAGATTGTTACTTTCATAAGCTGGTTTTGAACAATAATCTGTTAAGTGTTTGCTCACAGGAGTGTTTACCTGCATGTTGATGTGGAGCAGTCAGCTTTATGGCTCTCTTGTAAAACTAAATTTCCTTCATCCACTTTACAACCCCCCAAGATAAAGCACACTGTTGTGCTGCTGGGCGAGTGGATAGACATGTTAAATTTATGTAGCATTTCCTGGTGTTACGCTGATACTAGCACAGTAGTACTGCTACTACTAGGTTTGTTTTCTGAAATGTTTGATGTAAGTGGATCTTGAAAACTAACTGAAGTGTCTGATCATGATAGAGACAAGTGGGATTTTGGTCATCTGACCAAACTAGGTTTCCTTAAATTACTTGATTTTTCACAGCTGATTGTTTTATGTTGGTGTTCAGGTACATGCTTGTGAGTTTAAATATATCACCTGAAAACTTTCATTTTTAAGCACCAGTAATGAAGTTGAGATCTACTTTCAACTCCACAAATTTTTCTTTAAGTTTTGGCCTTAGTTATACTTAAGGTAAAAGGAGTATGTAATTTGTTCAGAAGTTTCATGCCAATGTTCTCTTATATGGTAGCACAAACACAATCAGTGACAACGTTTATAATAAAATATAAATGGGGCAGAAGAAAAAAAGGAGGGGGGGGGGGGGGGGGTTGTGGAAGGTTATTGGTCTTTGTAATGTTCAACAACCTGAGAGTATCTAACAAATGTGACATATAAAACATTGTATGCACTCTGAATCTGTGTGAGTTTTTTTGTCTGCATATAATTACAAAGTTCTACAAGATAGAATGGTTCATTGCCACATTGGGTGGTTGCAGTTTCACATTTTCAAAGAGAAGACAGAATCCTTTCAGCAGTTCCAGTACAGTTTGCACACAGATTTAAAATTGTGTATTGTAATAATTTTATGATCAGTTAGTAATTAATTAAAGTGCTGTTAGTTGTTATCATGATGACTTACATTATGTGACTGCCTGAGGAGCATGAGAGTAGAGACTAGGTCACTTTTGGTGGTGCACACCCTCCTGGTCCACTCCAACACCAAGGCTTTTGTATACTTTTAATTTCCGAGAGAAAATACAAATATAAAAACAGCCATGTTTGCTTCATTTGTCAAATCTGGGAGGCATTTTATGAATTAATGCCAACACAAAGGCACATGCATGCATGTGGTAAAAGTAATACAGAGTGACAGTAGTGGTGTCAGGACTTCCTTTTAATTTCATTGACATTATCAGATTGGTGCAGATATAGTAAATTAATGCCCCTTATGCCAAGAGTCGGAGCTACTAAAGGTTCCCTCTTTTCAGCATGAAATGGGTCAGAATCTAGCTTTGCCTGCTGCCACTGTCAGGAAATTGCCTCAGTAGTCCATTCAGCTTCTTTTTCTTCTTCTAATTCCTCTTCAGATATTGAGTTGCATGTGTCATTAGCAGTGAATCAGATGTTCAGAAGTTTTACTTGTGATTTGAGGAAGTGTGAGTCACCCTGACGTGACCTTCATGATTGACTGAACATTAAACATCCAAGTACCTTTTTTTACAGGAAGTGACAACTGTTTATGGTGTTACAAAAACCGTTGCAAGAAAGCAACTCAGATCATGTTTCCATACTTTTCAACCATTGGAGAAAATGATTGTGATATATATATTCAGGGCTTTTGATTTTATTGAGGTTTTCCTGTGTATTACATTTACAACACTTGCATGCATGTAATGGGATTCAGGTTAATTTGCTGAATTTGATACAGTATGTGATGATTAGATAGCACGATGTGCATTCTTACAAATACAGTTGCACATACGCATACGTGATGATGCAAACCTCCCTCACCCTCTCCTTCCTCCAGTATTTTTTCTCCCAAGAAAACAGGTAGCATTTTGCTTGGAACTTGCACACATTTATGTTGTTACATTGTTATCACTGATCAGTCTTGTCTATGCTACTTTGTATTAAATGAAACTACTATTTTTTGGGGTATTTTTTTCAAAGGCTTTTAGAGATGTGTATTGTAACTGTAAGTCTGTTTTGAGATTTTTTTTATTTATTTTTTCCTTTCTTGTCATCTTCATAGATTTACCACATCTTGGAAGTATCACAAACCATGTTTTGTCATTGGTTGAGACTTGAGCAGTCAGGTTCACTTTTGCTTTTCATCATGTTTTGTACATTATAAAATCCACTTTCATTTTTTGTCTACAGTGTGTGTGAGGTGCTTGAATTGGATGTTGGAGTATGTGACAATGTGTGGATGTGCTTTAATGGGGAGAGTGTAACTGTTCCATTTCATGTGACTTACCTGCTGGATTTGTTGAGTTAAAATGTTATCAGCGTGCTGTAATTTGTTTTGTGTGTGTATATATTGGTTTGTTGACTTGTTTTCTTTTTTTTATCTCAGGCTGGTTAGTGTGACTGTTTTAATTGTAATCACAAGTATAGAAGTGAAAAGACTGGGTTGGCTTTATACATATATTTATATTATTCACTGTTCAAACTCAACATTTTGTTTGTTTGTTTTTTCTTGTAGCAGGGTGAAAACATGCCACAACTATATCCTAATATGATACATAGAATTGGTAAGTCTAGGACTGTAAAGAGTTAAACACTACATAAATGCACCATAACATCTTAGTAAGGTGCAGTGTACCCCATAATTATATTCTCGAGCTATGAAAACCATACAGAATGGCAGCATGAACATATATAATCATTGTGTGTATGAGTGCATTTGGGGGAATAAAACGTTGATAGTTTGCAAAGTGATAAAAATGACACACAGAAAGAATGGGACCTTTTTTTTTTATTTGTAAAATAGGACGTGTTAATTTATAGGCTTCATAAGTTCATACTGAAATAGCTGTTTCCTCTTTTGTGAATTAAAACTGACAGTGTTTATTTACAGACATTTGAAGGAAAGGCCTTGCATGCACAGACCCTTTGCAAATATTCTTGATACTGCTTTGCTTCAGAGCTGCAATATTACTATTTAAAGGGTATCAACTAAAAGCTTCAACTTGTTATGGTAGAGTTAACAAACAGGAGTAAGTTAACAGTAAATAGTAGTTCACTAGTTGTACTGTTTTTTTTTTTTTTGTGTGTGTGTGTACGTTTTTGTTTTGTATTTATCCTTCTGTTGTTGTTTTGTTTTGTTTTGGGGGGGGGGGGGGGAGAATAAGAAGGAAGTAGGAGACAAATAGGGGTGTTTTTTTGCACATTATTTTTTATTTTGTGTGTGTTTAAACACAGCCAAAACTGACCATTGTATTTAGTGTACATATTCTGTATTGTATTGTGAATATATGGATGTCTAAGTTTCTTCATCTACATTTATTGATACATTCTCACATGCGCTGTTAATCTTATGAAGGTATCAGTTGACACTTGAATTTCACGATAATTCTGGACCAGAGGAAAAATATGGAAATTTTTGGAGAGTATTAGTAGTTCATTTTGTTGACATTTCCTCCTCCCCTCCCCCCCTCTTTCCTGGTACTGTACAAGTCTAGGTTGGATGGATTGAGGTTCAAGTCTTGTTCCACTGGCAAAGGTCTGTGATTCCCATGCCCTGGAGATTTGGTGGATCATTTTGGGGCTTTTTCCCTTCACAAGTGGAAACAACAGCCCTCTCATCTCTGTACATTTCTGTGTGCTTCTTGTCGGTTGTATGAATTAAATGTCAGAAAGACTGTGTAAAGCATGTAATCTGAACAGTGTGTGTGTGTGTGTGTGGCATGCATTGTATACATGTGTTAACAATAGGTTGTTTACCTGGTAATTTTTACATAAGGATTTCTTCTGCCGTAATAGTTGTCAGAGATTCTTTGAACATTTACATAATTTTTAGCTTTTCAGTGGAAAACAGTTGCATACAAAGTCTCTGTAATGATGATGGTTATTTTTTCTTCACCTAGGTAATGTAAATCCCTTTTCTTCAAGAATATGTGAGACCTTTGAAAGTTCCACTGACTGTTTTTATCTTCTGAACTAAGGATTTATTTGCATCAAACTTAGTTTAACGCTAGATTGTCATAAACCAGAGTGTGGCGCGAAAAGATCCAACACTTTTGGTCACAGTTTTTTGTTTAAAAACAAATGTTTGAACAGTAGCCCATTTTTGCAGATTGGACAGTCCAAAGTTCAGCAAAAAAAATTAAGGGATGTGAGGATGAAATCAAAGTTTCTAGTTCTGAATGTGAGTCATTTAAGTGTTCTGGTATTTGTAGCAAATGCACATTGCTAAGTGAATTAAGTTAATACTGAAAAGCATAACACTGTGTGTGAGGTGTTTATGGCTTGATCAAAAATAATGACTGAGATGAACTGGAAGGTGTGCACACATGCACACACACCTAAAATAGTCTGTGTCAGCATGTAAATTTAATCCCTGCTGAGCTGAAAGCAGTAATTGATTCAAAAGGAGTTGACTGGTGCTTGAAAGCTGTCACAGGAACACAACAGCAAAGACCTGAATCGCCTATGGTAACTCTAACCTGGCATGCAAGTAAATACAGGATACATGAACTCCACCAAATGTACATCCTGCAGTCAAGAACAGGAAATTGCATGTGAGTAAATACAGGGTACATGAACTCCACCAAATGTACATCCTGCAGTCAAGAACAGGAAATTGCACGTGATTAAATACAGGGTACATGAACTCCACCAAATGTACATCCTGCAGTCAAGAACAGGAAATTGCATGTGAGTAAATACAGGGTACATGAACTCAACCAAATGTACATCTTGCAACTGAGAACAGGAAATTGTACCCAAATAAGGCAACTGGAGTAGCCTACACTTGTTAACCACAAAGGGTACACAGGCCTTTGTTATTTTTCATTTCAAAGACAGTCAAAGTCCAAGATATGTAGAAATGATTGATCTATATTGCATAGTCTTGCTAGGAATGTAAATTTAGTTTTTCTTATTTAGTCTGTGAAAAAAGGTCTTCCTCAGAACTTTGTCTCACATAACCTTTGCAGTGTTGAATGCAACTTCGGCAGTATGCTGCTCATTTGCAAGGAGCTAATGAAATGGTTTCAGTTGCACTGTATTTCACCTGGCATGAATTTGGCTCTGCTTACCAGTAATTAAAAAAAATTCAATGCAGGTCCATTTTTCCTTTTCTTGCTTTGGTAATGGTAATAACGAGGACTTCACAAGCACCTTGACTCAGGATAAGCCCAGTGGACTTCACAATGGCCTGTGGCAGTAACTGTGTGTACGAAAAATGTACATTCACACAAGAAATCGATCACTATTCACACACACACACACACATTTGAATGCAACTCAATTGCAAGACTGGGAGAAAATGGATCAGTAGTAGAGTGCTTTATTTGGTTACTTACAGCTGATAAAAACAAAACTAGAACCCTTGAGCCACAAAATACTGTAGGTGTGAGCCCCCTCCCCCCATCACCACCACCACATTTCTGTTGTAGGGTAGTGCAGTGGTTTTTGTGTGGTACACATGCTGGTTATTAATGACTAATGAGACAGGCGCATTTCAGTGTGCCGTGTTTACTAAGGCTACAATCAGACAAAGTAAGTTTGGTGGCTATGCCTTTCACAGTCACCCAGGCCACAGGAAAGCTTATACCCCAATTTTGGTGTTGCATGACCAGCTGCAGAAAATGGGTAGGCAGTTTGATACTGCACAGCATATTGCAGTTTTCTGTTTTTGAGCACGACTTCTTAGCTCACACCACACTATTTTGCAAATTGGCCAGTTAAGCGACCTTCCAAAAATAGTGTCCAAATGTCGAGTAGTAGTAATGGGTTTTAATGTCCTGTTAACCACACAGGGTCACCTCAGGACAGTCAATCTCAGGTCATAAGCAAATACACATTTCTAATACACATACATATCAACCCTCTGTCAAGTCAGTCTACAAAACCAATCACTTAGCAAACATAAAACCTCGGACACAAATTTTTGAAGAGTTAATCCCTTCAATATTACCCCGTTAAAAGAGCACATTCCGTCTAATTTATCAATACCAGGTTAAAGAAAAATATGAAAAAGGAATGGCCAGACAATATAAAATAAAAAGAAATGTTATATAAATGCATAATGGCAATGTCGAAACCATTATTAACACACACAGTTTTGTGAAACCTTCATAGGCTGAAAGCTTATTTGCTGGTCTAGCTCAATGGGCCATTGCTCCAGTCAACATGCAATCGGTTTAGTTCAAACGCTTCACCCTGATATAACTCATAGTTGACCAGGCGTTAAAAACCAATCATCTATCTTTGTGAAAACGCAACATTCCACTGGGGACAGATCAAAAATGAGTGCACGGCATGTAAAAAGTACCCATTTACAACAAGTGTTACGCAGAAGCAAAACGAGTTTGAGCGGTGACCAAAGTGATGGCAAAGCATTGGCACAGTTCAGAGTGCGAATGCAGTTCCCTGAGTTTCAAACATTAGCTCGCAGCCAGCAGGCTCTTTGCCAATCGTGATGATGATGCTGCTGCTGATGATGCTGACATGCAGAGCACCCAGTGTCCATGTGCACAAGTCATGCTCACAACACAGTAACGCTGTCAGAGACACAGCAAAAAGGAGGAAAGCCTAACAGGTCGAAAAAAATAAAACGACCCTGAAGCTTGGGTAAATTAATTAACAAAAGCAGCCATCTACAGAGCCAGGGATTCAACAAGTCTTTGTTGACTTTCTCAAAATCATCACCTGACCATAAGTAATGTAAATTGTTTACACTCCTTATTTCTTTTTGCTGAATGTATTGGCTTGAGTGTTACAAAATGACTTGCATCTTTCCATGAAAGCGCTGTCCAGAGACATTAGCTGCATGTCGATGGGACTGTTGGGTCATTATGGAAGACTTAATTGGCTTGGAATCTTTGACATGCAATAACTATACTGAAAAAAATTCTGCTGGTTTCCTGGTGTATTGTTAATAATAAAGGATGTTGTTGATGCATTTTTCCTATAGAGGAACATGATAGTATTAGGTGTGTACAAAATCAATTAATTAAACAGTAGAATAAATCACATCCACACTGATGCACCCCTCCACAAACACATGCATGCACGAATACATGTGCAATATTATTTTCACGGACAGGAAAATATGCCAGAATGATGAGGTCAGCCTGAAGACATAAAACTGTTAAACGTTACTAGGACAATAAGAAACATCACATTCCTTTTAAGTTATTTAACCGTTTATGTGTTTGGATCTCAGAGGGATGGGGGCAAAAGATTCAGAAGCCTTGCTAAAGAGATGAGTTCACAGAACTTTACTCTCAAAATGTTGAAGAATTCAATCTTGGCCTTCAAAGCATGTAAAAAAATCTAAAACAAGAACGTCTGCTAGCATTCTAAAACAAGACCCAAACACATAAAAGGTCCAAAAGAATGCTTATTTATGATAGACATAGACACACAATCTGCACATTTTTGGGGTAATCCCCTTTGTCAAGCTACAAAACGACACTTAACAACATTTAGCTTGACAAAGGAGATTACCCTGAAAATTTGCAGATTTTCTTTTGAACCTTTTACGTGTTTGGATCTTCAAAGCATGTCATAGGCCTAGTAATACACACTTGAGAAAGGGGCATTGTAGTTCAGAATGCAGTCAAATGCCCCATGAGGGGACTGTGTAGTTCAGAATGCAGTCAATTTCTAAAATGCTCCATGTGGGGACTGTGTAGTTCAGAATGCAGTCAATTTCTGAAATGCCCCATGAGGGGACAGTATAGTTCAGAATGCAGTCAATTTCTCAAATGCCCCATGCAGGGACTGTGTAGTTCAGAATGCAGTTAATTTCTCAAATGCCCCATGAGGGGACAGAGTAGTTCAGAATGCAGTCAATTTCTCAAATGCCCCATGAAGGGACAGTGTAGTTCAGAATGAAATTTCTAAAATGCACCATGAGGGGACAATGTAGTTCAGAATGCAGTCAATTTCTAAAATGCCCCATGAGGGGAGAATGTCGTTCAGAATGAAATTTCTCAAATGCCCCATGAGGGGACTGTGTAGTTCAGAATGCAGTCAATTTCTCAAATGCCCCATGAGGGGACAGTGTAGTTCAGAATGCAGTCAATTTCTAAAATGCCCCATGAAGGGACAGTGTAGTTCAGAATAAAATTTCTAAAATGCCCCATGAGGGGACTGTGTAGTTCAGAATGCAGTCAATTTCTAAAATGCCCCAGGAGGGGACGTGTAATCCAGAATGTAGTCAATTTTTCAAATGCCCCATGAGGCGAGAATGTAGTTAAGAATGAAATTTCTCAAATGCCCCATGAGGGGAATGTGTAGTTCAGAATGCAATTTCTAAAAAGCCTCAGGAGGGGATAGTGTAATCCAAAATGCAGTCAATTTCTAAAATGCCACAGCAGGGGACAGTATAATCTGCAACGCAGTCAATTTCTCAAATGCCCCATGTGGGGACTGTAGTTCAGAATGCGGTCCATTTCTAAAATGCCCCATGAGGGGACGGTGTAGTTTAGAATGCAGTCAATTTCTAAAATGCTCCAGGAGGGGACGTGTAATCCAGAATGTAGTCAATTTTTCAAATGCCCCATGAGAGGAGAATGTAGTTCAGAACGAAATTTCTCAAATGCCCCATGAGGGGAATGTGTAGTTCAGAATGCAGTCAATTTCTAAAATGCCTCAGGAGGGAATAGTGTAATCCAAAATGCAGTCAATTTCTAAAATGCCCCAGGAGGGGACAGTATAATCCAGAATGCAGTCAATTTCTCAAATGCCCCATGTGGGGACTGTGTAGTTCAGAATGCAGTCAATTTCTAAAATGCCCCATGAGGGGATGGTGTAGTTTAGAATGCAGTCAATTTCTAAAATGCCCCATGAGGGGACTGTAGTTCAGAACAGTCATGTGAATCAACAGTGATTTTTGATTCCCACAATTATTTTATCCATTAAGTTCATTAAACAAGCACATTTTAGCCTGATGGGGTTTGATTCCTGTGAAGGGGGTAAATTTTCAACTCTGTGATATATGTACTAATTGTTGTTGTTTCTGTGTGTGTGTGTGCGTTTCATTACTTTTTTTCTTCTCTGGGTTGGATGCATATTTATACTACATGCAGTTGTGTCCAGTCGTTAGAAAAAAATTATAACTGTAGAACTGGATCTGAAAAGAATCTTTCACTCAGATTTTTAGACAAAGTCACATAACAGGCTGTTTGCCATGGAGCCGCAACCTTGACCTTAGCTTTGCACCTCAGGCAGAGACACGTAGTTTGTACTATCGACTGAGGGTCAGGATGGTCAGCTAGTGTTGTACATAGGGCGTACATAACAATGAGTCAAGGCATTAAGCGGCTGTTTTGTCTGGATGCCTACAGTGTAACTGACTTAGCAGCATTTGCTATTCAAGCCTTTGACAATGAAGCCCTGACATGGCTGATCATGCCTCAGACATCAGGCAGCTTAAAATTTTGACTTCTTCTTCTCTCTCTGTCTCTGTCTGTCTCTCTCACTGTCTGTCACTCTGTCTCTGTTTGCCAAGTACATCCTCCGCAGTAAGGTCAGCTTTCACAGTCATTCCTACTTGTTTTCCAGAAGCCTTTGTTCATATTCTAAACCATATTACATCCACCCATTGCAGTTTCACATGTTTGTCATCCTAATACACGTAATCATTCTTTCATCATGTATGTGTGCATGTGTACACGAGTGCATATATACAGAAAAGCTTTGTTATCATCCTGCCAGCAAAGAAATTTTGTAAACAATATTTCCTGTTCACTCACAGTCCATTTTTATTTACCATGAACCATTTACACTATAAAACAGGTAAATGTTTCAATTCAGTGTTTGACTCATTTTTGAAACACCATTTCTGTACATTATGAAAAAAAAGTTGATTGCTCTTCCATAATTATGTTCCAAAGCATTTTCATTTACAGGAGGTGGTTCTTATGTAGTGCACACTTGAATTTTGGTAACAGTACTCACAAATTTCTCCACATAAATCAAATTATGTTAATTTTTTTCAAATTGGGGGCAGTCCCTGAATACCTATGCTTTATAAACACACCCAAAAATATAAAATATGTTTACAGTAAAAGAAATATTTTGTAGTGTCCAGATAAATTCTTGAACAGTTATATCTTGATTAACGGAAATTTCTTGAAAATGGTGTATGCATGATCTCAATCTAAAGACAAACTGTTCAGTTCGTTTCATGATACCTCGGTGAGAAATCAATGGTTGAATCTCATCAGGGGGCTACTCTTGTTGTGATCAATGTGCAGAGTTCTCCCCCTTTTCCCGGGGCAGGGGGTCTGGCTACATCCGTGTAGGCCTATCCTTGTGTGATGTAACTGGCTTCTTTCTTTTCCATCTTCACCACAACTGGTCTACTGGCACTATTATTAAGTAATAGGGCACAAGTCTTTACGTTGGCTGCCCCTTCTTTTCCACCACCATCATTTCCTTCTTTTTTGTCTTTGGCTTCTTCAGCTATATGCCTGCCTGACTGCCTTGAGCTCAATTAAAATAGCGTTCACACGGGTAGATAGCCTAACTAAACGCTGCTTCCTCAGTTCTGTTGTACTAATTCCTCGTTTTTTGAAAGACATCACTTGAGGCTGTCACGACACTGTCTACTGTGTTGGGCATGGACGTCTTGCCTGAAATCAGGGGAAGTAACACCAACATGTTCTAAAAATAGCACTGTGGCAAACGGCCTATTGAGTCAAGGAGAAACAGGGTGTTTATGATGGCATGCTTTTATAACTGAGGTCGCATGCAGCAAGCATGGACATAATCCACAGATTTCACTCTCGCATGACACACACACATTAGCAGCACTTTGCTCACCATGCAAATGAAAAAACACACATGCTCAAGTACTGCACACTTATTAATCCATCACCAGCAAAACCTTTTGAAAAATATTTGTAATAACCCCCATCTCCAAGCAATGGAAAGCAATCTACACACCACCTTCAAACAATAAAAAAAAATTACAAGCATATATATATTTTTAAACAGCAAGTAATTATTAACATGATTTGTTAAGAATCTTTGCAGGTGACCTGCACCTGGCTAATATATATACAAATACTGAGTGCAAATAGAAGAGTGCCACATGCACTCTGAAGGCATCACTTTCAATGTCATGATGCAGAGGTCTGTCTGCTTTGTGCTGACTAGGGTGTGTTCACTCTTAGCACACACAAAAAAATTTCTCTCTCAATTTTCAGCATCTAAGCAGCTTTTCCAATTGGTTTTGCGGCACACACACAAACACACACACACACCACAAGCAACAGTATTCAGTTCCAGCATCCAAAAAGCTACCAAGCAAATGCCACAACATTTGGGCGCTAGCTGTGGTTCGAAGACGCCTCAGACAACACAGTCCCACTCTTGCAGCCCAGCTCCCCACTCCTGTCTCCTGCGGGTCCAGGAGAACTTGCAGAGTAGACCTTGGAAGAACTGCCTAGAGCATCACCGCCCCTCGCTGTGATGACGTGCTGGCCCACCTCGGCCCCCGGGGCCGCACAGTTTGTGGCGTGATTCTCCCCCTTGGCCAGCTGCTGCCACTTCTGTCGCAGTTCCGGCGTCTGATCACCCGGCTCTTTGACGCGGCCATCATCAATGCCGTGGGTCAGGAGGCAGCACATGGCGGCAGCCTGCTCTGCATACTGTTTCCTTTTCTCCCTGAAAGGTAACCGGGATAATGACCTTCGTTTAAAATGCCACTGGGCTGGAAGCCTTGAAGCCTCCAGAGCTGCCGCAGACATATGCGATATGCCACAGCCTCTGGCATCGCAACAGCAAAGCATGAAAGCTTTTGTGAAGCAGCTCTGTGTGTGAGATCAAAGTCATGCCATACAACAAAAGTAACTGGGACAATGACCTCTGTGGGCAGCTTTAAAATGCAGCAGGGCTGGAAGCTTTGAAGCCTGCAGTGTCACTGCAGGCATTTGGGGCATGCCACAGCTTCTAGCCACGCAACAGCAAAGCAGCAAGTTTTTGTGGAGCGGCTCTGTGTGTGAGCTCAAAGTCATGCCAAGCAACATTGCCTGGATGCAGAGCAGCTGCGGGCAGTTTTTGATAATGACAGGAGCTTCTCTAAATTGTCGCCTGAGGCACTGTTGCAGCCAATCACAGAGCAGACTAACAGGCAGTGTGGGCTTAAAAAATGGCAATTAAAACAAATAAATCTGAAACAAGAATGACTGCTAGTGTTCTAAAACAAGATCCAAACACATAAAAAGTTCAAAAGAATGCTATTTATTAGGACAAGACAAAACCAGCAAATTTTCATGTAACCCCCTTTGTCAAGCTACAAAATGACACTTAAACAACAGCAAAACGGTCCAAAATGATGAAAAATGAAGTGAAACGCTAAACCGTTCATTTGTTTTTGGTTGAGCTACGTTGTTTTTCTGTTCAGCATTTGGAATTGGCAGGACTGCTAGAGTGATGAGACAGGGCTTGGGACATAAGTGCGAAGTTGCCGGTCAAGGCCCATTTGTGCTGCTGAATGTCTGTCACTTAAGCAATGCTGATCATGCATGTGTAGGTTGTGTGGTAAGCTACAGCAATACTGACGTCACAATGCCTGTGGCATGGACTGCGGCTGTGGTGTGAGGCCTACGTTGGCGCTGGTTATTAGCATGAAAGTGATCAGCCTGCAACATATACTTGCTGCATGTGCTGTGTGCTCAGATTACTATCTTGTCATCTGCAATCACTGTATGAGATACTGTGCAAATTGCCACCTGTCCATTTACTGTCACTGTGAGATACTGTGCAAATCACCACCTGTTAATTTACTGTCACTGTGAGATACTGTGCAAACTGCCATCTGTCCATTTACTGTCACTATGAAGTGCTGAGCAAATCGCCACCTGTCCATTTACTGTCACTGGGAGATACTGTGCAAATCGCCACCTGTCCATATACTGTTGCTGTGAGATACTGCGCAAATCGCCACCTGTCCATTTACTGTCACTGGGAGATACTGTGCAAATCGCCACCTGTCCATATACTGTTGCTGTGAGATACTGTGCAAATCGCCACCTGTCCATTTACTGTCACTGTGAGATACTGTGCAAACTGACACCCTGCTATTTACAGATACTGCGTATGCTCCTTCTTGTGCAACTTGCCGTCTTGTGACTGACAAACAGTTTCTGTACATGCTTCGTAACATGCAAATTACCACCCTGTCACTTACCATGACTGTACATGTATGTTTCTTGTGCAAATGACTACCCTTCTATTTACAGTCACTGTAAGACGTACATCCTCTGTACACTTCCTTAACGTGCTTGCAATGATCAAGGTTAAAATGTTTGAGCTGCTGAGTGACATAGGTAGTCCGGCTCAGCAAGCTAAAGCCCATTCTTAACTGGGCAAATGTTTGTTCACTTAACATACTTCAGACAGTTCAACGAACTATGATTCGTTTCTTAACTGAACTTTTAGTTTGTCAAACATGGTTCGGACAGTTCGACGAACTTTACTTCATTCTCAACTGGCTTGTAATGAGATGCAAGCTTTGGCCTGAACTTGTGGCAGACGCGCAGCAGACAGCATGATTGAAACAGTACGCTAAAGTCAAGTTAAGTCAAGTCAGTATACTTTAATCATCCCTCACAGGGTGATCCAACTAACTACTATCTCATTCTGGGTCCCCGAGACAAGGCTGTGGCTCCCACAAGTCAACAAATAAACAGCGTCATCCATTTTTTTTTTTTTTTCATCCACAGGAGAGCTCTGCTCTCAGCCAATCAGAGGCAATGTTTGTCAAATAGGGCGAATGTTCCCAGAACATGCTGAGTGAAGCTTTTTGGACCCCGAATACACCTTTGACGAATACTCCCAACTAGGTTCACGAAGAAAAGTTCACCCAATTAAGAACCAACTAGGTTCGCTGAATACTTCCAACTAGGCTTGTGAATAAACATTTGCCCAATTAAGAATGGGCTTTACATTTGTTTTTCAGTGTTTTTCTTTAATTTCTAGGCTTTACCATGACCTCAGTGCATGTTTGCTTGAGAAACGGCTAGACGACCAACAAAGCTGCACTCAACAGGAAAGAACACATGACCTTCCTCACACAGTCAAGCACAGTGTTAAACTCTTACAGCACAAAATATTGCATAATGCAAATACATTTTCTGGTCCCAAATGACTTCTTTCCAGACTGCAATGGTTTTCCAAAATACTGATGTCACAGTTAAAGGAATTTCACATTAACACTGTTTTTTTCCTGATGGAATGCAGCTTTATTGGTCATATCAGTCATCAAAGCAATTTCATGTTAACATTGGTAGGAGGCTTAAAGAAATTAAAGCTAACCCAGTTTCTTTGTATGATTGTGATTACTCCAACGGTTAGAATACATGTTTTCCACTGCTTTGGTACAGTCCGACCTCCCCCCACCCACACACACATACACAGTAATGCTTTGTTTCTCACCAAAAAGGAGTAGTGTACCATACGCCATCCACCAAAACTCTAGAGTTAAAGCTTCTGTCACCAGCATGCTCCTCCTGAAATAGCAAAACAAACACTTTATGACACGGTATACGCTTCAGGTGTGTTTTTTCATCAATTTTCTTCTTCTGTCTCATACAGCAGTTCTGTACATGTAGGCAAATATGACTGCACAAAGAAAAACAGGCCCAATAAATCCTCATAAAATCAATTTGTTGTAAGTTTACTTCCTTTCAATTCTTCAAGAAATTAGGGTAGTTACACTGCGCTTTACCAGATTGCCGCACTTGGCTTCCCAGGGCACATCTGGGGCTTTAGCTGAGCCGAAGTCAGTCAGTAGAAAACTGTCTTCATTACACTAGCAAGGCAGTGCCGGGCATACTTGGGCAGTGCATTTCTCCAGTTCGCAAGGCAGTATTCGGCATACTTGGGCAGTGCATTTCTCCAGTTCGCAAGGCAGTACAGGGCATACTTGGGCCGTGCATTTCTCCAGTTTGCAAGGCAGTACCGGGCATACTTGGGCAGTGCATTTCTCCAGTTCGCAAGGCAGTATTCGCATACTTGGGCAGCGCATTTCTCCAGTTCACAAGCAGTATCAGGCATACTAGGGCAGTGCATTTCTCCAGTTCGAAAGGCGGTGCCAGGCATACCTGGGCAGTGCATTTCTCCAGTTCGAAAGGTGGTGCCAGGCATACCTGGGCAGTGCATTTCTCCAGTTCGAAAGGCGGTGCCAGGCATACTTGGGCAGTGCATTTCTCCAGTTCGAAAGGCGGTGCCAGGCATACCTGGGCAGTGCATTTCTCCAGCTAGCAAGGCTGCTCACTGAGCCAAGCAAAAACTGCAGAATTAGATCCCAGTTATTCTGCCAAAAGTGCAAATGGCAGGTTAAAGCTAAACACACATGCACCCTACTGTGCAGGGCTGCATGCTGTACACAGAATGTGTGTTGAGATGGCAGCAGTTTCACATGGCACCCTGCATGCAATAATCAAACAGCACTGTAAATACACCATTTTGGTGATTATTAAAAAATGCGCTATGAAAGGCTACAGCCACTCATTCAGAATCACATGATACAAGAGTGCAGTTAGCCTGCTCGAGAGCAGAGAACGGCGCTATACAAAAGTGATCAACTAGTTAATTAATCAACCTGACAATGGACAACTCACTGTTTTATAGACAGGATTTGTGTAGCTACACTTGTAGCACCACTCATGAAGACTCTGCTTGGGACTCCTTGCTGGCCGGTAACATTTTCTGAAAATAAAATAAACTGCACAGGTCAGAACTTGACGCACCAAACACAGAGAATCCAGGTACTCTCCTCCACCCCGCCCCCCCACCCCCCCCCCAAAGCAAAGGCATGAAAGGTTGATCACAATGTGGAGGCTTGACTGATCAAGGCATTAACGTGGCACTCTCTAATCACCAGGTGGCAGCAGCCTGCACTTGAACTGGTGGGAGGAGCCTGCGTGTTCAAGGCAAGTGATTTACTGCCAATCAGCTGGAGGGTGAGAGAGGGCAGCCATCAAAAACAGCCGATTTTTCACTTCTAACGTGTAAATAAAACAGATTTTTCGGACTGGTTGTCGGGCGTTTTCCCCAGGTACTCCAGTTTGCTCTCCCCTCATCCCGTGGAAGTTCACGACTTCAAAATTCTCAGATGAAGAATTGCTGAAGGATGAAGAACTGCTGAAAGCACAAGGTGAAAATCTGCACATTAACCCTTTACCTGCCTGTCCAAGTAAGAGTGCTTGCCATTTGATGTCAAACAACTTCCTGTCTGCATTCAAACTTTTTGTGCATTTTTATGTCCAAAGCAAATGTCTCTAAAAGACCATTTCTGGCTTGTTAAACTTCTTCCTGAGATAATTCTGAATCTGTGGAACAAACTCTTTAGCTGGGAAAAGGTGAAGTAGCATCCATGGCAGCAGTTTTCATAACATCAAACCCTCTGAACCCATCTGAAAACACTAGGATAAAAGCACACATTAATCGCATCATTATTTTGTGAGCCGGTTTGGCCTAGCGGTAAGCCATTAGGCTGGTAAGAAGAGGGACCTCGGTTTGAATCCACTTCAGCTCTCCTTTCTCTTCAAAAGTTGTGGTCTGTGGACACTGGCTTGTTTGAGACTTTGTCCCTCACAATTAATGAAACATTAAAATGGCTCTTATTGCTGCCCATCTTAATGCAGGAGTCATTCTGGTGATGACAGTGCAGCGATTGGTTTATAATCTTCCTCTTCCCCTGCCTTCATACTCCCTTCCCCCCAATCTCCCTGTCCCTGACAAGCCTGGTGGTTTCTGTGAACATTAAGCACTGTGTTTACTTACTTAATCATTGTTTCTTTCTAACATTAACATGTTAAAGGGGCACTTGCCAATCACATTCTTGTCACACTGTTGAATGGTCTCTAGTCAGACAGCAAATTCTCAAAGATGAGCCAAACTAATGATGTGCTCACCAACAGCAGTACGATACATACCAGCTGTGTTACTATGGAAAGACAACACCTGTTCTGTGACATAAAGAAAAATTCATTGCCTTCCACCAAGGCTGACATCAGTTTGACCCCCTGGTGTGGGAAGGGATTTTTTCATCCAGGGTCGACTTTCAGCGCAAACTCTTATGGTGTCCATGCAGCCCCTGTTTGGCAATGCATGCATCCACATCTGTGTGGACATTAAAAATCCCAAACACTGGCACCCATACCATTGTTTGGACACAGGAAAATAGTACACACACTGGTAGGAATGGGTAGCGCCGCTCTTGCAGCTGCTGTAGCTTACCCAGGTAAGTAAGTAAGTAACTTGGTGTGTTACACCCCGTCAACCATTGCAGTTATATCAGGGCCTTACCCAGGTAAGGTGACCTGAATTCCTGCAAAAGATCAAAGATCAATGAATGAAATAAATACTTGTCAAAATGGACAGGCAGCTCAATCAGTGGCCGGCCGTCATCTGCTTTGCGTCGCTTAAATCCATGATCACTGTCCGACTTCAGCTGCTGCAGAGCTTCAGCGTGGCGTTTTCTGTCCTGCAGGGATTGCTGGTACGCTGCCTGCATCCCCCAAACCACACTGTCAAAACAACAAAACAACAGGTCTTGTTCTCCATCATCATCATTATCTCCTTTTTTCTTGGGGAGGGGGAAAAAAGCATGCACATTTTTTCTCTCTTTATAAATAAAACATAAGACAATCAAGCAAAAGGGCAGCTGACTGCAAAGCTAGTTTCACTCAAATCTCAAAATCCTCATTCTAGAAGACACCTCCATTCACATCCTGCACAAGCACATTTACACCCTGGCCAATGCCACAGACTTATGCGAGACTCCGACAAGATCTCAGCACCCTGGAGAAATGGGAAGGCAAATTAATGGCAGAAGAGATTCAGCATCTCAAAGTACCGTTTCCTATCAGTTACCCAAAAATGGAAACCGACTGACTGCATCCAGCTATTCCATTTACCAACAGCCCTTGGCTACCAGTGCCAAAGAACTTGGTGCAGAACTGACTAGAAGCCTGGGGGGAATTCCCTCCACCCCACCACTGCCAAGCCAGGTGGGGCATTCATTTGTATCTCAAGGAATGTCCTTAACCTGCATTGCTAAGAATGACCTGACCACATTAGAGTACATCGCTGATAATGTGCAGGGCTCCTATTAGAAAGACCTCATCGACACCCAAAGTGTCTGAAAACAGCACCTCATCAATACCTGTCGAAGTGTCTGACAACGGCACTTCATCAACACCCTTCCAAGTGTCTGACAACAGCGCCTCATCAACACCCTTTCAAGTGTCTGACAGTAGCACCTCATCAACACCCTTCCAAGTGTCGGACAATAGCACCTCATCAACACCCTTCCAAAGTGTCTGACAACAGCACCTCATCACCACCCTTCCAAGGGTCTGATAACAGCACCTCATCAACACCCAAGTCAGCAAGTGTCTGACAACAGCACCTCATCAACACCCTTCCAAGTGTTAAGACAACAGCGCCTCATCAACACCCTTCCAAGTGTCTGACAACAGCACCTTAACACCCTTCCAAGTGCCTCACAACAGCACCTCATCAACACCCTTCAGAGTGTCCAACACCCTTCAAAGAGTCCAACACCCTTCAAAATGTGAAAATGTGTGAAAAGAGTACTTCACCAACACCCTTCAACTTCACCCACACCTTATCAACACCCTTCCAAGTATCTGACAAGTACAAAAATTAACATGACAGCAGCGAGAGGTCATGAGACAAACACATGTACCATCGAAAACCCAGAATGCAGCATATTCTGGACTAGAGAACAAACCACAAAAGATGTCTAGAAATATTTATGATTGTATTCATCTTTCAGTTTTCATATGCTGAAAATTTAAGTGTACAAAATATGCCCAAACTGTGTGGGTAAACAGGTCTGAAAATGGCTTTCACGAGAACAGGGATGGTGGGAAACAATGGGTAGCGTATTTTCTTGCTTGAAGTAATGCTGGCACTTGTGAATCCATCAGTTTGAGACTTTCATTCAGACTTTTAACACTTTTGCTTTTCTGTTTTATTTTGCTTTTTCATACTGTAAAGAAAAGAAGAAAAAAAAGGTTTCTAGTAAATGGCACAGTGCTGAGTGAGTTAATGTGAGCTCACCTGATTTCTTCGTTAGTCTTAATGGTCAGTGAGCCTTGACCTTCTGGAGTGTCCATATTTTCATGCATCATTTGTAGGACACAGTACTTGGTATTGATGTCATTGTTATCATACTGAAATGCCTGAAACATACACAAAATGAAGAATCAACACACAAGGGAGTTAATTAGCGCTCAGAAGACTTCATGCAAACACAATAACAAAGACCCGAGTCACTTACAGTGACTCCCACCTGGCATGCAAGTAAATACAAGGTACATAAACTCCATCAGAAGTGCATCATCAAAAAGTAAAATGAAAGAAACTTCTATGCAGTTAGATTTGTGACTAGTGCCAGCACAAAATGTTGGCACATATTTCTGGCAGCCAGTTTTCATGCCAGCATTCTGCATGACCTGGGTAAGAGCTGGGTAAATAGCATCAGGTTTCTAAAACACTGTGGATTGACTGGGGACCCATTAGAAACCAAAGGCTAATTTACTTGATAGTTTCTCAGACCATGGCTGCCACAGCCATGGTCTGAGAAACTATCAAGTAAATTACTGCATGTATTAATAATAATAAGCTAGTGGGTAATAATAATAAGCTAGTGGGTAATAATAATAAGTTAGTGGGTTGGTGCTTTGAGCCCAGTCAACCATATAGGATTATTTACCATTACATCAGGGCTATATTAACAATAATAATAATAATAATAGATAACTTTCATACAATGCTATTCTCTGGTCTACACAAACTCACTGTGCTTTACAACATTCTCTGACATTTTCAACATTAAGTGAGAAAAATATGAAAGGTAACATGCTCAAGAAAGTAATACATAAATGACAAGAATACACACACACACACACACACACACACACACACACACACACACACACACACACACACACACAAAGAAAACAAGAAAAATATACACACAAGAAAAATAATGTACATGTGCTGTACGAGATGCAGCGAAATACAAGAAAGAAAATCACATCAAAATGTTCCCAACTTCTTGTACTCTTAGATAACAACCCACTTTCTGAGTCTTCAGCATGCTGAACAATAATTTTGGATTGTGCAAGAGTTTTCCTTTGCAATTTTAGGTTCAACAAAAATTAGCAGAACTGAAACACAGGATCCAGCTGTATCAAAACACAGATTTCACTGACTGAAGGACCCCCCTACAGTCACCTTGAAAATGCAAATCTTTGAGTGGTTTCTCTGTAAACCAGAGAACATGTACCTCAGGAATACAAAATTTGTTCAGTGTCTGAATGAACTGTGGTTCACACAGTGGTGATTACTTAACATAGGACTGCTACTGAAATATTGTCTAGCCTATGTACTGCCAACAAAGACTGCACAGGCTCTCTTGAACACAATGTAACCGTTTCTGTTTGTCAACTGGGACCAAGGTAAGGGCAAGGAGTCTTTCAAGATTGTCACTTGGCACTAGTGTTTTAACTCAGTGAGTCTAGCAGTCAGTTCCAGGAGTAGTGGTCTGTTACAAGACAAGGTGCCTACACAGCTCTGTACCTACATAAATGAGGTAGGCTTTGATGACATCATACAGAGGTAGCTTTCCCTCCTTTCGGAATATGGAGCAGTTCCATTCGGCTTGTCTGGCGATCATCACAGAAGATGCCCCTGTGGACGCTCTGAACACCTCAATGTCCTCAAACTTAAATAACTCCTTGGACCCACCACTGAAAAGGAGAAGCAAAAGTTGGGGTACATGCATTACTATGCACAGGTAGCTAGCAAATTTTCTTCCCTCTCAACTCATAATATTGTAGCAAAAGGTTGTAACCCAACCCCTTTAGGCAGCCAGTGCATTTCTTTGCAGAGCCAGTTTCTCCCTGACACATCTGCTGTTATCAGATAGTAGCTCAGTTAGTAAATCACCCAACTGAAAGGCCAGGTGCAATACTGATGCAGGTTCGAGTCCCCAGTGGGTAAGGTGACCCAAATTTCCTGCAAGTGACAAAGAAGTACTAAACAAACAAAAAACTGAAAAAGTCCAAGACCTGCTGTGACACTAGCACCAGCAGTAATAATAATGCACCATCACCATCTTGTGTTGGATCCAGGACATTCCAGGCACTCCTCCAGGAGTATACATATTGCTACCCACATGTAGCAAACCAGGAATGCCACCTGCCACTCCCTTAAGTAGCAACGGGAGCATTTTGCTACCTACCTGCGCTGGACCAAAAACACTACTCACCACTCCCCTAAAGTTCAAGAAAAAATTTTTGTTGTTGAAATCTCATGCTTCCTGAGTTGTCAGATCTCAATAATGACCATCAAATGATGTGTGGGGAATGTGAGCTGTGCCCAGTCCTACCCTTGGAAAGAGTCCAGCATGATTCACATCTGTCTTGGGATGGCCAAGCATAAACGCGGTATCCTGTGACCACACACAGCTCAGCACAAAAAGGCTTTGCCAGTGTAAACACTGGAGCAAAAAATAAAAAGATTTTTTTTATATTCTGAAACAAAGTTGACTGAGTGTTTTGAAATGAGATCCAAACAGGCAAAGGGTAAAAAAGAACACTGATTGCAATAGGACAACAACAATAGTTTTGTGTTATCCTATTAAAATCAGCATTCTTTCCAATCGATTGTGTGTTTGGATCAGTGTAAAAAAAAAAAAAAAATGGCTCAACAACTCAGCTTCAACTCCTTTCTTTGCACCCTTGGGAACTGGAAAAAAGCTCCACCATGACTGATAACCTCTACATCTCTGGCACAATTCCAGAAATCTGGCAAAGCAAGCAAAAGACGAAAAACCCTTCACTAACTTGGCAATGACTGGGATGGTGAGGGTTTCGGCGATGGCCTTGATGACATGGTTACGGTTCTTGTGCTGAGGTCTCTCCTCTCTTGTACGCCCATGCACAGCAAGAGCAGCGACTCCTGTGCTCTCGATCATCTTGGCCAACCGCACAGTAGCTTCCACCTGTTGGCATATTCGCACTATTGGGGCACCATAAAAATGCGGCAAGAGATGCATGAACATGGGGATAGCATGCAAAAGCACATGAAGCCAACTTGAATAGTTGCACACAAAAAACACCTAATTCACAGAACAATCCCACTAAATATAAACCAATTACTGTATTAATTCTCATAACACAACTGCTACGGTTGAATATTTTCTCTGCTCTTATCTTTAAAATGTATAATGTTATTATGTGAATGGATCCTGATGTTTTCTACATGTTATAAACTTGTCTTTTTTTAATGTTTAAAAAAAATAAAAAATAAAAATAATAATGCTCATCTTCATAACACATTTCAGGAAGAAGAAAAACAACTCAGATTGGTCAGATTCTGCCTTTTTTTTCTTTTCTTTTTTAAATAGCCATCAGCAAGCACTGTGGGGTGGATGGGGTGGGGTGGGACGGGGGGTAGTTAGCAGGACTGTGGGGTGGATGGGGTGGGGTGGGGTAGTTAGAGTGACTGGGGGGTGGATGGGGTGGGGTGGGGTAGTTAGAGTGACTGGGGGGTGGATGGGGTGGGGTGGGGTAGTTAGAGGGACTGGGGGGTGGATGGGGTGGGGTAGTTAGAGGGACTGGGTGGTGGATGGGGTGGGGTGGTGGGTAGTTAGAGGGACTGGGGGGTGGATGGGGTGGGGTGGTGGGTAGTTAGAGGGACTGGGGGGTGGATGGGGTGGGGTGGGGTAGTTGAGGGACTGGTGGGTGGATGGGTGGGGTGGTGGGTAGTTAGAGGGACTGGGGGTGGATATGGTTGTGTGTAGTATATTTACTGATGGTTGATATTTTTGGGTTGGTTGGTAGTTAGAGTAATGGTTTGTTAGGGTATTTGGGGGTAGTTAGAGGGACTGGGGGGTGGATGGGGTGGGGTGTGGGGTTGTTAGAGGGACTGGGGGATGGATGGGGTGGGGTGGGGGGTTGTTAGAGGGACTGGGAAGTGGATGGGGTGGGGTGGGGGTTGTTAGAGGGACTGGGGGGTGGCAGGGGTGGCAGGAGAGCAGCAGTCTGTCTTCCATTTCACTTTTTAGAGATGTTTTACTTCTTGTTCTCCTTCTGTGTCTAGTCACGGACAGGAGTCTTCAAGTCTTCAGTGGGTGTGGAGGTAGAGGGATGGGGTTGGGTAGGTGGGGTGGTCAAGAGAGTAGCAGCCTAACTGTTTTTCATTTCAGAACACCCCCCCCACCCCACCCCCTTTCTAGTCCCAGACAGTAGATTTTCAGATGGGGTGGATGGGGGAGCTGGGGGGGAGTAGAAGGGGGGGGGGGGGGGCAGCAGCAGCCTGTTTTCCATTTCAGAGCTGATTTTTCCCTTCAGTTTCTAGTCCCAGACAGTTTTCAGTGGGGATGGATGGCAGGGGGTGGGGGGGGGGGGGGGGAGCAGCAGCCAGTTTTCCATTTCAGAAAAGGCTTCTTTTTTATGTTTCTAGTCCCAGACACGAGTTTTCAAGTTTTGTGTGTGGTGGAACAGAAGCAATAGCTAGCTAACAGAAAGAAAAAACAAAAACAACAACACACGCTTACCTCAGGCAGCACTCTAATTTTACAGGTAACAGGAACTGACAAGCCTTCAACAAGTGTTGTCAGGATCTGTAAAAGATGCACCATAAGCATTATGAAGCATTATGGAAACAATGTTATTTTTGCTGTATGATCTGGAAATGGGACATGGTTGTAACCAGGATTACTTACAGTTATAGGAAATTAAACAGTGAACTAAGCTGTCTTTTAACATGTTATCTACTAATGCAGTGCCACTGATCGCTAAAGAAAGAAATGGCCCAATGAAAAAATACAATAAACACAAAAAAGAAACGAACAAAACAGAATCATCATTCTGTAAATACCCATAAAACCTCTACTGAAAAAAACAATCAACAAAAGTAATATCACGTATACTTAAGACTGGGGAACAATTTTAAAAAAACACACAGAGCAACAAAAACAAAAATCAAATGACTATTGGCGAAAATGAAATCACTGACCTGTTTAATTTTTTCCGGCTGACTCAGCAGAGCGCACCCCATACCACCCTGTAGCAGGCAGATCACATTTGTATTTGGATATTGTTCCAATGGGAAATCAAGGTCCCTCTTCCTCTGACAGCAGTACAGTGATGACTGTACTACCAAGCCTTATCCATGACCAGAAAATCACATTAGCACAAATACACTCCAAAGCAAAACAAACAGCTTACAGTACAAGTGAACGGTAGAAGCTTTGCCTTTGTGACTGCTTGAGCGCACCTTTTGAGGGTAAACATGTCACTGCCCAAGCATTTTCACATGTATGTTCATCGTCAGCAAAATCTGATCTGGATTTTCTCAAATGTTTTCTGCTTATGTTTTCTGCCATGGTCCTTCCAAAACATTTTTATAAAAAGGAAGTAATTTGTGTGGTCAAAGGGAGGTAGTTTTTCATCCACAAAATGAATCACTTAAACATTTCTGATCACTCCCGAAGTTTGGGATAACAAGAACTAAAAATTTCACGACAAACAGAGACAAAATGAACTGTACCTTGATAGAAAATTCCTTTGGACATCCCATGTTCACATCAATTCCTGCCACATCCTTCTCCCTGCAATGATACAGGTAGCTGCATTTTCATGCCCAGCACAAAAACCACCAAATGTTCCACACACGGCTCAAAAACAACCAAACAGATCAGAACATAAAACCTACTTGGGGTAACACAGACCCAGTCTACGCTGTGTATTTTTGTGGTGGGGCGGGGGTGATGCTGAGAGAGGTTTGAAAAAAAGGAGCAACAGGAATGAACCAGAATGGCAAAAATCAGAGAAGTCCTGGTATCACGTGCTCAAGGTATAACCTGAGCCACTCCAGGCTTGTGAATAGTTAACCTCAAATAGTCCTGGGCCTCCACCTGAGAGAAACCTGATATTCCACACCCGTAGTTTCCCACCCTGAGCCCTCAAAAGTCCACATGCAAATGCAAAACATGGCAAGAGTCCCTTCCTCAACACAAGCGGAAGGCCTGGAGGGAAATCCAGAATCATCCAAAGGTAGGTACTGACAGAATGTCAAAGCCAGGTCAGACTGTTCCTTTACATTCCTATTCACTGATTCAGTGAGTGTTAACAACGTTATAATTATCATAATAATAATAATAATGACAATAATACATGCATTTCTAATGCACTGAATCCCTCTGTGACTGTATGTGAGTAAGGCTCAAAGCTCTATACATGAAACATCATAACACTACACAACCTAATTCAGTAACTGCCTAATGCCTCATGGTGGCCATGCCACCAGCACTTACATCACTGCCCACCAGTGTGCAGCAACTATTCTAGGGTCAGTATCTGTCACTATAGTATAACTATAAGTCCTATAACACTATGGAATACAGAGAAATTCCTGATAACCCATACTTTCAGTACTCACACTTTACGGGCTGCTGCCAGTGCTCTCTTGGGATCTGATGTACCCTGATAAGAAGGGGAACAGAAAAACACGGTAAACATTTTTGTTGTTGCATGCAACTAGTAACAGTTTCTGCTTTACTGAGTGACTGTCAAAACACCACCAGTCACCATGTTGCAAAGATCTAACCTAAACTATTCTTTTGCATTAATGGAGGTTACGTAAGGGCAGTGGGGAGGGTGTAAAACTGTACAGCCTCCAGTAAAGATGTGTCGCACACCTTGCTACAGGGTAGGTAACCATGTCTGTGTCTGTTTCTCACTTTGAAATTCAAGCACCCTTCGTGACTGTGACAGTTTATGTTTACAATACTAGCCACCACAGGATCATTATTTCTGGAGAAAATCCTTTCAGTGTTGACTTTCTGATGATCTTATAACTTTGAAACTGTGCCTGAATCTGACTTTTTTGTCACTCAAGTTGATCAAAACTTATTAAGTTTATTACCACCATGACATAGCTTATATTGTTATAACTGTAAAATATCAGTTCTTGTGCAAATAGTCTGAAAAAATGCCCACTTCAAAGATATTTTTCAGGACACTGATTGACAGTCAACTGACTACCCCTCATTACTACCTCCCTTTTGGTGGATTTTTTATTTAGATGAACACACTCCTCCACAAAAACGTATATACTTTACCAATTGAAATATAACTTTGTCTTTTTCCCGTGGACTTGTTCTGAAGACCACTGTGCCATCGGACATTATGTAGTCTGTTGTACCTAGTACAGCTACAAGAAAAAGTTGGGGGGGGGGGGGGGGGGGGGGAGGGAAAACAATGTTTAACACATATATATAATACTGAATCAATTAAATCAAAAGATATTTATTTTGAACATAAATTTATTGGAAACAATCCCATAAATGTGTAGCAAAAGACTGCCCTAAAGACAGAAGTACATTATTTTCCTTTCCCTTAAATAAAAGCCACCCACTGACCCAGTCAATAACAATC
>OY757546.1:19962818-20005947 GCA_963584105.1 Alviniconcha strummeri | reverse complement strand
CAACAGGAATGAACCAGAATGGCAAAAATCAGTCTGCATGCAGAGAAGTCCTGGTATCACGTGCTCAAGGTATAACCTGAGCCACTCCAGGCTTGTGAATAGTTAACCTCAAATAGTCCTGGGCCTCCACCTGAGAGAAACCTGATATTCCACACCTGTAGTTTCCCACCCTCAGCCCTCAAAAGTCCACATGCAAATGCAAAACATGACAAGAGTCCCTTCCTCAACACAAGCAGAAGGCCTGGAGGGAAATCCAGAATCATCCAATGGTAGGTACTGACAGAATGTCAAAGCCAGGTCAGACTGTTCCTTTACATTCCTATTCACTGATTCAGTGAGTGTTAACAACGTTATAATTATCATAATAATAATAATAATGACAATAACACATGCATTTCTAATGCACTGAATCCCTCTGTGACTGTATGTGAGTAAGGCTCAAAGCTCTATACATGAAACATCATAACACTACACAACCTAATTCAGTAACTGCCTAATGCCTCATGGTGGCCATGCCACCAGCACTTACATCACTGCCCACCAGTGTGCAGCAACTATTCTAGGGTCAGTATTTGTCACTATAGTATAACTCCTAGTCCTATAACACTATGGAATACAGAGAAATTCCTGATAACCCATACTTTCAGTACTCACACTTTACGGGCTGCTGCCAGTGCTCTCTTGGGATCTGATGTACCCTGATAAGAAGGGGAACAGAAAAACACGGTAAACATTTTTGTTGTTGCATGCAACTAGTAACAGTTTCTGCTTTACTGAGTGACTGTCAAAACACCACCAGTCACCATGTTGCAAAGATCTAACCTAAACTATGCTTTTGCATTAATGGAGGTTACGTAAGGGCAGTGGGGAGGGTGTAAAACTGTACAGCCTCCAGTAAAGATGTGTCGCACACCTTGTTACAGGGTAGGTAACCATGTCTGTGTCTGTTTCTCACTTTGAAATTCAAGCACCCTTCGTGACTGTGACAGTTTATGTTTACAATACTAGCCACCACAGGATCATTATTTCTGGAGAAAATCCTTTCAGTGTTGACTTTCTGATGATCTTATAACTTTGAAACTGTGCCTGAATCTGACTTTTTTGTCACTCAAGTTGATCAAAACTTATTAAGTTTATTACCACCATGACATAGCTTATATTGTTATAACTGTAAAATATCAAGTTCTTGTGCAAATAGTCTGAAAAAATGCCCACTTCAAAGATATTTTTCAGGACACTGATTGACAGTCAACTGACTCTACCCCTCATTACTACCTCCCTTTTGGTGGATTTTTTTATTTAAGATGAACACACTCCTCCACAAAAACGTATATACTTTACCAGTTGAAATATAACTTTGTCTTTTTCCCGTGGACTTGTTCTGAAGACCACTGTGCCATCGGACATTATGTAGTCTGTTGTACCTAGTACAGCTACAAGAAAAAGGGGGGGGGGGGGGGGGAACAATGTTTAACTCATATATATAATACTGAATCAATTAAATCAAAAGACATTTATTTTGAACATAAATTTATTGGAAACAATCCCATAAATGTGTAGCAAAAGACTGCCCTAAAGACGGAAGTACATTATTTTCCTTTCCCTTAAATAAAAGCCACCTACTGACCCAGTCAATAACAATCACGACCAGGAGTGTTTTTCTTTTTCCTGTAACTGTGCAAGTGTCATTCTATGAAACAGTTAAAGGGGGAAGAAAAAAAGAACAATGATATAACACAATTGCTTGCCTATTGTTTTTGTCTTAAGAAAAGAGTTTGAAAAAATAATATGCAAGCGATTGTGTTAATGCCTTTTCTCTTTTCCTCCCCCTTTCCCCTGTATTATATATATATATCATTGCAAGAAATAACCCCCCGAGGAAGGCAGTTGTGGCAAAAATTTGGGATTTTTTAAAGTCTGTTTGTTAGTTTTATTGTTGTTGATGTTACATATATTTCAAACAATGAAAGCTTGTCAATAAATAAATTGTGAAAAATTGCATATTGTAACATCATTAGTGGTAATGTGGTACCCTCTCTCACTATATTGTACTATTAATAACAAGAACATATAATACCAGCTACCATGACTCTATTGTAAATAATGGATAAAAAAAACTGATAATAAGTGACAGACTACAAATGCAGGAGCCTGTACAAACAAACCATGAAAGATCTGGTTAATGCTGATAATCTATCAATCTATCAATCTGCAAATCATAAATTATATCATTATTTAACAAGTGACAATATGTCAAAACAGTGAATAACCGTAAATATATAAATTAAAAAAAGAAAAAGAAAATCTTACCATTTTCTGTTCTTGTGGTGTTCAGAATCTTTCTGTCAACAATTTCCTGTCACATGTAAAAAATAACAATTACTTTCAATTTCATTGCCTGAGGTTATTAATTTTATAGATGTTAATCTAATTATTAGACGTTAATCTAATAACCAGAATGGACCAGCAGAAGCAAATCTTTCATCTTGTAGACTTTACGCTGCAATCAAAATATATTCTTCATCTCATTAATGTATTAACCTTTTCCTTGCCCTTATGACATCTTATGATGTCCATGGGGAAAAAGACATAGGATGACCTGCTTAAATTCCAGCTGGTCATGCATGCTCAGGAGAATCCAAGTTCTAAAAAATAAATGTTTCTGGTTGGCTTAGCCTTCCCATGAGACTCCTTCTGGAAGGAGCTGCACCAGGATCTCAAAAACATTGGCAGCAAAAGGGTTAATAGAACCCCAAGCAAAGATGCAAACTGGCTGAAAAAAATCCCCAAAATGTGGTTTTCTGTTTCCGTTTGCAGGCTTTGTACATTTGTATGGTTGTTCTGCAACTGTTTAATGCAACAGAAATATAAAATAATCTGATTCAAGTGACAGCTCCTCAGGGGGCAGCCATGCTGGTTTAATCTTTACCACTGAAGAGCAGAAAAGAGCTGACCTGACTCATGACGTAATAGATGCTTGCGCCAACGTGGCCCTCATTCCCAACTTTATGACATAATAGAGACACAGACTGCCACTAGTGCCAGACATTGTGACCAAAGAGCGGAGCCCAAAGATACAGGCATGGCTTGTACCTGTCAGTGTTAATTCCATTCCTATTGTGGCCAATGTATCTTTTTATTTGGGTTTCTTTTTAAATACTGTATCACACATTGATTGATTGATGATTGATTGATGATCACTTATATAGCGCTATTCTCCGCTCTCTTGAGCAGACTCACTGCGCTCGCCTGTGGTTCTACATGAGTGACAAGCTTTTTTATAGCGCGTTTTTTGAATATTCACCGAAGTGGTGTACTTACAGCACTGGCATGGCTGGTGCCACATGAAACTGCAGCCATCTCGGCGCAAATTCTGTGTACACCATACAACCATGCATTATGTCACCTCATGCAAAGCCACATACGTAAGGTGTATGCGAGTTTAGCTGTAACCTGCCACCTGCACTTTTGGCAGAATGACCGGGATCTTTTACGTGCTACTGCGGTAACACGGGGGTGGAACGGATACCGAAATTAGAGTCAGCACAGAAAGTCGACCCTGGAGAAGAAAATTCTCCCACCGCTCCTACAGGGATTTGAACCCGGGACCTTTCAGTCACGAGTCCGGCGCTCTAACCACTGAGCTATCCCCGTCCCCATGACCTGTGTGTGTGTGTGTGTGTGTGTGTGTTGTTTGTGTGTGTGTGTGTGTGTGTGTGTGTGTGTGTGTGTGTGTGTGTGTTGTGTGTGTGTGTGTGTGTGTGTGTGTGTGTGTGTGTGTGTATGTGTGCAGTGATACAACACACACACAGAGTGTCTCTGTCTCTCTCTCTCACACACACACAGTGACACACACACACACACACACACACACACACACACACACACACACCTGTATGCAAACACCACATATCAATTATCATTTACATTAAATCTATTCTACTGATCCTTATGATGTTGAATAGTACTGCACATATGCTGATACTGTCATAGCAGAATGTGCTATTAAAAAATAAAAAAATAAAAGAGACTCAGAGAGAGAGATATTTTTTGTATGCTAAATGGAAACAAAACCATCGCATTGCTAAATCTGTTGCACTGTCTCCTCAAAACAACTGCCTTCTGCTAGTATTACAGTACTAACAGTAACACTAGCTCATCTGTCATCATTTACATAAAATCATTACATAAAACATTTATGTGTCCTTTATTTTTGCATTAGTAATAGTATTAGTAATAGTATGCATAACAAAGCCAAAGGTTTGATCCAAATTTTCATTCTCACCTCACAGTACACAAGGTCAGCTCCATAGTCAAGCGACAGAAGCCTCATGGGAAGGGTACAGACACGCACCATTGGTGCCAGGATCAGTTTGCCAGAGTATCTTTCTGCCATCATGTCACTCATCTGACCTGCACAAAATATATTGCATGAGGGTTCCAGTATGAACTAGGATACAGGTGAGACACTGAATTGGAGAGAGACAGACAGACAGACACTGAGAGAGAGAGAGAGAGAGAGAGAGAGAGAGAGAGAGAGAGAGAGAGAGAGAGAGAGAGAGAGAGAGAGAGAGAGAGAGAGATCTGGGGAAAATAAAGACAGCAACTACACACAAACAACATATATGCCAAATAATACTTTAATTATTAATAGGTTAGACAAATTTATGAGTCTTAATTGTCTTCAGTATTCTGTTATTTGGTTTATTATATTATATGTATCCTGCAAACAAATGTATGCCCCTGCCAGCACGTAAAAGTAATAACTAATATAAATTAAAAACAACAACAAAAAGCACACTATGCCACAAGTAGTTTTTGCTGCCCAATGAAGCACTTAGTAATTAATATATAGACAGTCGTGTATCTAACTGGTTTCTGTGGACCACTTTTGTCACCTTTATTAACTTTCATACCGGTTTGAAAAATGTCCAGTGCAATCACTGATGGCACACTGTGGTGATGTAACTCAGTGCCCAGCAGAGTGCCAGGGGGCGAGTTGGACCTTTCCGTGCAAATGTACCACAACAGTGCATCGGAACTCAAAAGTAAATTTTTAAAAAAGTTTGTCATGATTATGGTCATACGTGTCGCACAAACTGAGACAGCGCTGACCGGTAGAAAGAATACATCAAACTCGTCGTTTTACCTCTCCAGCAGACGTAAATTTAGAATTCGTACCATGCAGTCTCGCAGGAAGTGAACCCATGGGGATAAATTCTCATTTGGTTTGTTTTGTCTTTTAACGTAAAATTCCCAAAATGTAAACTCCGCGCCCCCTCCCATGTGTCACTCTGTAGGGGTACCAGCAGGGACAGAGATCCCAGGTTAGTCGGGGAAGAGGGAGACTATAGCTAACACTACGCTGACACCACCAGAATGATTCTGCATTGAGATGGCCAGTGATGAGAGGCTTTTGTTTCATTTATTGTGAGGGGCTAAGTCACAATACTGTGTCCACAGGCCACAGCTTATGAAGAGAGAGGAGAGCTGAAGAAGAACTGAACCAGGGTCCTTCTGCTTACCAACCTGACACCATACCACTAGGCCAAGCCGGGCTCACAAATTCAGAGCTGTCAAAGGATTTTTCTTTCAAACCTGGTGTGCATCAGACCATAGAATGCTCCCCATGCTGCCAGTGAAGAAATGTAGTACCAGTTTAACCTACTGGTTCTCATTTTCTCCAGTCTAACATGCAGACTCTGCAGTGATAAAATCATAACAAGATGTCATGACTGATAGAATGTTGGTCAAATTTTCGCTCATGATTCCTTTTGTTATCTCATGTGACATCTGGGTTGACTATAGGTGATATATTATGAAGTACATATATGAATATGACTGGGCTTAATTATGTTTATTTGTGCCCATATCTTGAATTTATAAAAACTGAAAGTGGGTGCATGTACTCTTTCTGCTTGTTAATTCACTTTACTGTCCTTTCATTTTTTAGTGAAAGTGCTTTGTTATAGTGTGTGTGTGTGTGTGTGTGTGTGTGTGTGTGTGTGTGTGTGTGTGTGTGTGTGTGTGTGTGTGTGTGTGTGTGAGTGTGTGTGCGCGTGCGTGCGTGCATGCGTGTGTATGTGTGTGTGTGTGTGTGTGTGTGTGTGTGTGTGTGTGTGTGTGTGTGTGTGTGTGCATGCCTGTGTATGTGCATGTGGGTGTGATAATACCCTGCAATCTTTTGTAACGTCTCCAGGCTCAGTGCGTAAGGGGATCGAATGTCGTTGGGCGATTCTGAGAACGCTAGCAGGTTAGGTTATAAACATGTGTGAGCAAGTGCTCTTTGTACGTTTTACAATAATCCCGCCCCGCTTAACGGAGTCAATGCAATTTCATTACTGTACTTTAGTAACCCGGGAACCGGAGCAGACGACGCTTTTGTTTTGAAGCGCGGCGTGTGGCGTAACGCCACATGGCCTTCACACAGCCGACCGGCGATAGCCGCCAGTGCGCGCCTTTTTCAAATCTGTTTTTCTCTCTTAACATTTTGACCGCTTGTTTGTTTACCTACTCTTTGTCTATCTAGTCCTTTTTTATGCACTAAGCTATGTATAATATAATTTGGCATCTTAGAATGTTTATTCAGTAACGTTGATTTAGACGCCGGATCGAGCTTAATTAGTAGCCGATGCCTCTCTAGGTCCATTCTTTTATAGCCGTCGTCTGCATGGCGCGCTTTGTTTAGTACTAGTAAATGGTAGTGAAATGTTGCGGTTTTGATTCGATTAAAGTAATCCTGTGTCGATCAATGCGTTGTCGTATAGTATTTTGCTTAGCTGACTTCATGTTTAGTGAGTTTATTTTGGGCTGAAATTAACGTATTAAGTATTGTGTACTGTAGAAGCTAAGTTGTATTCATAGACTACTTAATCTCACTATCAGCGCTGCTGCGACTAAGGTTACGCGCCCCAGGCGAAAGTTCGCACCGATTGTTTTAATGCTGGTCTTTGAGTTTGTCTTGCTCCTCTTACAGAGCGTTGTATTGTAATTGTTATGTACCATTTTAACCGTGGGAGCGTGCTCTTTATTCCGATGTAAGTTTTAGTGACATTTATATTTTGTACATTGTGTTAGTTGTGATTTAGTTGTACGAATCTGTATATAGACAGGCGCAAGCCACGCTTCCCACTCTTTGTGTAAATAAAATAAGTCATGTGTGTACATTTTGTTTATACGGTTTAAAAGATTGTAACTGTAGCTTTTATTTGATGTTTTTGATGTTTTAATTAGTTTAGTTATTGTAGAGGAAAGTGTATTTGTGCGGGCCAGGGAAACACAATTGTCAGCCATTTTGTGGTCCAGAGGGGCGATTTTACTGTAGCGATAGCGTGTGTTCCCTGTGGCCCGCGCCGTTCTCTTATCTATGCGTGAGCGTGAGGATTTTGGGGGTGTGCTGAAAACTGTGCGGCTGAACAAGTAAAAAACTGATTGCTGCCATACGCCTGCTGTGGTCTCCACTTTATTGACTCCGCTGCCTGTGTCTTATCCTGTCGACGACGCCGCTCCATTACACATGTGTGCGTTAATTACTTGCACGTGGCATCTCCTGACTATCAGAAAGTGATCCAGCACACACACACATCCACACACTCACTCGTTCACTGAATCGTTCTAATTTTTCTCGCTCTACTTCCATCTCTCTTTCAACACGAATTCCAGTCGGAGAATGAAAGTTTCAAATATTATTGAATCAAAAAGACATAAATCCAAGCATGTCATAACACATAAGCAGACAAAAGGACGGGTTAGAAGACACAAAGGTTCGAAAAGCCAGTATAGCTAGGTAAACTTGATCCGGTTGTCTCGTTCCATGAAAATTTAACGTAAACGACAATTGAGTCGACACAAAATCGTTTGTGCGGGTTACGAAAGTCTGAGCTACAAACCTATGAAAAGACAGTTCACGAACGGTGTATCATCAAAAACAACATCGCCTCACTTTGTAATTTCTCACTAGGGTCTTACACTGAATTTATGAGAAATTAACTTTAAGCGGGTATCTTCCAAGTCTGTGGATAGTGGAAGATGGAATACACAATAGAATCAAGTTATTTATGGAAAAGTCAAACCAAAGCTAATCGCGGACTATCGCGGAGCTGGCCTTTTCACATAATGTTAAATAGAAAAGTAAAATCTGTTAATCGCGGATACGCGGAACAGGTCTTTTCTAACCAGTAAAATAAAGGAACTCCATTAGGAGGTTTAGATTAGAATGAAAAAATGGAGCCGGGCTCGGATAATGAACCTGACCTCTCCGTCAGAACATCTGTTACCGGAAACGCAGTTTAAGATTCAACACATCAATCATGAATGATTTTTTATTTTATTTTTATAACCCATATATCTGAAACAACTCATGAGGCTACCACGAAGCTGGCCCCTGTACCTAATCATTTAAGCGAACGTGAAGAATAATCAAACATCAGCGACGCCAGATCTTACGGCAAGATTAAACCATAAAAACTACAACAATCAAAGAACAACTTAAAAACATCAGTCAGGAACTAGGAAGATAAAAATTTTTTAGTCAAACCAACCTGCTGAATGTAGATTAAATTAAGCCAAAACACTAGTTGCACTGACGAATAAGAAAACTTTGACTTGGAGACTTAGAGACTGACTTTGAGACTTACTTGGAGACTTAGAGACTGACTTGGAGACTGACTTGGAGACTGACTCGGAGACTTAGAGACTGACTTGGAGACTGACTTGGAGACTGGATCGGAGACTTAGAGACTGACTTGGAGACTGACCCGGAGACTTACTTGGAGACTTAGCACAGTCAACTGCAAAAGAGGGCACACGGTCTTTATGATTTTGGTGAGGGCGAGTGGTCCGGGGATTGGTTTAGTGTTGCTTTACGTCCACAGAGGCGAGTTGGCCTATTAGGGACTGGGACAGAGTGGGAAGTGAAAAGTGATAGAGTGAAAAGCTCGACCGCGGAAACCGCCCGAAAAAGACCGGAGAGACCGTGGACCGCCGACAGAACAATGGAAGTGTTAAGGCGGTGTCCCCTCGCCATTGCCCAGCGACTTCTGCACTGCACAATTGCTGTTCCAACTGCTGTGCTGCCGGGACAGAGTCACTAAGACAATGTCCGTTGCACAGCTGTTGACGAACAACTTGGACGACTCGAAGCAAAAGACGTCCAACTTGCCTCAGCCCAGCTCCACCTCCCTACTCATGATCTCTTCTGGGCAAATGTGAGGGTCCAGCTCCACCTCCCTCCTCTAAGATCTCTTGATCTCGCCTGGATGATGATGATGATGAGCTGATGCTTAATGTCCTCAGATGTCATTTGACATATTAGGGACAAGTTGTGACCAATGCCGAAGCACGGTTCAATAAAAGCCACATACGTAAGGTGTATGCGTGTTTAGCTGTAACCTGCCACCTGCACTTTTGGCAGAATGACCAGGATTTTTTACGTGCTACTGTGGTAACACAGGGGTGGAACGGATACCGAAATAAGAGTCAGCACAGAAAGTCGACCCTGGAGAAGAAAATTCTCCCGCCGTTCCAGCAGGGATTCGAACCACTGAGCTATCCACGCCCCCACTCGCCTGGATTGATTTCATGTTGCTTAACGTCCACGGAGGCGAGATGGCCTATTAGGGATGGCGCCTGGATGCTTTCATTTGCTTTCATGTTGCTTAACGTCCACGGAGGCGAGATGGCCTATTAGGGACGGGGGCAGAGTGGGAAGGGGACGAGAGAGTGATTGGCTCGACCCGCGCGGAAACCGTCGCCCGAAAAAGACCGGAGAGACCGTAGACCGCCGCCAGAACAATGGAAGTGTTAAGGCGGTGTCCCCTCGCCATTGCCCAGCGACTTTTGATCTCGCCTGGAACCCTGGATTAAAAGGGAGGGTCTTTTATACTTTGAAAAATACGGCACCGGTGGCCCAGAATTTTGAATAAAAGAATTCGTAACAGGAAGGGGAAGGCAGCTCTTCCATGCCCGTGCATGAACAGGGAGGCTTGTTGTCTACAGTTCGGCCAACTGACCGGCGCTAATTGAAACCATCCTTTAGCCAGTGGCTTCACACGGGAAAGGAGACTACTGCACCCCGCGACCTTACTAAGACACGGTACCAACGAACTACTGATTGAACTGAAAACATTCTCATCTTCAGTCTCAACTGAGTCAAAACTGACTTACAAAGACCATGTCACCACTGAACAGTCCGACTAAAGTTAAACTTAGATTTAAGAAAAAAGGATCGGTAACCCGATGTACTTTAATAAAAGGGTTTTTCTCCACACTTTTTATTTGTTTTGTTTGTTGGGTATAATAATAATATTTTTTGGTTAAAATTTTATATTTTCTATAAAATTAGCTTAAAAGACCTTATAAATTCTTATTTTGGTCTGCCAATTCTTATATCGTTCAATTATTCACCTCCGTTTTTACCGGCATGAGTTTGGCGGCGAGAGCTGTTTTGTCCCGCAGTTTGATTGACATTCTCTGCTAAAAATCGGTGTTTATCTATCAAAGTCAAATAACTAGTCCGGCTCGATCCACAAGTAGGTAAATTATTTTGCCCATAATTATCTTGTAGCAACGCATACTACTTTGGCTTTGTGAGCGTTATATTTAGAATCTACGAACTAAGTTTCAGTTTGTCACAGATTCGTCCTGAAGTGCGTTGTTGACCATTTTGCAAGGTAGAAGAGGATACTAGTTGATGTGTCAGCTTGTGTATTACAAAATTAATATTAAAAAGTCAGTAAGGAACCCTTTACGTAATATAGTAGTTAAAAAGTAAATCTGAAACAAGGATGACTGCTAGTGCTACTAATAACGTAGTAGGCTACTAAAACAGTAATAGTAATACAAAAGTAACAGTGCTAGCGTTCTAAAACAAGATCCAAGCACATGTTCAGTTATACAAGGTTTAAAAGAACGCTAATTATTATTATAAAAACATTTTCATCGCTTTTCACTGTTCAACTGTTGTTTTAAGTGTCATTTTGTAGCTTGACAAAGGGGATTACCCCAGAAATTTGCAGATTGTGTTTTTGTCCTAATAAATATCATTCTTTTGAACCTTTTATGTGTTTGGATCTTGTAATATATAGTATTAGTAGTTGCAATATTCAGTATAATGTAAATATAAAATATAATAATAGTGATATGGAACCCCATCTGAGTAAAAACATAAAATAACGGCTAACGCTCCATTGACATTGTAACGACTGTGATCCCAGCCCAGTATTAGGAGGAAGTTGTGTTCTACACGCTTAAGTTCTGCTAGTCAGTTGTTTACAAATGAAAGAAAGAACTGGTTTTAATTGTATCCTGCAATCATTTTTGTCACATGTTTATGAATTTTAGTACTTAGTAGAAATATGTATTATGTAATGTATTCTTATATTAATTTCATATTAAATAATGAGACATACTCTTAGTTAAAAAAAAAAAACTATGTCAAAAGTTTACATTCCATCTTACTCTTGGAAGAACTCATAGTCATATGACCCATAGCCAGGGATCATGTTAACAGATGTTAATTGTTATAGTAGAAATAAATATAATATTAAATAATGGTACATACTCTTACTGTCTTAGTTTTAAATAATAATGGCAACAGCTTACATTCCATCTCACTCTTGGAAGAACTCATACTGTTGTACAGTCATAGTCATAGACAGGGATCATGTTAACAGATGTTTTATGTTTAATTTTTTATGCATTTTTAAATGCCACATAATGAATTGTGACAATGACATGATATTGATAGTTTTGATACACATTTTTTTTAGGTTCTGCAGCTGTAACTAAATTTATAATGCATTTATATATATATATAATATGTGTTTTTATGACACATTTGTGTATTCCATATATGCATATGCTGCACTTTAATTTTAAAAAGAATTCACACGATCCTGCATGGCATTAACTGACTTAGTCAAGAGGAAAGTCTTCTTTTGTTAGTTTAGTGTTATAATTTATAAATATAAAAACTCCTTGTCTATGTTCTTGTTTGCTTCCTTCTTCTTTTATTATTTTCTGTCTCTTCTTACACCCGACGAAGATTCTGTGTCGAAAGTGCTTGTGTTTGTTTCATTGTATAGGTGAGTACATTTCTCTAGAGCTGTGCTGTTATAATTTTGTTTTTAAATTGGTAGCAGGACTGACAATGGAGACAGAAGGATTCCGTGACCTGCTGCAGCAGGCTGAGCAGCTGACAGCTGAGATGGACAGTGGGACAGACTTGCCACATGTTGAGCGCAATTTGGCGCAGATCCTGGAGGCGGGCCAGCGACTCATGACCAGAACAGCACCAGCTTCCCACGATGCCAGTGATGTAAAGGCGTAAGTTGAATGTTGAAGTTGGGGGAGAAAAGGGGAAGATGTTTAGACTTGGTTTAATGTGGATTAAATGTTCCACTGCCTTGTCTCACACCTTTCTTTTGCCTTTGTCCCATAATGCAAGACCAAACATTCTGATGTGAGACTATAAGTTTAATATTAAGTCATCGAGCCAATAGTTAAAACTAAGTTTACACCTCATTTCATTTTCTGCAACCTGAAACTGAAAGTCACACAATTACATGTTTTCTTTTATCATTCTGTGATAGGCTCTGGTTTGAGTGCACTAGGCATTGCTCTGTCACAGTGTCAGTCTTGTACATTTTACATGACTTTTGGGAGGATGCATCTGATCTGTACTCACCACTAAAAGATTTAATGGGTCAAGTAGCTGACCTTTAATTCAACATTTTTATGAGTTTGTCTCAGTGCCAGTGGATTTTCATTAACTTATGCAGAAACATGGTAATCTTCTCTTATCAAGCATATTTTTTATATATTTTTTATGACTACTTTTTAGCCATCCAGTCATGTGTCTATTTCACTCTTCAGTATTTCGATATGGACCAGTGTGAAAAAACAACACAGTACACACTGATCAACAGATGTATGATTTATTCAGTTACTGACTATGTATACACATTGTTACCATAAAGTAAAAATATAAAGATTACCAATAAGTAGGACAAAAACTATTACTATATATATATATGTTAATTGTCTTGAGTAGTTGAAGTTTAGTACGTTTTGGTCAATATTGTAATCTCATTCTGAATTTGAGTATACTGTAGATAATTTATGGTTAACTTAAAAGAGTGTTCTGTTCATTCATGAGCTAAGTCAGATCAAGGTACTCAAAGTGAAAGAGATGTATGAAATATACATAGTAATATAAATGATACACACGCACACACGCATGCACGCACGCACACACACACGCATGCACGCACACATACAAATTACAATACACCTCTGCTGTTATTTGGGTGCAGGTCCATTTTGCTGGGCAGTAAGGGATATGTCTTGCCCAAAATCACAGAACGATTGGATGGCTTGAAAGCCACCACCACATTTGAACCGCTGGAGCCTGTGAGAGACACTGACATACAGGTAATCTGGAGGTCATTTGGTGTAAAGAAATCTGGGTTACAAGTGCTTGGGTCATTGAGAGGGAAACAGATGTGGATTCAGGTAGCAAAGACAGACCATTTGTTTACATTTATATATATTACAAATTTTGAAGTCTGTAACTAGTGTAAGACTAAGACACAAAGACATGTAGCAGAGGTAAATTAATTATAATGTTAATAGTGTCCCAAACATGGAGAAAGCGGGTGCTGGTGCCAGTACTAGATGCCTGTTGTTTCTCTATTTTATGAGGATGTCTAAGTTCTAACACAGATCTAGACAGACAGGTACTAAGGAATATCTGTATATAGGTAATATCTGGACAAAATGCATGGCGTTACTGTCAATTTTGTTCAGCTTTGGTTTTTGAAAAAACACACCATGCATTGCTTACACAAGATTAGTAGAAATAGACCAGTATCATGAGTATGCATTCTGAAAATAGATAAATAATACAAGAACGAACAGTTAGATTACTTATAGTTATATAAATACATGTCTGAGTTTTAACAGTTCTTTTTTTTTTGGGGGGGGGGGGGGTCAACACTAGTTCTAAACTTGTTTGTTGTCATTTTTTTCATCCTAACTTTGTCACCACAGCCGCTATGGACATGCTTGTGCAATGTATGATATAATACTGTCCATCACTCGATAAATATATCATTTTTGTAGTAAAAAACACTAATAATAGTAATATGATTATATGTTGTGTATCCAGAATTAAAATTTTAAGATGGTCTGTTGAACTTGAAATAATTCTTCTGAATGCAAGACAGCTGAGAAAGTACCATTAGGCATTACACGTGTCCCTTGGAGTTGGACTGAATGAGTTAAAGCTAAGGAATGTGGCCCTGTTTATCACTGTTTTGGTTGTTTTTCTTCACAGGGTTTTCTGAAGAATGAGAGAGAAAATGCTCTTCTGTCGGTGATTGAACAGACACGCAAACATGTAAGTCTCCTCACTTGTTTGCTTATTGTGCTGTTTTACCTGCCTGTCAGATTTCTCAAAACTTTCCTGCGAAAGTATCGAGTTCTGTTTGTTTTTTGTTTTGCCTCAGTGAGTAATCTTTTTTGCCTGTTGTTACATTTTTCATGTTGTATATGCACTTTCTAGGGCAGTTTTTTTAGTAACGGATTTGTGAATTTTTTGTCAGAACTGATGTTTCAGGAACTGATGTTGATATTTGGACCCTTTTTAGTCTTAGCATAACTGTACATTTTTGCTACATATACTATAGACTGTGAACATGTTATTGCATGTAGACGCTCATTGTGGCAGAGTGTATGCTTCTATTCTTATGATGCTGTGTGTTGATTGTTATTGTATGCAAATCTTTGCTGGGGTAACACTGATACTGTTACTGTGTGTACTGATGACTGGTATACATAAGCTGGTACGGTGTACATACCAATGTAGTTTGTTTAATTGAAAAAAATCCAATTACATATATATATGCAAATCTTTGCTGGGGTAACACTGACATTCTGCTGCTGTGTGTACTGACAACTGGTGTACATAAGTTGTTACAGTGTACATACCATCTGAGTAGTTTTCAACATGCACTAATGTAGACTTGTTGCATGTACGGATGCAGTTGTTGCAGGTATGCATGTACTGATATCAAGTCAAGTCAAAATACTTTAATCATCCCTCACAGGGCAATTCAACTTAACTAATATAAGACTCATTAATTTAAGAACTTGTAAAGGAACGTTGAAACATTTGCATTTACAACAACATAGACAAGTTACGCTGCACAAAAATCTATAATACAAATATAAAATCACATAAATTACAAACGGGTGTGTACTCATGTCACATCAGCACACACACGCACGCACGCACGCACGCACGCGCACACACACACACACACACACACACACACACACACACACACACACAGACACACAGACACACACACACACACCAATATTAATTCTACTCAACCAGATACACTCGGCCATTGACTGGACACATCACACTGCCCAAACCCACTCAGACACCCACCACAGATTCAAACAACAACCTAGATACAGTATACATATTAGCTGGCATAAAGGGCTGATCACGGACTGTGACTGTACGGTGCAGACGTTTGTGGAGGTGGAGCGTCAGCAGTGGGAGAGCATGCAGAATGAGTGGGAGCGAGAAAAACACAAGATCCTCAACACTTTGCTTGGATCTGGTCCGGACACCTTTGAATTTCAGCAGGAAACAGAGGTAGGAATGGCTTTTCTCTGTGTGTGTTTTGAAGTGGGGGGGGGTGGGGGGTGGGGGGGGGTGGGGGCTCTTTTTGTTTTTTGTATGTAGCTATTTTTCAGCAAGAGCACAACTGCAGAGCAGCCATGTTACAATGGTTAACTAATTTTGATAGGTTTTGAGGTTGTACCTCTGGTGAAGTTTATGTACCTAGTATTTACTCGCATGCCAGGTGAGAGTTACCGTAGGCAACTCGGGTCTTTGTTATGTTTGTGCAACATCTTTTGGGTGCTAATTAACTCCCTCGTGTGTTCATTTTGATAGCTTCAGACTGACGAAAAGATGTGGTTCTAACATAAAGAGTGGTTGAAAGTAACTGCTTTCAAAGAAGACGGGAAGTGGAAAAGAGCAAGACCTGAGAAGTCAAACCTAGCACAGTAGCAGCAAGTTGGAAAAAAAAAAAAAAAAAAAAAAAAAAAAAAATCGACAGTTTGCTTTTTTTTCCTGCATCCCAGATGTATTGTCATTATTGCATAATATTGATGTTGAAAGTTGGACACGATCTAAACACTGTTATAGAACTTGCACTGCTGTGCAGTATTGTGCAGGTGATTCGCCACTACCCACTGACATGACTAAGAGCCTTGTGTTTGTGACAGATGTTGAGCAGCGATGGGGTTTTCTCTCAGGGAAGGAGTAACTTGGACCACATCGAAATGGCCTATGCTCGCCAGGTAAATTAATCATAATAATAATAGTAGCAGTCAGTATTCCAGCACTGTATCTCACCAACAAGGGTGAGCACACTGCACTTTACAAGATCAACAATAATGTATCCATTAAAACCTCAAAAACCATAAAGTATTCGTATTCCTTGCGCATCACATGAATTGACCAGCAATCAGTTTAACTGTGCCTGATACATAAATTCTGTGTATGAGGCTCAATGCCATGGTTGTGGTGACAGTGCAGTGTGTGTACAAAGCACAAGCGGCCAGCTTTGATGATTTTACCCCCCCCCCCCCCCCCAATAAGCAAGCAGTGGTAGGCAGCCACCACATCTGCTTTCTTTCTTCCCTGTGGCTGAAGTACTCGGGTAGCTTGCGGTCCTTGTTCGCCAGTCTCCTGATGGTCTGGCAAACTGTCTGGGCACTCAGAGTGGGATTTTACCTCCGTTGGAACGGAACAGTGGTAAAATGGGTGCAAAAATATTATACATTCTGAACAGTAGCTTTTCAATAAATTGCAGAGATTGTCCTTGTCAAAGCTGCGTTGTTCCTAGCATGATTTGTAGGTGTTCTTGCATGTGCGCCTTTGTTTTATATTTTGAAAGTAAAGCATTTAGAGTTGTTTGGTATTTGTGTGTGCATGTGTGTTCTATATTTTGATATGCTGAGGGAACAGATGCCATAGGCTGCAAGTTGGTTGAGGTGACCCCGTCTTTTCTTGTTTGTTCCTCATTCTGATTTGAAACAAGCGTTTTGCATCTTTGTGTGGACAGTGTTGTGAATACATGTTGAGGGAATGCTGCCGTGGTATTTGCAGGTGTATGTGTACAATGAAGATGTGGTGACCAACAGCATACGTCCCAGCCTGGTGGACTTGTTCGTTGAGGTGGCCAGGAAAATTGATGACAAGGTAATTGGCACAGAACGCTATGGTGCTAACTGTTATGGACTGGAGGACATTCTCAGATTGTTACTGTAATTTTGAGAGCATAAGGCGATACTTTTTTCCTCAGGTTTAATGCATGTGCCTTGTAGTTGGTGTCTGTGAATAAAATTTGACACTGCTGCTATGAAGACAAAGGTGTTTTGGACACTTGGGTCTGTGTTTGTGCATGTAAAAGATCCCTTGCCTATTGGAACTCAGACACAGGTAGAAGTGTTTTTGGGTGGGTGGGGGGGGGAGTTGTAGCTAGGCTCTGACTACTTGCACACATGAGGAGAGAATGTGTGGAGAGATTTGAAAACCTGAGTGGGAATGGCTGGAGAGAGGAGATTTAAAAACCTGAGTGGGAATGGCTGGAGAGAGGAGATTTAAAAACCTGAGTGGGGATGGCTGGAGAGAGGAGATTTAAAAACCTGAGTGGGAATGGCTGGAGAGAGGAGATTTAAAAACCTGAGTGGGGATGGCTGGAGAGGGAAGATTTGATAACCCGAGTGGGAATGGCTGGAGATGAGGGATTTGACAACTTGAGAACTCATTGGTGTTAAAAGGATTAATTACATTAGTGAAGTCCATCAGATAGGGGAAAGAAAAAAGAAAAAACTGAGGTGTTCTGATGAGGAAAGTTATGATCTATGCTAATGGGTGTTTTACGGGGTATAGCGCTATATAAGAATTATTATTACTGCACACTAATGTAAAGCAAATGGGATTTTGCATGGTATTGGTAGCATCATATTTAGTAAAATGTTATGAAAAAATGATTGCAGCATTTACTTCTGGCTGTACAAGTAAAAGATCTCAAGGTGATTGTTATGTTGTCAGGATGAGAGGGTGATTGTTATGTTGTCAGGATGAGAGGGGTGACTGTTATGTTGACAATATGAGAGGGGTGACTGTTATGTTGACAATATGAGAGGGGTGACTGTTATGTTGACAATATGAGAGGGGTGACTGTTATGTTGTCAATATGAGAGGGGTGGCTGTCATGTTTTCAATATGAGAGGGGTGATAGTTATGTTGTTGTCAGTATGAGAGGGGTGACTGTTGTGTTGTCAATACGAGAGGGGTGACTGTTATGTTGTCAATATGAGAGGGGTGACTGTTATGTTGCCAGTATGAGAGGGGCGACTGTTATGTTGCCAGTATGAGAGGGGTGACTGTTATGTTGCCAGTATGAGAGGGGCGACTGTTATGTTGTCAATATGAGAGGGGTGACTGTTATGTTGTCAGTATGAGAGGGGCGACTGTTATGTTGTCAATATGAGAGGGGCGACTGTTATGTTGTCAATATGAGAGGGGTGATTGTTATGCTGTCAATATGAGAGGGGTGACTGTCATGTCATCAGTATTAGAGGGGTGATAGTTGTGTTCCGTATGAGAGGGGTGACCGTTAATGTTATGTTGTCAGTATGAGAGGGGTGACATGTCAATATGCGAGGGGTGACTTATGTTGTCAGTATGAGAGGGGTGATTGTTATGCTGTCAATATGAGAGGGGTGACTGTCATGTCATCAATATGAGAGGGGTGATAGTTGTGTTCAGTATGAGAGGGGTGACTGTTACTGTTGTCAGTGTGAGAGGGGCAACTGTTATGTTGTCAATATGAGAGGGGTGACTGTTATGTTGTCACTGTGAGAGGGGTGACTGTTATGTTGTCAATATGAGAGGGGTGACTGTTATGTTGTCAGTATGAGAGGGGTGACATGTCAATATGAGAGGGGTGACTTATGTTGTCAGTATGAGAGGGGTGACTGTTATGTTGTCAATATGAGAAGGGCAGTTTCTTTGGCTTTCTTTGCAAACCTCATAGGTATCCTGTAAACACTAGTTGTACCAGGACTTAGCCTGTGGTTATGGTTGAGTGTTGCTGTACTGGGGCTGCTGGCTTTTCCTAGGATTAGCAGTTCAAATTTCTGACAGCGCTCTATCAGAAATGCAACACATATGCAGAGACAGAAATCTGCTTTAATAATCTTACGTCACATGCATGCAATCGTGTGTGTGTGTGTGTGTGTGTGTGTGTGTGTGTGTGTATTTTACCATGCCCTGTATGAAAATGTTGATTAATTTGTGTATGTTTGTTTTGTTTGTTTATATACCATTGATTTGTATAAGGGTATTTGCACATTGCATGTTTTTCTTTGAGTTATAAAGTGCTTTGAGTCTGAAATGCTCCCCAAATTCCCCAGTGCTATTATTATTATTTGCACTGTGGTGTGTCTAATTCAGGCCATCCTGGACCTGTGGGAGATGATGCGCTGCATGACAGACATCCCTTTGTCACCCGTCCAGGGGGCTGTTCCGGCAGCCATCCGTTGCAACAGAGACACGCAGCGCCTCCTGGTTGCCAAAGCAATACACCACTTGGAGTCAACGTAAGTGCAGATAAACCAGCACAAACAGTTGCAGTAGACTGAGAAAAACTAAACAATATGTATGTCAAAGAGCAATTTACGCTTGAGCATAGTTGAACTGCCTTTGAATAATACAGCAATAAGAACAGGTTCTTCATGTGACACAGCACTTGGTGTGCGTGCACGTGTGGTAGAATTGCCTTTGAATAATACAGCAGTAAGAACAGGTTTTTCATGCAACACGGCACCTGGTGTGTAAGTAAGTATGGTAGCATTGCTTTAATATGGAGTTAGGCTAACAGTAGGAGTCAAGAGTACAAGATTGTTTTTTTCTTTCATGCGTAAGTCTTATGACAGAGTGTGAGATATGGTGACTATTAGGGGTCAATGTTTCCAGCTTTTTTACCAAACAGTCATTTCCTGATGGTGGTTGTGACTGTCCAGGTGACAGCTGTTGTGTTGCAGCTTCTGTCATTTTCTAAGGTGGTTGTGTTAGGTGGTTGTGAGTGTACAGGCGACAACTGTTGGGTTGCAGCTTCTGTCATTACATGAGGGAGGTGGTGGGGGTGGTTGTGAATGCACAGGTGACAGGTGTTGGGTTGCAGCTTCTGTCATTCCATTGTGGGGGTGGTTGTGAATGTACAGGCGACAGCTTTTGTGTTTGCAGTTTCAGATTTGTGTCATTTCATGAAGGGGGTGGTTGTGAATGTACAGGCAACAGCTGTTGTGTTGCAGTTTCTGTCAGTTCCTGAAGGAGCTGGTGTACAAGAACCCGGAGCAAGCCCAGCTGGGGGGTGTGCCTGGAACCTACCACCTCGTGCACAGCTACCTGAAGCTGCACCCGCCCTCTTTCGCCATCACGGCTGAGGTCTGCGCTGTTTGACGTCACTTTAGTTCAGCGGTTGTTGTTAAGCTGTAATGTGGTTTTAGTGTGTTGTTTGAAATGACCTTTCTGACCTTATTACAGTGGGATTGGCAGGTGCTGAGAAAACCCAGACACAACACACTTAAAAGTGGCTGTCACTTTAGTTCAGCGGGTGTTGTTAAACTGTAATGAGGTTTTAGCGGGTTGTTTGGAGTGACCCTTCTTACCTTATTACAGTGGGATTGGCAGGTGCTGAGAAAACCCAGACACAACACGCTTAAAAGTGGCTGTCACTTTAGTTCAGCGGGTGTTGTTAAACTGTAATGTGATTTTAGTCGGTTGTTTGGAGTGAACTTTCTCAATTCAATTTAATTCAAAAACTTTAATCATCCCACAAGGGGCAATTTTGTTGCAGCTTCTAATTTCTGACCTTACTACAGTGGGATTGGCAGGTACTGAGAAAACCCAGACACAACGCGCTTAAAAGTGGCTGTCACTTTAGTTCAGCGGGTGTCGTTAAACTGTAATGTGGTTTTAGTGGGTTATTTGGCGTGACCCTGCTTACCTTATTACAGTGGGATTGGCAGGTGCTGAGAAAACCCAGACACAAGGAGCTTAAAAGTGGCCGATGGTACTGTGACAAGAAGCCAAAACATATTTACTTGTTAAAATGATGAGCAGGCTGTACCTCTTTCAGGTATAAGATTATGGGTACATTACATAAGCACTGATTCTATTTATAAGTGAAAACATTGTATCAGCCAGCTGGAACTGGGATCAGATTAAGGTTGTAGCAACATTAACAGAGACCTGGAAGGGACCTAGCTGTTTCACATCGATAAATGCAGCCCGGTTTATGATGACGCTGAGTGGATGTGAGCAATAGGCAAGTGTGCTGCACTGTTGGTTGTATGCATGCAGTAACACTGTTTCTGAGGCATATTGTAACAATGTGAGCTGAAGTGGGGATGTGTCTATGTTCCTACAGCTCTCTGTTTGCACATCACCTACTTAAATCCTAACCACCCCACACCTTGTAGGAACATAGCCTTAGTTACGTACGTGGCTTTGCATGAAGTGACATGTTGTATGGTGTACACAGAATGTGCTGAGATGGCAGCAGTTTCATTCGGCACCAGCCATGCCAGCGCTGTAAGTACACCACTTCAGTGGATAGTCGAAAATGCGCTATAAAAAGCTATTCACTCATGCAGAACCACGTGCGAGCACAGTGAGTCTGCTCGAGAACTTAGAATGTGATAATATAAAAGAGATCATCATCATCAACAAAAACAGTTTCATTAATATGTGTGCTGTTTTCTGCTATTTCAAGGTTTGTTTGTTTTTTCATCAGATTCATACAGGCTTGACTGCTAAATCAAGAATATATATAGAATCTGCAGAATGTCAGAATAACACAGCAGTATTCAGTGCATAGGACTAACTCACTTAACCCTTTTCCAGCCCTGAGAATATATATGAAGTTGTTTGCCGAGCTTTTCCTGTTTACTTATGTGGCACCATGCGACAGCCAGCTTCTTTTTCTTCTTCCTTGTTCCCTTTCCCAGAGGTTCACTCCAGACTCCCAAATGAAGGATCCTGCTTAAATTTCAGTATTATTTGGAGAAACCGATCAGAGATGATGGTCTGCAGTTTGCACTAGACTGCAAACTGGACTTTGACTTGTTTGAGAAACAGCAAGTGTGTGTTTCTCTGGGGGTATGTTTTCACTGGATGTCTGGTGTGTGTGTGTGCCGCACAGGACAGTCTGTTGGACGGTCAGCCCATCTGGGCCCTGGTCTATTACTGTCTTCGCTGTGGTGATAAGAAAGCTGCCCAGCAAGTCATTGACAAAGTCAGGTAGGTCCCATAGGAAGAAAAAAAAAAAGAGAAGAGTTTATGTATGTGTGTGGCATTGTGGAGAGAGAGAGAGAGAGTGCCTGTGTGTGTGTATGTGTGCCTGTTATGTGTATTATATGTCTCTATGTGTGTGCATGTGGATATGTGCATGCATGTGGATATGTGCATGCATGTCACATTGTGCGTGTGCTTTCAGTTACATGAAATTTCCACAGAAAAGGACCAAAAGACACTATTTCTAATTGCTAGGGGGGTAAAAGCCTTCCAAGCTCAGAAATTAAGATTCTCCTCAATGAAGAAAATTGCCCCCCTTAGTCTTAGAAAGTCTAAAGTGAGGAGCCCCCAAAGCTTACATTAGTACACAAAAAGTGGTTTAATAAATCACTAATACTAATGGATGGCTCTTACACTACAGTTACACAGCACAGTTCTTTCAGCTGACAAAAACTTGCTGCATTTTCACATGTCATTCACACAAGTGTAGACACGTGTATATTTACATAATCTATACTGGTACAAATGGTCTACTTGGGTTTGTGAAAAGGCCTGTCCAAGCAGGAAATGTGCAGAGCAATGCTGAAAGGTACCTAACCCCTTCACCGCCCCAGCCTGTACAATTTCCCAGCTGAATGATTCACGGATGCGCCTGCAAACAGTGTATTTTTGGATTTTCTGGTCCTGTAACATCTATTTTCAGTGCTATGCATTTTGATGGAGATCCTTCATATGCCAGTGTGAAAAAAAAAAAGAAGAAGACAAAAAGGCTCAGGAGTTTCTAATTTTCACTTTTATGGGTCATTTTCAAATGACATGGCAGTGAAGGAGTTAAAGGACAAGTCCAAGGTTAGGGGTGATTTTTGACACGATTTCCGTTAAAGCCCGCTGAGAACGGTGATTAGGTGAAACTGTGATCTGAGGGTTATAAATGCACACAAAAACAGGCATTTTCTGTCGTACTGAAAGCGTCACCATGACGCCCAAATCACATGACCATATGCCTACTACGTCACTCTGGGGAGTCGCTGCAAAATGGCCAACTCGAGCTCCGAAGACGAAACTGATGCTTTGCCCAAGAGACCCACAAGGATACAGCTGTATCAGTTTGAGCCTGTCAGGCAGGATTTTGAAAGAGTACCGGAACATAGTGTCAGCTTTGAAGCAAACCCCATGCGGTATTCCATGGGGGTTGCGAAATCACACTCACTGAAGTGCTGACTACAAGTACAAAAATGGGTGTGATGCGGCGCAAAAAAGTCAGCTTGTTTGAATTGTATAAATTTAATCCACTTTCGCCTCACTGTGGGTCGATTGCGCGGGAGCTCGTGCATTGTTATAGTAAACTTATACCTGGGGTCGTCTGCAGATTATTACAGTTTGCGGCAACACAGTAGGCCGGCATAGTTAACTTTTTTGTTGACCACACGCCTTTTGTCAAAGCAAACCCCATGTGGTATTCCATGGGGGTTGCGAAATCACACTCACTGAAGTGCTTACTACACAAATGGGCGTGATGCGGCGCAAGAAAGTCAGCTTGTTTGAATTGTATAAATTTAATCCACTTTCGCCTCACTGTGGGTCGATTGTGCGGGAGCTCATGCATTGTTATACTTGGGGTCGTCTGTGAATTGTTACAGTTCGCGGCAACACAGTAGGCCGGCATAGTTAACTTTTTTGTCGACCACACGCATACACAATTTACTGAAGAATCTAAGATGGCAACCACACTGACTCCCCAGACTGACGTCACTTCCGGGGAAGCCTACAGAAAATAAAATTGATTAAAAACCCAATTAAACAATTTAGTTTATTTTTTATTTCATTAAATCTGAAACTAGTGACTCATTTGTCAGTCATTTCGATGGTCATTTTGCATACTTAAAAACCTTGGACTTTTACTTTAAGATGGTTGATAAAAGAGGTTAGTTAATAAAAGGTTCTCTTGCATTTGACTGTACATGTTTGAGAAAGGTATAAAACATGATTATAATGTCTGCTGTTCAGCCTGTTTTTTTATTTGTCTCAACTGGTTGAAAACTGTGTATAGTACGTACATAATAGTCTCTAGACAAGGTTTTGCACTGTAGGAGTACTTTAATTATTGTCACTGTCGGTCTGCTGTTAGCGACAAGTTGGGGGAGTTCCCTGGCTTCTTTCACGAGTACGTCAGCGACCCCCAGCACAGGCTGAGTGAGACCAACAGCAAGAAGATCAAGATGCAGTACCACTGGGTCAAGAAGGAGCAGGATGCTTTCAAGAGGTGGGTTTGATGCTTCTGTCGCTCTTACAATGGGTGCTCCGCTAGCGCAAAGTGTTGGTGGACAGAATACACCTGTCTGTTGACTTCTACTTTTTTTTCTTTGCTTTTGCTGAGCACATCCTTGTGGGGTCTTCTATGTTTTTTGGTGTGTGTATTTTGTCTTTAATTTTTTTTTTTTTTTTTTTTTGCCTGGATCAGAGGGGAATAGAAAGAAGAAGCGCTTGGTGATCTTCCTTGAAAGGACGAGAAAGGGCCATCATCAGGCTGATGAGCATCAGAACTGTTTTGAAGACAGTACTGCAGAGCCTTCTCAAATTACCTGGTTGCCATTTTGAACTGAACTGCCCCTTTTTCTTTTTGGCACTGATGGTGGGTAACCTTAACTTGATTGCAAGAAGCAAGAAGTCCATGATGGCAAACATTTTTTTTTTCATAATGGACAGAAAAATGTGTTTTTTGTTTCACCAAGAGGACAAAAATATGCCAGTGATAAACTCTGCTGCAAAAATATCCGTCAGTCTTTCTCTTCCTAAGTGTTCAACATCAAAACCCCAGTTCTAGTGCTGTTGATGACCTGTGACACATTTTGTGGTGTTTTCCTTCCTGTTCCAGAGCTGTGTATTGTGTAGTGGGTCAGTGCGACCCTAATGAAGACCATTCGGAGATCTCAGACAAAATTGATGACTACCTGTGGCTCAAGTTGTCGCAGCTGGAGTTTGGTGCAGACAGTGCCTCTCAGGAGGCTCTCCCCTTGGAACGATCCCAGAAAGTCACTTCACAGGAGACCCTTACCTTGGAACGGTTCCAGAAACTTCTGTATGAAGATTATGGTAACTTTTGTTTGTTTGTTTTAATACATGGAAAACGGTGGCTGTGTATATTTCCCTGAACTATTATTGGAGAAATATTACTGCTAGGTTTGATACTGTCTGGAGCTTCGCTTCTTTGCCCATAGTGCAGAAAAAATGAAGAGTAGTCTTATTTTGTTGAAGTGCCAGGTTACATTTCCAGGACTTATGTAGGTGGATGCTATGTGGGTTTCACTGCGCATTGCAGTGGGTGCATTGTTGTGTTCGTATGGGGTGTGTTTATTAATTTTGCCAGGGGACCTGTTCGCTGTCAGTGCATTAAAACACTCAAGACAGACCTTGGAAGAAAGGGAACTTTCCCTGTTGATCATTTCAAAGAGAGTGGTATGGATGACTGCACCCTGAAAGGATAAAATTGGGCTTTTGTACTTATCAGGCCAACACTGAGCTATTTCAAAGAAAATTGGGCATACTGTTAAGAGGTTTGGTGAAATGCATAATTACAGTTTGTTTGTTTTTCCTGTGCTTGGATGTTATCTCGGTTTGGCTTTTGCCTGTGATTAGGCCAGCACTGAGCTATTTCAAAGAAAACACTGAGTAGATTTCTTCAAAGTTCAGTGCAGAGCATGATTATGGAGGTTTCCAGTACTACAAAATCATTTCAGTCTGAACTGAACTGCATTGAAATGAAGTGGTCTGATCAGACTGACGCTGAAGTGAGCTTCTCTGGTGTGAACTGCGGAGGTCTGTCTAAGTTGGATTGAACGAGTCTGATATGACCCAATCCAGTCTGGTCTGGTCTGGTCTGGTCTGGTCAACCGAATTGAACTGGACTAATGTAGTGAGATGTGAGGTGGTCCAACTGTCTGAGTATAATTATGTGTGTGGTGATTTTCAGGTGAGAGCCATTTCCAGGGCTACCAGAACCCCATGCTGTACACACAGGTGCTTGTGCTCACCAGCCAATTTGAGGCTGCCATCGAGTTCCTGTCGCGGGTGGAACACCTGAGGCACCATGCTGTGCACATGGCGCTTGTGCTCTTTGAGTTAAACCTGCTGTTCCTGCCCTCCTCCTGCCAGGCTCCTCTGTGTGAGTACCGGATGAGTGTGAGTTAAGGGGAGGTGTGTGCCCATGCACATCAGGTGTGATTGTGAGTGTGTCAGGTGTTTGTAGCTCTCTGGTTATATAGGGATTAGTGTTGTACAGCTTTGGACTCAGAGTGGGTTAGCTGTTTGTGAAGGTGTGGAATAGATGTGTGCCTATGGTTTTAGGGGGGAAAAGGCTGAAACATTTCTTGTCCTTTAAACATGCTCTTGTGTATGCACACACACACACATACACACACACACACACTCATTACACACACACACACACACACACACACACACACACACAGATGCACATAATGTACCCCCCTGCCCTACCCCCCCCCCCACCCCTGTGTATGCATGCACATCATGTACCCACCCCCACCCACCTACCCCCACATGCATGCACATGCATACACATGTACTGCACCGCCACCACCACCCATGCATGTGCACACATGCACATCATGTACCCGCACACCCCTCTCCCCAATGCATGCACATCATGTACCTGCACCACCACCTCCCATGCATACACCTCATGTACCCGCATCTCTTACCCACTGCATGCATGTACATCATGTACCCACTCCCTCCACCTCCCCTGCTTGCACACATGTGCACATCATGTACCCCCACCCCCAACTCTTGCACACACATATACATCATGTAGCCTCACTCGCACACCCCCATCCTTGCTCACACATATACATCATGTACTGATGTAGCCACACTCGCACACCCCCATCCTTGCACACACATATACATCATGTACTGATGTAGCCACACTCTCACACCCCCATCCTTGCACACACATATGCATCATGTACCCCCACACCCCCACCATTGCAGACACGTGCACATCATGTACCCACACCCCCCACACCCTTGCACACACACATGTACATCATGTACCCCCACCCCCACCCTTGCACACACGTACATCATTACCCCCCCACCCTTGCACACACATGTACATCATGTACCCCCCACCCTTGCACACACATGTACATCATTACCCCTCCACCCCCACCCTTGCACACACATGTAGATCATGTACCTCCCCACACCCCCGACCTCACCCTTGCATACACATGTACATCATGTATCCACACCCTCCACCTGCTGGCACATGTACTTGCACATCAGGTACTGGCACCCTCCACCCCCCACCCCCCCCTTCTTGCACACACGTTCACATCATGTGCCCGCACCTCACACTCACCCCCTACATGCATGCACACACCCACACGCATGAGCATGCGTGGATACATGCACACATGGGAGTGCGAGAGAGAGACCTGTTCATGAGCTGTCAGTGACAAAAGCATAGCGAGTCTGCTCGAGAGCGGAGAATAATGCTGTATATATATAAAAGTGATCGTCAGTGAAAGAGGACCTTGCTTGGGTTGTGCAGTAAGCCAAGAGGCTGCGGACCCGCCGTGCCTGCGACGTCTCAACATCGCACGTCTCATCATGATGTACACGCGCAAGTTCGAGGCGACAGATGCTCGAGAAGCTCTGCAGTACTTTTTCTTCCTGAGGTGAGCTTAGCCCGAACTGGTAAGCAAATAGTCCTGAACCTTGCATTTTTTGGTGGTGTTTTTCTTTTTTAGAGAAAAGTTATTTAGCCAATGGCATCATGTTGGTAAGTAAATACCCCTCAACTTTGCAGTTTGTGTGCGTGTTTTTTTTTAGAGAAAAGTTATTTTAGCCATTGGCTATGTTGGTAAGCAAATACCCCTCAGCCTTGCAGTTGTGTTTTTGTTGTTGTTGAGAAAAGTTACTTTAGCCATTGGCATCATGTTAGTAAACTTTCGACATTGGCATCATGTTAGTAAATAAAGGTTCCTGTGTCTCAGTGTGTATTGAAGTTTATAGCCCTAAACCTTGCAAGTTTTTGTGTTTTTAGAGAAAAGCTATTTTAGACATTGGCATCATGTAGTAAACTTTCGACATTGGCATCATGTTAGTAAATAAAGGTTCCTGTGTCACAGTGTGTATTGAAGTTTATAGCCCTAAACCTTGCAAGTTTTTGTGTGTTTTTAGAGAAAAGCTATTTTAGACATTGGCATCATGTAGTAAACTTTCGACATTGGCATCATGTTAGTAAATAAAGGTTCCTGTGTCACAGTGTGTATTGAAGTTTATAGCCCTAAACCTTGCAAGTTTTTGTGTGTTTATAGAGAAAATCTATTTTAGACATTGGCATCATGTTAGTAAACTTTAGCCATTGGCATCATGTTGGTAAGCAAAGGTTCCTTTGCATTCTCAACCATTTGTGTTCTCAGCCATGAAGTTTATGGCCCTCAGCCTTGCAGTTTTGTTGTTGTTGTTGTGAGAAAAGTGGTTTTAGCCATTGGCATCCCTGTACATTGTAAGCAAAGTTCCTTTGCACTCTGCCTATGGGCTCTTGTTGGTGAATGAATCACAATTTCTTCTCACTCTCCACACTTCCTCTTGCCTCTACAGGAAGCTGGAAGACGGCAAATGGTGACAACATGTTCCAGTCATGCGTCAGTGAGCTGGTGCTGGAGACGCGAGAGGTGAGGATGCTTTTGATTGGTGCATTCAGTTTGTGCCAGTGAAAATGGTGCGTTCAGTTTGCACCAGTGAAAATGGTGCATTCAGTTTGTGCCAATGAAAACAGATCAGTGTTGATGTTGACTTTTTAAATAATTTTTTATACTATTATAGTGCCATTCTGCACTCCTCAAGCCACACTCACCGCGCTTGCATGTGATCAAAATTTCTGCTTGAGTGACTAGCTTTTTTTCTAGCACATTTTTGACTATCCACCAAAGTGGTGTACTTAAATTGCTGACATGGCTGCTAACAGCTACTGGCCTTTACCCCATTGCATGGGCGGTTTGGGTGACCTGGACCCATTTTCACCCTGCTGCAATCTGTGACGTGGACCCATTTTCACCCTGCTGCAATCTGTGACCTGGACCCATTTTCACCCTGATGCAATCTGTGACCTGGACCCATTTTCACCCTGATGCAATCTGTGACCTGGACCCCCCTACCCCCCAGCATGCATGCACAACATGTACCCACACCCACCTACCCCTGCATGCATGCACATCATGTACCCACACCCACCCACCTACCCCCAAGCATGCACACACATGCGCATCATGTGCTCCCACCCACCTACCCCTGCATGCATGTACATTATGGGTCATCTACTTTCTTATTTTACTTACAAATATTTTGTTCATAAACAGGAGTGTATTTTACATGGCTTCCTTTTCTGTTGTCTTTCAGTTTGAAATGTTGCTGGGAAGGCTAGAGAGAGATGGAACACGACGGGTATGTGATGTTGTTACTAGGCAGCTGATTTGCTTGTACATATATTTATTTTCATAGGTCGAAGGCATCTTTGTTTGTTGAATGATCAGTCTTGATGAGCAGCTGTTCTTTTAAAGCCCTGACCTCAGAAATGTGTTTGAATTAAGGAAGTAAATGTTACTTGGCCATCAAAATTAGTGTATGCAGATTGAGAGAAAGGGGGCATATGTCTAAGAGTGTGTATGTGCGTGTGTTTCGTGACTTAGAGTTATTGAGATATGTTCTTCATTGTGTGATCGAACGACAGCTTTAATTTCCCACTGGGATGAATAAAGTATATTATTATTGTTAATATAAACTGATCCATAGCAGAAATTCTCTTTGAAGAGCAAAGTTAGAAGGGAAATAAGTGGAGAGATGTACAAAACTACTTGGTGTGTTCAGTGCTAAGCAAACATGTTTTGCTGCTGCTTGACAATGTGCATCTTGGAGTCATTGAGTAACGACTCAGTGCCTGTGATCAGCAGCATTACACAGAGGTTCACTTGTTGTTTGTTAATGTTAGCCAGCCATGGACTGTTCATGGCCACATAGTGTAAAAACTTCAAAGTAAGTGTGAGTGAGTCTGTGTGTGTGTGTGTGTGTGTGTGTGTGTGTGTGTGTGTGTGTGTGTGTGTGTGTGCAGTATTAGAGATGAAAGAAAGATGTTGAATGGAGTGCTGCAATGTATTTTTATATTAGATGGGTTGCTAACTCCTTGACCTTGATTCTGCACACTTTTGTCAACCCTGTTGTTTTGTATTATGTGCTTTGATTAGGTGTGGGCATTTTATAAATATTTATTTACATTACATAGTGTGACAAGCGTGTTCAGAATCCCTCATAATTACACAGCTGTTTGCTTCAGAATCTCCTGTAATTGTTCAACTGTTTTCTTCAGAATCCCTTGTAATGGTACAACTTTTTTTTTTTTTTTGGAATCCCTTGTAATTTCATGGCTGCTTCATGCTCTTTCTTTTTCAGCCCGGGGCCATCGACAAGTTCTGTCAGGACACGGACAAGATCATCGAAATGGTGGCTCGTGACACAGAGGCCAAGGGCATGTTTGAAGAGGCCATCTCTCTCTACGATCTGGCCAGGGTAAGGCTCATGCAGAAGGATTTAGACTGATGGTGAAAATGGCAGAGACAGTGTGACAAATAGCAAAGACTCCTGAAGACATGTCAGCCTTTTGTGGTCTGGCTAGGGCCTGAATGTTGTCAGGGCTGAGATGTGAATTCACTGAGCATGCTGTACCAAAAACAACATGTGATGCTTGTTTGCAGGCTTCTTCACCATGGTGAGGGGAAAAAATGTGATGCTTGTTTGCAAGCTTGTTCACCACTGCGGGTTGTGTGAAAAAGAACCAACATTCTTTTTGACTGTTTTGCAAGAGGTGCCTCACACTGTCCCTCCGTGCATTGTCCCTCTGCACACTGTCCTTCCGCACACTGTACCTCCACACACTGTTCCTCCGCACATTGTTCCTCTACACACTGTTCCTCCGCACATTGTTCCTCTACACACTGTTCCTCCGCACGCTGTCTGCACACTGTCCCCCTGCACACTGTTCCTCTGCACACTGTTCCTCTGCACACTGTCCCTCCGCACAGTGTTCTTTCATACACATTGTCCCTCAGCATACTGTCCCTCACGCACACTGCCCCTCCACACACTGTTCTTCCGCACACTGTCCCTCTGCACACTGTCCCTCTGCACAGTGTTCCTTCATACACACTGTCCCTCAGCATACTGTCCTTCATGCACACTGTCCCTCCACACACTGTCCTTCCGCACACTGTTCTGCACACTGTCCCTCTGCACACTTTCCCTCCGCACACTTTCCCTCCACACACTGTCCCTCCGCACACTGTCCTTCCACACACTGTCCCTCCACACACTTTCTGGCCGCACACTGTCCCACTGCACACTGTTCCTCCACACATTTCCCTCCACACACTGTCCCTCTGCACACTATCCCTCCACACATTGTCCCTCCGTACAATTTCCCTCCACACACTGTTCCCTGACACACTGTTCCCTGACACACTGTCCCTCTACTTACTGTCTCCTGGTGCTGTTCATTTGGAGCTGTCCATGTGAATGCTGTTCCTTCTGGCTGCATGCACTCTGCTGCTGTGGTGTGTTTCAGAACCAGGACATGGCTGTGGTGTGTTTCAGAATCAGGGTGCTGTGGTGTGTTTCAGAACCAGGACAAGGCTGAGGTGTGTTTCAGAACCAGGACAAGGCTGAGGTGTGTTTCAGAACCAGGACAAGGCTATGGTGTGTTTCAGAACCAGGACAAGGCTATGATGTGTTTCAGAACCAGGACAAGGCTGTGGTGTGTTCCAGAACCAGGACAAGGCTGTGGTGTGTTTCAGATTCAGGGTGCTGTGGTGTGTTCAGAACCAGGACAAGGCTGTGGTGTGTTTCAGAATCAGGGTGCTGTGGTGTGTTTCAGAACCAGGACAAGGCTGTGGTGTGTTTCAGAACCAGGACAAGGCTGTAGTGTGTTTCAGATTCAGGGTGCTGTGGTGTGTTCAGAACCAGGACAAGGCTGTGGTGTGTTTCAGAATCAGGGTGCTGTGGTGTGTTTCAGAACCAGGACAAGGCTGTGGTGTGTTTCAGAACCAGGACAAGGCTGTAGTGTGTTTCAGAATCAGGGTGCTGTGGTGTGTTTCAGAACTAAGACACTGCTGTGGTGTGTTTCAGAATCAGGGTACTGTGTTGTGTTTCAGAACCAAGACAAGGCTGTGGTGTATTTCAGAATCAGGGTGCTGTGGTATGTTTCAGAACCAGGACAACGCTGTGGTGTGTTTCAGAACCAGGACAAGGCTGTGGTGTGTGTCAGAACCAAGACACTGCTGTGGTGTGTTTCAGAATCAGGGTGCTGTGGTGTGTTTCAGAACCAAGACAAGGCTGTGGAGTGTTTCAGAATCAGGGTGCTGTGGTGTGTTTCAGAACCAGGACAAGGCTGTGTTATGTTTCAGAACCAGGACAAGGCTGTGGTGTTTCAGAATCAGGGTGCTGTGGTGTGTTTCAAAATCAGGGTGCTGTGGTGTGTTTCAGAACCGGGACAAGGCTGTGGAGTGTTTCAGAATCAGGGTGCTGTGGTGTGTTTCAGAACCAGGACAAAGCTGTGGTGTGTTTCAGAACCAGGACACGGCTGTGGTGTGTTTCAGAATCAGGGTGCTGTGGTGTGTTTCAGAACCAGGACAAGGCTGTGGTGCTGATCAACAAGCTGCTGAGTAAGGTGGTGTCTCTGCCTAACAGTCCCGAGGGAAACCGCGATCGCCTCAAGACGCAGGCCATCTCCATGGCTCAGAGGTGACCCCCCACCTGTCTGTTTATCTGCCTCTCTTTGTCTGTCTGTCTGTCTGCCTGTCTGTCTGTCTGTCTGTTTTTCCCTCCCTGTCTGTCTCTCTGAGTTGATTGTGTGTTAAGTGTTAAAGATCAACAACTCATCTCTTTCTTCCTGTGTCAGTCTGTATGTCTCTCCACCCCACCCCCTCTCTAGTTCTGTCTCTCTGTCTGTCTGTTCCTCTCTGTTGACTGTGTTAAGCATTAAATATCAACAACTGACTAATCCTTCTCTGTTGACTGTGTTAACCTTTAAATATCAACAACTGACTAATCCTCTGTTGACTGTGTTAACCTTTAAATATCAACAACTGACTAATCCTTCTCAGTTTGACTGTGTTAAGCATTAAATATCAACAACTGACTAATCCTTCTCTGTTGATTGTGTTAAGCATTAAATATCAACAACTAATCCTTTTCTGTTGACTGTTAGTGTTAAATATCAGCAACTGACTAATCCTTCTCTGTTGACTGTTAAGCGTTAACTATCAACAACTAACTAATCCTTCTCTGTTGACTGTGTTAAGCATTAAATATCAACAACTGACTAATCCCTCTCTGTTGACTGTGTTAAGCATTAAATATCAACAACTAATCTCCCTCTCCCTGTATCTGTCTTTTTGTCTCAGGTCAGTCTTTTTCCCTGAATATGTCTCTGTCTTCCAAATCCTGTCTCAACCTAGTCCTTCCTAGAGTGAAATTATTCAGCAGTTTCTGACACCTGTTTTTTTTTGGTTTCAGATATCGGACGATGGGACAGAATATTAGCTTGTCCAACTCCAGCACCTTCTACCTCCTTTTGGATCTGATGACATTCTTTGACCAGTATCACGCCGGCAATGTTGATGGAGCACTTGATGTAAGATAGACAGAATTGCAGTTCAGCTGAAAATCCAGAATTTCTCTCCTTTTATGAGAATTAAAATCGCAGTTCACCTTAACATCAAAAGTTTCTCTCTCCATTTATGAGAGTTCAGATCACAGTTAAGCTTAACATCCAAGGTTTCTCTCTCCTTTTATGAAAGTTTGAAACAGCCAGCCTCTCTTCTCTCTCTCTCTTTCTCTGGTTCATATTCTCACTCTTTCTCTCTCTCTTTCTCTTGTGCACTCTTTCACCTGCACTCTTGCAGTTTCGCTTGACTGATTGAATCAGTATTTGCAATGTGTGCACATTTGGAGAGAAGTTCCAAAAGAGTTTCCATGTCCAATCTGAGACGAGTGGCCTGTCACCTAACCTTGCTTGTACTTTCTGTGGGCAGACAATCAAGCACCTGAAGTTACTTCCCTTCAAGCCGGACGAGGTGGAACACAGAGTGAACGGTTTTCGTAGCTTCACTGACGAGGTATCGTAGTTTTTTGCGTGGTACATGTTTTGTGGTTTGCATTGCGCTTCTTTGGCATTTGTTATTACTGCTGGATGCATGTTGGTGTGGAACTGAATGACTGACAACTGAAAGGGTTTAACATAATCAAATCTTTACTAGTTTAATGTAATCAATGTGGTGGATACAAAAGGCCTGTTTATCAGTAGTTTGTGTCATTCACAACTGTTTGCAGTGCAATGATTGTACCCTGGACAGCTCTGGTTTTGAAGACCAAGAACAAACATGGACAGTTCTCTTTTGAAGACCAGGAACAAACATGGACATCTCTGGTTTTGAAGACCAGGAACAAACATGGACAGCCCTGGTTTTAAAAACATGGACAGCTCTGGTTTAAAAAAAAAAGTTTTTAATTTTTTTTTTTAACATGGACAAAGACCAGGAACAAACACGGAGTCTGTTTTTGAAGACCAGCAACAGACATGGAGTCTGTTTTTGAAGACCAGCAACAGACATGGAGTCTGTTTTTGAAGACCAGGAACCGACATGGACAGCTCTGGTTTTGAATACCAGGGACAGACCACTCTGCGGGCAGGGGGCAGCACTTGGAGCGAAACACCTGGTCCTGTGCTGCATGAAAGAAAACAGCAGTCCTGATTTTCACCTGGCATGTGCCGTGTTTGTTGCAGATCCGACGCAACATGCCGGACATCCTGCTGGCCACCATGACGCTTCTTCACAACAAGTACACGCAGACCAGGTAATGGCTGCTTCCTGCTTGCGCCGGCAGAGGAAGGGTAGTTCGGGGACACGAAGAGCATAGCACCTGGTGACAGTTTCAGGGTTCACCTGGAGCCCTTCACCAAGCCAGGCGGAGAACTGATAAGGGGGAGGGGGGTGTCAGGGGAAGAGGGGGGATATGTATCTGTGAGCCCAGCAATAGGTTGCAAAGCAACCAGAGATCATCTAATGGTGAAAAAGCTGTTTTGCAGTTTAACACATTTTGGACCATGAAATGTGGCCCCCGTTCACAAACTCTGCTTTTGTCGTCTTGGAAAACGGTCAGACTAAAACCAGTTTCAAAATATACTTTCTTCCAATGAAGGGAGAGAACCCTTCTGACATTGCAGTGCTTTACTGACATTAGAATTGGCCAAAGTAACAATGGTTAGTCAAAGAAATGTCAGTTTTCTGAAGTGTTGGATATAAACTTTTAATCGCTGTCAACAGCGAGCGTGAAGTGTTACGTGGACCAAGGGAAGCAGCTCACTCAGAATGACTTGGTACAGAAAGTGTTAGTGAGAAACAGTAAAGTGACCCTGAATGGTGCAAAATCCACAAGTCAGTTATGTTAGCTAAACCATTTGTTGTAATATCCGTTCATGACACTTCTCTTTGTTTTTCGTTGGCGGCACGTGTTGGAACTGAACAAAACAATACTTCCTTCTTTCGTGGACGTTACATCCGCAGAAAACCCTGTGGCTTATTTGGGACGGGGGGAGACTGCCGTAGGCTGTGAGAGCCCAGGCCCACCTCCCTGTTCGCACAGCTCCTGAGCTCTGAAAATTCAACAAAAATTCAGCTTCATGCAATGCATTTTTATGCAGCCCCAACCCCCCTCCACCATTTCTTTGATCACCAGACTTCAACTAGAAATTTCTAGTGCAGATCAGCCTCCCCTTTGTTCATTTGCATGTGTGTGTTGTGTGTGAGTGTGTGTGTGTGAGTATGTGTGTGTGTGTTGTTTGTGTGTGTGTGTGCCATCCTCTGCTTCATTGGAGCGGGGTGGGGGGGGGGGGGGGGGCTTTCATTCTATGGTATTGGTTAGAAAGTACAATGATGGGGAATTATTAGCTGTAACAGTTGCGGTGTTCTTTTTCCCTTCTTCTCCCCGCCCTTCTTCTCCCCGCCCTTTTTCCTTTGTGCTGACTGCAAGGCATGGTGCTGTGTCTTCTGCTGCAGGAGTGGCAGCGTCCAAAGCCCAGTGCCTGGCCAAGGAGGCATCAGAGATGGCGGCAAGGAAACGGTGAGCGCCACGAGACTGTTTTGTCCGTCCTACATGCTCCGTCAGCTGCTTGACCTTGCTTGGGCCTTTCGTTATTCATTCAGCGGCCGCAGTTATATATACTTACGCCATCATCATCATTTTGTTTATGGAAAGTCCTGCTTCTGTCTGTCTGTCTGCCTGCAGCCAAAACTTTTCCTTGGTATTTATGTTAAAGGTTGCCTGCAGCATTGAAGTAGAGCCTGTGCTTTGAGGACTGTTGTGTTGACAGGATGTTAAGGTCCGATTACTAACTAACTCAGTACTGTGGAAGCCACTTTGTTTTGATTTTTATTGCCAAGAATTTGTCATTTTCCCCAGAGGAAGGCTTTCCAGCAGACCTGTGCGATGTGACCCGGCCCTTTCATAAAAGTATTTTTCTGTCTGATAATGCATCTGGACATCAGATGCATTGCTACCATGATGCTCACCTTGGCATCCCCAACCACAAACCATGCAGGCGAATTATTTTTAACATGCTGGTCAAATTTCTGGCAGATTTTGAAAACACAGAATCTGAAACAAGCATGACTGCTAGCATTCTAACATCGTTTCACCGTTTAAGTGTTGTTTTGTAGCTTGAAAAAGGGGCTTACCTCAAATTTTGGGGGTCATAATAAATAGTTTTTTCCCCCACCTTTTTGTATGTTTGGATTTTGCAAACATTCATGTGGAAGCCCATTTACATGACACGTTCTGCTTTTTTCCAGTTCCTGAACTACCTGAGGTCGCAGGCCAAGACGCTCATCATGTTTGCCGGGATGTTGCCGTACCGCCTGCCAGGGGATGTCAACGCTCGTCTCGTTCAGATTGAAGTGCTCATGAACTGAATGCGGGCTAGTGGTTGGGTGCTGTCTACTTGCGCTTTTTGGTGAAACGGACCATGGGTTGTTGGCTGCGTGTGAGAGTGATAAGCACTTACATAACGCAACAGTCAGAGTGCCCAATGACAGACAGAAGGGACTCTGAATTGTTGGATGTGGATTAATGGTGCAGGGATAGCTCAGTTGGTAGAGTGTCCGACTGAAAAGCCAGGCACAATACTGATGTGGATTTGAGTCCCCGGTTTGGCAGCCACACCATTGTTTGGACACACAAAAATACTACACACACTGGTAGGAAAGGGTAGCGCTGCTCTTGCAGCTGCTGTGCCTTACCCGGGTAAGGCGACCTGAATTTTCTAGAAGGAACAAAAAAGTACTATAAAAAAAAGAAAAGAAAAAAAGATGTGACTGATGTAACATGTGTATAGAGTGTAGTGTTTGTGAATTATGGGAAGCACTGTTCTGAAGTGCATTGCAGCAGCAGAAAGAGGAACTTTCGGAACGTTCAGTAACAGCGTTCCACTTTGGGGTCAGTTTTGGTTGAGCATGACCTAGAAGAGAGAGGGTGTGTGCTTGCATGTGTGTGTGTGTGTATACAATGCAACCTCTTCATAACAAAGTCGCTGGCATCAGAACATTTCCTTCCCCAGAACACAAACGTTGCACTTAAAGAATTAAAAAAGACCCGCAACGAATGGGGGAATACGTATAATCATTTTGTTGGAAGCAGAATTTTTCCATAAGAGGGTTCCATTCTCTACGTGCATATCAGAAGCAGCATGAAGTTGTTGTGGCAGTTGTTTTTATGAAGTGGTGGAATTGTAAAATAATTTCTGGGCCAGACAGTTAAGAGTTAAGTGTTACTGTTTTACAGTAGGCTCTGATTGAGAGTTTACTGTATAGTCACTACTGACTAGTTTGGGTACATGTACATGAGAGAGAGAGTGCATGGTGTGTGTGTGTGTGTGCGTGTGTGTGTGTGTGTGTGTGTGTGTGTGTGTGTGTGTGTGTGTGCCTGCATGTGTGAATTTCTTTTCCTTCAAGTTTTGCTTAATGTCCTCAGATGTTGGTTGACATATTATGGATAAGCTGAGACCAACGTGTGAGCATGGTTCAGTATTGCTTTACATCCACGGAAGCCATGAGGCTCGTTAGGACGGACAGCCCAGGACAGCCCAGGACAGCCACCTCGACTCTCACGCAGCTCCTGAACTATGAACATGTGAAGGGCTGGAGGAAGACATTAGTTTCTGAATGATAAAAGAGTTTATAGGTAGAGAGAAAAGGTGCATGTTTCTGATTTTGACAATATTGTGCATATTCAGCATAACTTGAAGCAAGGATTAAATGTGTTCATGGCTGTTGTAATTTCAGTTTTTGTTTTGTTTTGTTTTTATCATATTTTTTTGGATGTAGTTCTTGTTTGATTTCTTATTACCTCTGGCTTGGTTTAAAGTCAAGCAAAATGAAACCACAACAGATATTTCAAAATGAGATAATTTGTCCTTCTTTATGTCTTTTTCTCTTGTTTCACACACACACACACACACACACACACACACACACACACACACACACACACACACACACACACACACACACACACAAACACACACACATACATGTGCGTGCCCTTGTGCACATACACATGCACAATTGTGCATGTACACACACTTGCACGCGCACACACACACACACGTGCGCGTGCTAGTGCACACATGCACACGCAGTTTCTCTGTCTCTCACTCACCCACCTACAAATAACACCGTTTTTCTGACATGTCTGATGCAAAAGGTTGAACAAATACAAGCACATAAGCAAACATTTTTACAGAAACGACAGACATTTTGACCAATGAATCAGTTTACTCTGCTATAAAAATTCCAGCAGAAAAGCATATTAATTCTAAAGCATGATACCAGGGCAGCATTTAACTGCGTGCAGGACGAGTCGTTGCCTTGGTTAGGTACCACTCATTTCTCTCAAAGCTGGATAGATAAAGCAGGTTACAACACACTGTTCTTTATACACACCATGACACAATTTGTTGAAAAAGTATGTGATTTTTTTCTCCTGTGGTTGCATGGGTACCACTGATTCATGGCGGAATGCAGCACTCTGATACTCTACACAAAGTATTGCAAAACGTAATTGTTTGGATTCATGGCGGAATGCAGCACTCTGAGATACTCAACACAAAGTATTACAAAACGTAATTGTTTGGATTCATGGCGGAATGCAGCACTCTGAGATACTCAACACAAAGTATTACAAAACGTAATTGTTTGGATTCATGGCGGAATGCAGCACTCTGAGATACTCTAGTATTACAAAACGTAATTGTTTGGATTCATGGCGGAATGCAGCACTGATAGACTACACAAAGTATTACAAACGTAATTGGATTCATGGCGGAATGCAGCACTCTGATACTCAACACAAAGTATTACAAAACGTAATTGTTTGGATTCATGGCGGAATGCAGCACTCTGATACTCAACACAAAGTGTTACAAAACATAATTGTTTGGATTCATGGCGGAATGCAGCACTGATACACTACACAAAGTATTACAAACGTAATTGGATTCATGGCGGAATGCAGCACTGATACTCAACACAAAGTATTACACAACATAATTATTCGGATTCATGGCGGAATGCAGCACTCTGATACTCAACACAAAGTATTACAAAACGTAATTGTTTAAAATGCCAGATGACTGATCTTTCTCTACATGTTTTGACTGTCAGTGTTCTCGTCAGTACAGCTGTCTCCCCCTCTCCCTCAGTCTCTCTTTTGCTTTTGACCAAGGATCTGGCAAACATTTCTCCAAAACTATACATTAGACCCAACGAATACTTGTTCCTTCCAACAGATTGTTACACTTAGCAAACGCATTTTTTCCCCAAGACAGTTCTTGCATTAGTTCCAACAAACACGTTTTCTGTCCAAGACAGTTTATCCAGCAAACACGTTTTCTGTCCAAGACAGTTTCTGCATTAGTTTCTGCAAACGAAACGCGTTTTCTGTCCAAGACAGTTTATGCATTAGTTCCAGCAAACGCGTTTTGTCCCCAGGACAGTATATGAGTCAGTTCCAAGACAATTTATGAATTAGTCCCAGTAAACATGTTTTCTGTCTGTGACAGTATATGAGTTAGTCCCAGCAAACAGGTTTTCTCTCCAAGACAGTTTATGAATTAGTCCCAACAAGCACGTTTTCTTTCCAAGTCGAAGCTTGTTTAAGCATTGGTCCCATCAAACATTTTTTTTTTTTCAATGACAGTTTATGAATTAGTCCCAGCAAACAGGTTTTCTCTCCAAGACAGTTTATGAATTAGTCCCAACAAGCACGTTTTCTTTCTAAGTCGAAGCTTGTTTAAGCATTGGTCCCATCAAACATTTTTTTTTTCTTTTTCTTTCTTTCCCAATGACAGTTTATGAATTAGTCCCAGCAAACACGTTTTCTCTCCAAGACAGTTGATGAATTAGTCCCAACAAGCACGTTTTCTTTCCAAGTCGAAGCTTGTTTAAGCATTGGTCCCCAGGACAGTATATGAGTCAGTTCCAAGACAATTTATGAATTAGCCCCAGTAAACATGTTTTCTGTCTGTGACAGTATATGAGTTAGTCCCAGCAAACAGGTTTTCTCTCCAAGACAGTTTATGAATTAGTCCCAACAAGCACGTTTTCTTTCCAAGTCGAAGCTTGTTTAAGCATTGGTCCCATCAAACATTTTTTTTTTTTCAATGACAGTTTATGAATTAGTCCCAGCAAACACGTTTTCTCTCCAAGACAGTTGATGAATTAGTCCCAGCAAACATGTTGTCTCTCCAAGACAGTTTATGAATTAGTCCCAGCAAACGGGTTTTCTCTCCACGGCAGTTTATGAATTAGTCCCAGCAAATATGTTTTCTGTCTGTGACAGTTCATGAATTAGTCCCAGCAAACGTGTTTCTCTCCAATACACTTTGTGAATAAGTCCCAGCAAGCATGTTTTCTCACCAAGACTTTATGAGTTAGTCCTATCAAACATGTTTTCTCTCCAAGACAGTTTATGAATTAGTCCCAGCAAACATGTTTTCTCACCAAGACAGTTTATGAATTAGTCCCAGCAAACACGTTTTCTGTCTGTGACAGTTTATGAATTAGTCCCAGCAAACGTGTTTCTCTCCAATACACTTTGTGAATAAGTCCCAGCAAGCATGTTTTCTCACCAAGACTTTATGAGTTAGTCCTATCAAACATGTTTTCTCTCCAAGACAGTTTATGAATTAGTCCCAGCAAACATGTTTTCTCACCAAGACAGTTTATGAATTAGTCCCAGCAAACACGTTTTCTGTCTGTGACAGTTTATGAATTAGTCCCAGCAAACGTGTTTCTCTCCAATACACTTCGTGAATAAGTCCCAGCAAGCATGTTTTCTCTCCAAGGCTTTATGAATTAGTCCTATCAAACGTTTTCTCTCCAAGACAGTCCTGATATAACCCTTTGTGGTTGACTGGGCTCAAAGCACCAACTAACTAACTAATCTCCAAGACAGTTTATGAATTAGTCCCAGCAAAAATGTTTTCTCTCGAATACTCTATGAACAGTCCTAGTTAACACGTTTTGTCTCCAAAACAATTTATGAATTAATCCCATCAAACATGTTTCCTCTCTGAGGCAGTTCAATGAATTAGTCCCAGCAAATATGTTCTCTCCCAGACAGTTTATGAATTGCTCCCGGCAAACACGTTTTTTCCCCCCCTTCTCCAATACAGTTGCATGAATTAGACCCAGCAAACGTGTCTTCTCTCCAGACAGCTTATCAATTAGTCCTAGTAACACGTTTTCTCTCAAGGCAGTTGATGCATTACTCCCAGCAAATCTGTTTTCTCGCCACGACAGTTTATGAATAAGTTTATATAAACACGTTTTATGTCCTAGAAAACAAATTTCTTGTCCAAGGCAGTGGATGCATTAGTCCCAGTAAACACGTTCTTCAACAACAACAACAACAACAACAACAACAACAACAACACAAAACGTCCAACACCTTTTCATTACTGAGGCCCTCTTCACAGAAACCATCGTCACTGACATCTCCCCAGAACCTTTTATTATTGAGGACGTTTCCCCTACAAACTTGTCAGTCATTGAGGACATTTTCCCTCGAAATGTTTCCATCAGAGGACGTTTCCCCTAAACACTTGTCAGTCATTGAGGACATTTTCCCTCGAAATGTTTCCATCACTGAGGACGTTTCCCCTAAACACTTGTCAGTCATTGCGGACATTTTCCCTCGAAATGTTTCCATCACTGAGGACGTTCCCCCTAAAAACTTGTCAGTCATTGAGGACATTTTCCCTCGAAATGTTTCCATCACTGAGGACGTTTCCCCTAAAAACTTGTCAGTCATTGAGGACATTTTCCCTCGAAATGTTTCCATCACTGAGGACGTTTCCCCTAAAAACTTGTCAATCATTGAGGACATTTTCCCTCGAAACGTTTCCATCACTGAGGACAGTTTCCTTCGAAACGTTTCCACCACAGGACATTTCCCCTCGAAACGTTTCCACCACAGGACATTTTCCCTCGAAACGTTTCCATCACTGAGGACATTTTCCCTCGAAATGTTTCCATCACTACACACAACACACACACACAACACTACACGCACGCACAGCACACACACACACAACACACA
>OY757546.1:19939427-19962618 GCA_963584105.1 Alviniconcha strummeri | reverse complement strand
GACACGAGGATAAGACATAAGATAAGTGTGTGCCCCTCCCTCAGACTTCATCAGTGGCATGGAGAGGGGGGAACCTGCTACATGGGTAACAGCCAGTCTTCTGTATTATCTTGCCAAGGCTTGTGCCTTGGACAGTTTAAAGGCGACACGAGGATAAGACATAAGATAAGTGTGTGCCCCTCCATCAGACTACATCAGAGGCATGGAGAGGGGGGACCTGCTACATGGGTTACAGCCAGTCTGTCTTCTATATTATCTTGCCAAGACTTGTGCCTTGGACAGTTTAAAGGTGATAGGAGATAAGCCACAAGATAAGTGTGTGCCCCTCCCTCAGACTTCATCAGAGGCATGGAGAGGGGGGACCTGCTACATGGATAACAGCCAGTCTGTCTTCTATATTATCGTGCCAAGGCTTGTGCCTTGGACAGTTTAAAGGCGACACGAAGATAAGGCACAAGATAAGTGTGTGCCCCTCCATCAGACGCATAGAGAAGGGGACCTGCTACAGTGGTAACGGCCGATCTTCCATATTATCTTGTCCAGGCCTGCGCCTTGGATAGTCTAAAGGCAATATAAGATATAAGATAAATGTGTGCCCCTCCCTCAGACTACATCAGTGGCATGGAGAAGACAACAACAGTGACATGGAGAGGACAACATCAATGGCATAGAGAGGGGGGTCCTGCTACAACAGCCCGTCTTTATTCCGTATCATATTGCCCAGACTTGCGCCCTGGAGACTTTGAAGGTGACAGTTCTTTTTCTCCAAAATCGGCTCCGTCTATTTAATAAAGGGGAACCGATTGGAAGAACAGATTGACGACTTTCAAAAACTTGGGACGAGAAAACGAGTGCAAACCTGATATGTGTATTTTGTTTGTGCCATTCCTACCGGTAGTCTCCCTGATATTTATAACCGTGCTGGTTTGAATTCATTGTGGTTTGCGTGCGTGCGTGCGTGTGTGTGTGCGTGCGCGTGTGGTAGGACTGTGCTCTACATGTATAGAGAATATCGTTTTTAGGCTAATATAGGTGAGCGCTCAGGGCGTTTATAAGCGCATGATAAATGTACATTATTATTATTACTAATTTGACTGGGCATAAAACACAAGGTTATTTACTCCTATTGATAGAGTCTGTGGTGAGTCTTTTGCTTGGTTCTCCTTTAATCATAATTTTTGTGTGAGAAGGGCAATTCTGAGGTTTTATTTAATTAAGCCGACTCTAAATGGCCTTGTCCGATCGATTTCAAACATTTATGATCGTTATATGCATAGACAATGTCCGATCGATTTCAAACATTTATAATCGTTATATGCATAGAAAATGTCCGATCGATTTCAGACATTTTATGATGTTATATGCATACACAATGTCCGATCGATTTCAAACATTTTATAATCGTTATATGCATAGACAATGTCCGATCGATTTCAGACATTTTATGATGGTTATATGCATAGACAATGTCCGATCGATTTGACATTTTATGATCGTTAAATGCATAGACAATGTCCGATCGATTTCAAACATTTTGTAATCGTTATATACATAGACAATGTCCGATCGATTTGAGATATTTTATGATCGTTATCTGCGTAAACAATGTCACCAAAATAACACTTCTATTGATTTGCATGTTATCAATGGACACTGCCAACACATTCCAGCCTTGGCTAAAAAAATCTAATGTACAATACCAACAGCAGCAACATCAAAACAAACAAAACAATAACAACAACAACAAAAGAGAGAGAAAGAAACAACAGATTATTTTGGAACACCCTTAACTGAAAGCTTTCACACTTTGCATAATGATAACCATAGCTCGATTTCATCTGTTCATTCCTTCTTTTTTTTTTTTTTTTTCTTTTCTTCGTTTTTGCCGTTGTCCATTTTTAATCCAAAGTTACAACTTAAATAACTGCATCAAATTGTTTTGAATGGGAGCCGACTGAACGTCTGCTATCAGCTGTATTGCTGCCTCGATTTTATTTTGGTCGATTTATGTTTTGGAATGGATCCATCTTGTTTTGTTACTATACACTTTTGTTGTCAGTTGTACTTGGCAACATTCTTACCGAAGATGCTTTCATCTATCTTTTTTTGTTGTGTCTTTTTTTTACTCACATTTAGTCCCCCTGAACTCTGTAATATGTTTTGTCTTGAAAAATGAATCGTACAAAAACCGCGCGAAGTCCATACTCTTACCACTTTTACTTCTCCTGGACTCCTTAATATATTTGTCTTGAGAAATGAATCGCACACAAACCGCGTGAAGTCCACGAAGTCTGTGTCCATACTCTTACCCTTTTACTCACATTTACTTCTCCTGGACTCCTTAATATGTTTGACTCGAGAAATGAATCGCACAAAAACCGCGCGAAGTCCACGAAGTCTGTGTCCATACTCTTACCCTTTTACTCACATTTACATCTCAATACGTTTTGACTGAGAAATGAATCGCACACAAACCGCGCGAAGTTAACCTGCACGAAGGATTAGAGGCGGGCCCCTTGGTGAGACTGGTTGTGTACAGAAAATAGGATGCTTTACGACACAGCTCCTTATTTATGTAGTTAGTAAGTTGTTGTAGTTGTCGATTGCTTTTATATAGCGCTATTCTCCGCTCTTGAGCAGACTCACTGCGCTTGCATGTGCTTCTAAACGAGTGAATAGCTTTTTAAAGCGCATTTTTTGAATATCCACCGAAGTGGTGTAATTACAGTGCTGTTTGGTTGTTACATGGCTGGTGCCACGTGAAACTGCTACCGCCACGGAGCGTTATGTGTACACCATACGACTATATACCATGTCACTTCATGAAAAGCCACATACAAAGGGTACATGCGCGTTTAGGTGTAACCTGCCACCAGCACCTTTGGCAGAATGACCTGGATCTATAAAGTGCTACTGCGGTAACACGGGGTTGGAACGGACTCGAACCCGCGACCTTTCAATCTCGAGTCCGGCGCTCTAACCACTGAGCTATCCCTGCTCCCTAACAGTTCACAAGTTCTTCGACCAGTCCTTATGTGGACATTCCCGACTTCCCAATGAATGTAAGGTCTATAAGGAATGTAAGGTCTATATACCGATTTCCTGATTCCTCAGTGAATATTGCGTAGGGTCTATACACTGACTTGCTGCCTCCTGCCTCCTCAGCGAATACAACTTAGGGCCTATATACCGAGTTCCTGACTTCCCAGTGAACATTGCTTAGGGTCTGTATTCTCAATTGCTGATTCCCCAACGAATACTGCTTAGGGTCTATGTACTAAATACCCGACTTCTCAGTGAATACTGCTTAGGGTATTTATATACTCCATTTCCGACTCCCCAATGAATACAGTTCAGGGTCTATACAATGATTTCCTGACTCCCCAATGAACACTGCTTAGGGTGTTTATATACTGAAGTTTATATACTCACTTTCCGACTCCCTAGTGAATACTGCTTGGGGTCTATATACTGAATTTCTGACTTCTCAGTGAATACTGCTTAGGGTCTATAATATTGAATTTCTGACTTCCCAGTGAATACTGCTTAGGGTATACATACTGTGTGTGTGTGTGTATATATATACACTGCTTAGGGTATTTAGTCAATTTCTGACTCCCCAATAAATACTGCTTGGGGTCTATATACTGCTTAGGGTATTTATATGTGAATTTCCGACTCCCAAAAGAATACTGCTTGGGCTCTATATACTGCTTATGTTATTCATATAGTTAATTTCTGACTCCCCAATAAATATTGCTTGGGGTCTATATACAGCTTAGGGTATTTATATAATGAATTTCTGACTCCCCAATGAATACTGCTTGGGGTCTGTATACTGCTTAGGGTATTTATGTAGTGAATTTCTGACTCCCCAATGAATACTGCTTGAGGTCTATATACTGCTAATGGCATTTATATAGCAAATATTTGACTCCAAAAACAATACTGCTTAGGGTCTATAATAATATGATTTCCCCGATTCCTCTGTGAATGCTGCTGTGCACCAGGCCGCTGAAACATTCCCAGAATACCACCGTCTCCCCTGGCCAGTTGACATGAACGCCTTGTACATATTCTGTCTGTCTGTCCGTCTTACCTCTCTCTCTCTCTCTGTACATCCCCACTCTCTCTTTCTCCGCCTCCCCATATCTGTCCCCGTCTATGTGTATGTATCTCTGCGTCCATCTCGGTATGATTCTCTCTCTCTCTCTCTCTCTCTCTCTCTCTCTCTCTCTCTCTCTCTCTGTGTTTCTCACCCTCTTTCTCTTGCCTTCTCTTTGTCTCTCTATTTCTCTCTCTGTGTCTCTCCCCCCCCCTCCTCCCCAGTCTCTCTGTTTCTCACTCTCTCTCTAGAGAGAGAGAGAGAGAAAGAGGGAGGGAGGGAGGGAGGGAGGGGGGAGAGAGAGAGAGAGAGAGAGAGAGACAGACAGACAGACAGACAGACAGACAGGTGGACAGAGAGAGGTGGGGTGGAGGTAGAGAATATTCGTTCATGTGTAGATGCATTTGGCTTACTCTGTAATTTTATGGAATATTAAATCTTAATTTGATCATTTTTTTAGAATATTCTTTATGGGCTGACATTTGCTCACTTCTGTCTTATACTTTGTGTCTCGGTCTCTGTTTCTCTCTCTCTCTCTCTCTCTCGTGTGTGTGTGTGTGTGTGTGTGTGTGTGTGTGTGTGTGTGTGTGTGTGTGTGTGTGTGTGTGTGTGTGTGTGTGCGCGCGTGTGCTGAGAGAGAGAGAGAGAGAGAGAATGCGCGCGCGCACACAAACGCACACACACACTCTCTTTTTTCACACGCACACGCTGGCACGCACGCACACACACACACACGCACGCACACGCAGTATCAACGACCAGTCAGGCGTGAACAGGGCGAAGCGAGAACTGATGGATCACATCACAGAGATAAGTATGATTCACTGTAAGTATGATTCACACGCATCACGTGTGATGTCTGAAAAACCTGAGAACAAAAAAGAAGCTGAGGGACGTGTGAAGACGAATGAACGTCAGATTCCCTTCGTCAGGCGACTTAGGCACAGCTGTAGGCCATTCAGCTGACAGGCAGCAGCCAACCCTTCAGTGTCAGGTTCTGAGTTCCCACCAGGGAATGACGTCACTTCTGCATCTGTGGGATCTCTTACCGTGGACACACACACACACACACACACGCACGCACGCACACACACCATATGCACACGCGCACACACACACGCACGCACGCACACACACCATATGCACACGCGCACACACACTCATACACACACACACACACACGCACGCACGCACACACACACACACACACACACACACACACACACGAGCGCACACACTCTCTCATACACACACACACACACACTGACACACCTACAGACACGCACACACACACACACACACACACACACACACACAGGTACACATGCACACACACACACACACACACTGAGAGCCTTGTTTTTCTGCATATATATATATGCAGAAAAACAAGGCTCTCTGTGACTCCTGGGCACCGCACCGTGCAGGAAGGACTGAGTATGGTGTCATGTAGAGAAAGTATAACAAAGTCATGGTGTCATGTAGAGAAAGTATAACAAAGTCCTTGACATGCTTGACTTTGTTATACTCCCTCTAACGAAGTGATTTGACAGGGCTCCACAACTGATGTCATACCCTAGCAAACGACAGAATTACAAAAGAGGGAAATCGTCCATGATAACCATTGATAACATGCACCAAGGATTCATCTTCAGTTGGTGTTCTGTAGTGCTTGTTGTTGTTCAGTGTTACAGGTTCTGCTGATGTTAATTTTGTTTGCTTGCTTTACTTCATATACCTTCTTGAGGGTGAGGGAGCAGGAGGAAGAGTATGTGCATGCTGTACTTTGTTGCTGCAGAGGCCTGGGGCTAACTTGAATACTGTGAAGAGAATAGTTACTTTACACTGGAATCAAACCAGTCTTATATATAACAGTTCATCTGAATAAAGTAAGTACTCAAATGAACCTAAGAATACCTTGCACTTCCTGTTCTGGTTGACAAGCACAATGCGCTTGTCAATAACCTGTTTCATCGTGCTGCTGTTCATGCTGCTTTTGGCCAAGGTGGAGGTTGGTGTCTTCAGGGCATGGCCATTTAGCTTGTAGGTGCATGGCTTGCTCCTGCTGTTTTCTGCACTGGACATGGACCATTGCAGTTCCCAGCTGAGGTCTGGAGAGCATCCAGGGCCTGCTTCACACAAGCACACAACTGATCCCCACTCCCCGCCTGTGTATGCTGACAGTGACACAAATATGCACTCCTTGGTGAACACATATACATACAAGAACATATATATGCACGCAAATATGTAACCACCGACATAGGCCAACACTAAACTGAACACACACATAATTATAGCACTCTCTTTCGTGCTTTACTAGGATACTTGAATGCACATTGGCATTGTTCAGTTTTACTTTTTGCCTGCACTGGACTGAATACACACATAAGCTGGAGAAAAAAGAGGAAGATACGAAACTGAAGCATGCAAGCAAAAGTTGAAACTGACCCCACCTGACCTCTTATCAGATTGGGCCTACTATAAACCAATTTTTGTATCTTCATTATTCTATCCTCTCCATTTTGTGTGCGTGTTCTCTCTCTCTCTCTCTCTCTCTCTCTCTCTCTCTCTCTCTCCATACTATTTTCTTTTTCTACAACTGCTTTGCACAAATATGAAAAAGGTAGCTGTTCAGCCATCTATCTCTGCAATACAAGCAAGTAGAGACCAAGGATTCAATCAAAAAAACTATTTCTTGTCAAAAAAGAAAGAAAAAAAGAAAAAAAGGATTATGAGGAGCTGATGGAAGAAGGCTCTAACAGAAAGCATTCAGAGGAGAAATGAGCCCTGCAAGTGAAATATCACTGCAAGAGGCTGACACACACTAGTGTTGTCTTCGCAAAGTTTACAAGCTAGACATTTTTCAAACCAATGTGACATCTATAAGGTGGCAAAATTGGGTCACAGAAACTGGTCACATAATCACTGTAACTGGTCAGACACAAAGCTGTCCGTGTTTACAACTGCTAGAGCTGTACTAACGGAGCTGTATACCCAAGTCCCTTCCCTGTCTAGAACACACACACACATACACACACCAAACATACTATACACACTCTCTCTCAATGTGCTGCATTTTTTGTTCACTTGCTGTTTAGTTATTGTTTAGTTGTTGTTTTTAAATAACAGCCAGTACATGTATCTGATTGACTGCAGATTTTTCCCTCCTGTATATGCTGACCTTAACCAGTAAAATACTGGAAATTACCAGTTAATGTGAACGGTGTAAACAGGTACTTTGTTGTTGCTTTTTACAGTCAATCACGTAGACCTCTCCCTTTGAAGGAACTCCTGTCTACTGGTTTGGCATGGGGATCTTGAGCCTGTTTACGATTACAAGTGAATGTGTGTGTGTGTGAGCCATGTGGAGTTTACCTAGAAAAAGCTATGAAAGTGAAGAACATTAACACAAGTAAATAATCCCATGGAGAAACTTGTGCAGCTGAAAAGAACAGAACCACTGACACTATGTGGGTAGGAAAAAAAAAAAAAAAAGAAAAAAAAAAGGGGAAAAAGGGGGAAGTACTCAGAACAGAAAAGAACCCTATGATGTGCTAAAAAGAACATGACTAAGAAGAGATAGTTCTTTGATTTTAACGTACCATCAACCACACAGGGTCACCTCAGGGCATTGGAAAAAAAACAAAAAACACACAAAAAAAACACTGGAAAGAAAGAAAGTAAAATAACAGAGGTTAAAGGAGCCATGCAAAGTACTACAGAACAGAACCCCAAAAGTGGAAAAGCGAGTGGAACACAGCCTAAAAAAAAAAAAAAAATCATAAAAAGGAGCTACACAAGGTGCTGTGAAGAACAAAAATTTTTAATTATTAAGAAGACAAAGATGGAAGAAGACCTGAAGCAAAATCCCTAGAAAGAACTGAAAAGAAACGAACCACACTAAGTGCTAAAAAGAACAGTTCTTAACTACTACTACTACTAAGAACAGATGGCTGTTTTACTCTCTCTTTTTTTCTTCCTGTTTATTTTTCCCTAAAACATGCATGTTTGTTATGTCTAAAGTTTTTATATGTTTATCTCTGTTCAGGTTTACAGTTGTAATCATCACCTTTAGCTTGTACAGAAACTGGAATAAAAACAAGTTAAATAAAAATAAAAATAGGCTTGGTTTAGTGTTGCTTTACGTCCACAGAGGCGAGTTGGCCTATTAGGGACGGGGACAGAGTGGGAGGGGGGCGAGAGAGTGAAAGGCTTGACCACGGAAACCGCCTGAAAAAGACCAGAGAGACCGTGGACCGCCACCAGAACAATGGAAGTGTTAAGGCTGTGTCCCCTCGCCATTGCCCAGCGACTTGTGCACTGCACAATTGATGTTCCAACTGCTGTGCTGGACAGAGTCACCAAGACAATGTCTGTTGCACAGCTGTTGATGAACAACTTGGACAACTCGAAGCAAAAGACGTCCAACTTGCTCAGCCCAGCTCCATCTCCCTACTCATGATCTCTTCTGGGCAAATGTGAGGGTCCAGCTCCACCTCCCTCCTCTAAGATCTCTTGATCTTTTGATCTCGCCTGGAACCCTGTTAAAAATAGGCAGGAGAAGTCCCTCAAAAGAACCCCTGCAGTGGGAGTAACGCAGATGCAGAAATTAAGGTCCCTCTGTTGAGAACACAGAACTGTGAAAATTTTCCCTTTAAAGCCGGGAGTAGGTCAGAATACAGCCACGCATGCTTCACCTGCTGCCTGGGATTTCTTGCTTGTCTTAATTTCTACCTTACTGGTTCATTCACCTACACTTTCGTTCTCTACTGCCTACATTTTGAACTGCATTAGTTGTGCTTAATGCAGTTTCCCCTGTTGACCCACAGAACAAAAGAGGTAACATTGTTAATTGTCATGACCGACTGAAGCAGATTCCTGTGTCAAGTGCTGTATGTATGCTGTTGACTGTGTTGCGTCCAGAACTGTGATCCAGCTTTTTACTTGTTATTTAGTGACCCATGTTTTGAGCTGGTACACACAAATTGTGAAAGTGTCATTTGTCCTGAGGTGATCTGGTGTGGCTTACACGAAATTAAAATCCGAACACTAACCAACCAAAAAGAAGCACTCAAAAGAAAAAGGAACCCTACACAACATAGAAAACAAAGAACCACTTGTTAGTTTGTTAGTCCTTCAATTTTTATGTTCTGTCAGCCGCACCAGCTAGGTCACCTCTGGATGAATCACATATTCACACTTACTCTACACCAGGTCAAAACACAATTACCAAAACACATTAAACAAAATTAAATAAATATTTAAAAAAAAGGGCTCACTGTTCTACACAGAATGCAATCAATAGCAAACATAAGCAATATCAGCATTTATGTTCACTTACATGCAACTGAGAAATGTACTTCCAGGAGGGTTCTCAGACATTTTTTGCACAGATTTTAAAACACAATTTATGAAATCACAAGCATATATATGACTAATAAACTGGTGACAATAACACAGTCATGTTTGGGTGCCTATTTATATTCTGCAGGCACTCAACACAGAAACCTGTTTAAGTTGCTTGTGATGACAAGCATGGTGATTTGTCACCAAAACATTAAGGGCCACATGAACACTGAGCTGAAATATACAAACAAAAGCCATTGGTAATTTTGCAAAAGACACATTTATTTCAATCATTTACCAACAATTTATACAGGACTCATTTGATTTCAGGTAACAACAAAAGAGATGTGCATACTAAGAAATGACTCCACCTTCCTTTTTTTAAAGTAACAGATGCGACTTGTGTTCATGGCAGTCCACAGTAGGTATGGCTGCCATTATCTGAAAGACATTTTATGCTGCACTGACTCGTGGAAAGGACGAGGGTCTGAAGAGTTTACTCTGCCACACCTGCTGCAGGACACGGGTGAGCTGGAGCTGGGGTAGTTTTTAAGCTTCTCATTGTTCAGAAATGGACAGGAGCCAAATCTGGAGAGTGGGCAGCAAGACATCTGTGATGACCTGAGCTCTGTGAGGAGTGGCACTGTTGTCCTGCAATGTGTAGCACCTGGTCCCATGGCTTGCAGAGCACGCTGGATGAGGGGGCACACAATCTCATCCCTGAAGCGAAGGCCAGTTAGGGAGCCCTGAATGACGTTGAGTAGTATTCTACCACTGAGGTGGATATATGCTGACCCACATCATTACTGATCTGCCTCCATAGCAATCAACCTCCAAAACAGCATATCCAATGAAACCTACCTGGATAAAACATGGAAAGTATTAACATAAAAATGTAGTTTCACATTCACCAGTTTTCAGGCAGGTGCCCTGCATAGTAAGCAAAAACGATTCTAAAAAATTAACAATTTAGGGATTAATTTTTTTTTTTTAAACTGTGACACATTTTCCACTGGTGACCAAACAAGCTGTGAGCAAAAGGCTGATGCAAGTGCAGTCTGAAATGCCTTGGCCATGCATCTGCAATTTTCTTTGCTTAGCTGTCACTGTTCTGTGATATTTTGAAAAAGTACAGTGAAATTTCCTGCTGGCCCTAACTTGTTATGACTAGTATGTCAGCAAGTGTTCCACAAGCATACAGATTCCTCACATTCAAACCATATTGACAAAACGTATCCAGGCCAAAAGATGTGACAGTTTATTAACTGTTTCTTGCAAAGCTACATGTTACTTATATTTCTCTTTACTTTAGTTAATTTAACAATTTCTTTTAGTGCATTACCTGAAGCTTTATAAGCCTTGGACAGTTTGATCACATATGTGACCCTTGTTGAAAACTTTTTGGGGCTGATCAGTATATATATCTATATATTGAGATGTGCTTGCTATTGACTGCTGTCTCCAGAACTGTGACGCAGCTGTATACTTATGACACAATGACTTGTATGTGTTTTAAACTGGTGAAGAATTTAGAAATTTTGATATGTCCTGTGGTAACCTAGTACATTTAAATTCAAGCACAACCCAACTAGCTGAAAAGAAGCACTCAAAGAGAAAAGCACCCTATAGACCTCTAGAAAGAACAGAACCACTTAAAAGAAAAGCAGGATGGAAGACTAAGCACAATCTGTGAAAAGAAGTACTCAGAAGAAAAAGGAGCCCAGCCAAGTATCAATGAGAACAAAAACCACTATGATTATGAACAAGAAGCTGGGTAGAAGAAGGCCTAAGAGAATGCCATATGAAGAACCAATCGGAAGAGATAGGAACTCTATGGAGTGCTACAAAAACAACCACCAAGAAGAACTGGGCAGAAACGGCCAAAGAAACAGTCAGAAAAAGCAGCACTCAGGGGAGAAAGGTGCCCCTGAAAAAGAACAACCATGAAAAAGAACTTGGTAAAAATTTAAAAAGCCAAACAAAAAAGCCATAAAAGGAAGAATATGTAGAGAAAGAGGCAATAATGCATTGCTAAAAACAACAACAACAAAAACAGAAGAGAAAGCAGTAACATCAGTGAAATCACATAGCCGGAGAGTGTGACAAGTGGCATCTTTGTAAAGCAGGTAGTTTTTCTTACGGTGAATCACCGTGGACTCCTCCCCTTGAGGGAACTTCACTCCACCGGTGAAACAATAGTGTGGAGAGACCCTGGGGGATCTTGAGCCTGATTACCACCTGTTTACAAGTGCAATTACACACTAAAAAGACCAAAATCACAAGAAGAGCTGGGACCTGGGTAGAAGAAGTGTATGAAAAAGACCCAAAAGGAAGCATTCAGAATGAAAGGTGCCCTATGAAATGCTAAACAGAGCAAAACCACTAAGCAACAAAATAGCTGGACTGATGACAGCCAAAGTAAAAGCCCTAAAATGAAGCATTCAGATCAGAAATGAGCCCTATGAAAACCACTCTGAGACGAACAGAGCCCTACAAAATGCTAAAAGGAACAACAAAACCACTAAAAAGAAGAGTTCTGACAGAAGAAGGCCTAGCTAAAAGCTCTAAAAAGCAGCACTTGGAGAACACAGACAAGTGCCAAGTGGCATCTTTGTAAAGCAGGTAGTTTTTCATACGGTGAATCACCGCGGACCCCTCCCCTTGAAGGAACTTCACTCCACCGATGAAACAATAGTGTGGAGAGACCCTGGGGGATCTTGAGCCTGTTTACCACCTGTTTACAATTGTGTGTGAAATCACCCTGCCACTGGCTGTGACATGTGGGATACCCTGAAAAGCACACTAAGAGGAGAGAAACACTAGGAAATGCTAACCAGAACAGAACCACGAAAAGAGCTGGGTACAAGGTGTATGAAAAAACCCCAAAGGAAGCACTCAGAATCAAAGGAGCTTTATGAAACACTGGACAAAACAAAAACACTAACAACAATAGCTAGACAGAAGAAGGCCAAAGAAAAAGCCCAAAAATAAAGCATGCAAACTGGAAAGGAGCCCTACAAAAACCACTCTAAGAAGAACAGAACCCTACAAAATGCTGAAAAGAACAACAAAACCACTAAGAAGAAGAGTTCTGATAGAAGAAGGCCTAGCTAAAAGATCTAAAAAGCAGCACTCGGAGAACACAGACAAGTGGCATCTTTGTAAAGCAGGTAGTTTTTCATACGGTGAATCACCGCGGACCCCTCCCCTTGAAGGAACTTCACTCCACCGGTGAAACAATAGTGTGGAGAGACCCTGGGGGATCTTGAGCCTGTTTACCACCTGTTTACGATTGTGTGTCAAATGACCCTGCCACAGGCTGTGACATGTGGACTACCCCTGAAAAGCATACTAAGAAGAGAGAAACACTAAGAAATGCTAACCAGAACAAAACCACAAGAAGAGCTGGGTACAAGGTGTATGACCCCCCCCCCCCCCCCCCCCCCAGCATTCAGAATTAAAGGCGCCTTATGGAACACTGGACAAAACAAAAATACTAACAACAATAGCTAGATAGAAGAAGGCCAAAGAAAAAGCCCTAAAATAATGCATTCAAACTGGAAAGGAGCCCTACAAAAACCACTCTGAGAAGAACAGAACCCTACAAAATGCTGAAAAGAACAACAAAACCACTAAGAAGAAGAGTTCTGATAGAAGAAGGCCTTATAGCTAAAGCTCAAAAAAGCAGCACTCGGAGAACACAGACAAGTGGCATCTTTGTAAAGCAGGTAGTTTTTTGTATGGTAAATCACCATGGACCCCTCCCCTTGAAGGAACTTCACTCCACCGGTGAAACAATAGTGTGGAGAGACCCTGGGGGATCTTGAGCCTGTTTACCACCTGTTTACGATTATGAGTGAAATCACACTGCCACTTGCTGCCACATCTGCAGAACATGCCCCAAAAAGCAGTTGAGAAAAAAGACGAGTCCTACAAAACGCTGAAAAGAATTTAGTTCTAGGATTTTTACATTCCATCAACCATACAGGGTCACCTCAGGACAAATCATACATTCACAGTTACTTTATACCAGGGCAAATGCAAGTATTTTTTTTTTTTTTAATAAATAAAATTAAAGCAGCCCACCGTTCTAGACACAACACAATCAACAGCAGACATAACCAGCATCAGTATTTACATTTCACTTATTTACAACTAATTTACTTTTCTAGAGACAGGATACATAAAAACCTTTCCCTAATCCTTTCAATTTCAGTAATTTTAGACATATTCATCCTTTCACCCCCCCCCCCTTGTATTTGAAAAAATCACACCACAGATGCTTCATCACTACTATCTTCACATACATACACAAATTTTTGAAGAGTTAGTCCCTTCAATATTACTCCTGAGCACATAAGGCTAGGACATGCTGGTATCGTCGACCATTTATTGATACCAGGTTAAAGAAAAATATAAAAATGGACAGATACAATATAAAATAAAAAAATGTTATATAAATGCATGATGGCAAATACCAGTGCCATATGGCAGCAAGCTGCACATACCACCTACCAACTATCATCTCCTAGCTGCTCAACAAGAGCCATACAGAAAAGCCTAGTAGTAGTAATTGGATTTTAATGTCCCGTCAACCACACAGGGTCACCTCAGGAAAGTCAAACTCAGGCCATAAGCAAATACACATTTCTAAACTCTTCTCACATATATATCAACCCTCTGTCAAGTCAATCTACAAAACCGTGACCGTCAGCACAGAAGTGATGGTGAACAATGAAATCGAAATGGTGGTCACAAAGCCGCGGGATCAAAACAAATCTGGTCTTTTGAAAAAGGCACCAAAGCGTACGTGATATCGGCTGAAAGCACGAGAAGTCACAACCACAGGCACAGAGAACTGATAGGTAATGGTGGATTTCTCTCTCTTGCATGCTCTTTCTCACTTCTTCCGGAGAGTGAGAAAGAGAAAAGGCCCCGTGCCTGTGGACTCATAGGCGGCGCCACCATACGGCATAACGCTGGTCAGTGGAAAGTTCGCGTGCACTGTGTGTGGCAGTGCCGGATGTCGCATCGTCGCTGGCTCAGCCTCGCTTGTCATGGGCTGTCTGATGTAGAAATCATGTAGGGCTGATATAGGCCGCCGTGGGCATTTACCGCGCCAGCTTATGTAGGAAAACTATATAAAATCCGGAAGGATCCCATATGGGTGTCTGGGGCCTGAGAGAAAATGAGAATCCCATGTGCGTCCCATATGATTTCGGCATCCATTGCTGACTGGGCAGTAGTTAAGTGTCATGTTAAGCATCACTGCACTGAAAAATATAAACTAAATCCATTGGCAATTTTGAAAAAGGCAATTTATTTCAATTAGCAACAATTTCATAGTTTCATTCAATTTCAAACAACAACATAGACATGCACTCTAAAATGACTCCACCCTTCTTTTCAAAAGTCACAGACATGACTCGCATTCATAGCTGTCAATAGTGGGAATATATTATTGCCACCATTTGATGAAAGACATTTGGTTCACTTTTAAGGCAGGTTCCTTAAACTGAGAAAAGAAACTGTTGGCAAAAAACAGTTAAAAATAAAGAAATCTTGAATTTTTTTTTTACCCACTTACAACACGTACCCACCTGCCGACAAACAAACAAGCAGCGAGTAAAAGGCTGATGCACATGCAATCAATCTGCATTGTTGTGATGATGTCTGTAACCTGCTTTTCATTATCTGTGACTGCCCTGAGATTTTTCTACATTTGTTTGAAAAAGTAAGGTGAAATGATTTTGGAAAACCTGGTGAATGGCCTGGGAAGACAGGTATCAGACAGGACTATGGAGACCTTCTAGCAGTTGGAGAAGCATGCATAGCTTTACTTTGACCTACTCCAGCTTTAAATGGAGAAAATTTCACAGCTCTGGGTTCTCAACATAGGGGACCTTAATTTTTGCACCCACAGTATGCCACTGCAGGCAAACAAAGAAAGCCACCAAGACAACGAGCTGGCAAGAAGAGACATCAGAAAGAAGAAAAAAAAATACAAGACATTTCTGAAGAGAAAGGAGCCCCCCAAACTACTAAACAGTAACATCCTTGTCTAGCATGCACACACACAACACGCACTCTCTTGTTGTGCTGCGCTTTAAAACTGTTGTTTTTGTTTTTGAGAACCAGTCAAACAAAATCACAACCGAAAGTGTGACCATTGCTGATTTTTTGCCCGTATAATATACATGCTGATTTTAACCAGTATATTACCAGTTAATGCAAACCCTGACTACATTACAATAATTACGCCAGCACACCAGTAACAAAGATACAACAAAAATGTCCCTAAATATATTTGTTAAACACACACACACACACATGTACACATGCACACACACACACACACACACACACACACACACACACACACACACACATGTATGTGTGTGTGCATGCACACTCACTCACACACACACACCCTCATGCAGAGTCACATCAATGATGAAGATGGAAGAACAGGAGGGAAAGACATGAAATTTTTGTGGCAGGAACTACAAGAGAACAGAAGAATTTTGAGGGAGGACTTCAAAGACTGGAATTCAGAACATAACTCTCATGAATGCAAGCTCTGTGCTGGTTTCCTTTCAGTGATGACTTTCTCTTACACATTCCACGATGGTTAATTCTTTCTGTGGGGAGTTTCTCGTACAGTCCCATGTGGCTTTACATGGGGAGTTTCTCTTAGTCTTACACACCCTGTGCTGGTTTATGCGGGGAGCACCTCTTGCGTGCCCATGTGCTGGTTTATGCGGGGAGCACCTCTTGCGTGCCCATGTGCTGGTTTATGCGGAGTGCACCTCTTGCGTGCCCATGTGCTGGTTTATGCGGGGAGCACCTCTTGCGTGCCCATGTGCTGGTTTATGTGGGGAGCACCTCTTGCGTGCCCATGTGCTGGTTTATGCGGGGAGCACCTCTTGCATGCCCATGTGCTGGTTTATGCGGGGAGCACCTCTTGCGTGCCCATGTGCTGGTTTATGCGGGGAGCACCTCTTGCGTGCCCATGTGCTGGTTTATGCGGGGAGCACCTCTAGCGTGCCCATGTGCTGGTTTATTATATGGGGAAGTTTCTCTTACATGCCCAGTGCTGGATTACGTGTGGAGTTTCTCTTACACACCCCATGCTGGCTTCTTTCTCTTAGGAGTTTCTCTCATAAGGTCTATGCTGGCTTCTTTATGTAGGGAATTTCTTCTTTACAAAACATAAAAAATATAAAAGTGAACAAAAATGTACATAACCAAGTATTGTTGCTCTTCAAGGCAGAGACGGACATCCAATACAGGTTCCACAAGGTTGCATCATGTCTTCCAGCAGACAGTGCTGAAATAAATACAATCATGAAATGGGTACCTGTTAAACAGTAACTATGCAACTAAACACACACACACAAAATAAGTGATTGAACAATTTAATCCCCCGCCCCCCCTATATAGCCCAATGCCTTCTGACCTAGAAAATGCTGAACATGATAAAAATTAGAGTAATCTTATTCTATGTTAAAAATATAAAAATAATAATGTAATAATAAAAAAAGATTAAACAAATATTTTTTTAGCCCTTTTCAACACAGCATGAAAACTTAAATAAAAATGGAACTACCCCCTCTAAAATTATGCAAATTTCATTTCAAACAGGCCTTCACCACAAAACCCCTATTCCACCACCTCCCCTTCCTCTGGTGCACAATCCTCAGGTGACCCTGTGGACTGGCAGGCATTATACTATATAGTCCAATTACTAACTCTTGTGGTGCTAATTTATACACAATACCACTCTGCAATGCACAATGGAAAAAGAAGGGGGGGGGGGGGGGGATGAGACCATTTGACTGTGCCAGGTTTTCAACACTGAGTACCTGAATTTCTAAGTATGCATGGGAAAAGAATGATCACAATTAGCATTTATATATATATATATAAAAAATATCAAAATACATCTCAAAATGTCCATAGGTGTGTGGAGTACCTTGCCCATCTTCCAACCTATTTACTTACATACTAGTCTACAATGTCATGCACAGCTAACACAGCCATTCACATTTATTAAACTGCATGTCCATTCTCACAATTATTTCCCAAATGCAAGGGCATCTACATGCTGATTTAGTGTATCTGTTCATTTCTATAACTGGCATAGTAGCAACACCCATACTCATTCATTCAACTACTTTTCTAGTCAGCAAATTGGAAACACCAATATACACACATATATATGTTAAGACTTGCAAGTAATGGAAACATAAATCTGGCTACAAATATATGTTACAGGCTTATGCAGTCAACTGGGAAAAGAGTGGCTGTCTCCATGACAAGTCTTGTTTAATTTTTTTTTAAACCTTTGGATCCTCACTAATAATCATTAATTCATTAACCTTGGCATGCCATCCAATCCCAGACCAAGATATGTCTTTTCTCCACAATCAATGAATTTTTATTTTGACATCACCTTGCAATTTATAATAATGAAAAAAGACTTAAAACTGGTTTTCTATTTATTGTACATGCATAAATAATTTCTGTTTGTGTACCCTGCCAGTTTTGTTGGCAAAAGTGTTACATCCACCAAAGAAGTGAACATATTCCGGGAGCAAGTTTCTATAAAGATTTGTAAAACTCTTGACCGGGTGGTACGTCTCAGTGATTTCCCCTTTATTTTCCTGTTGTCTTGGACTGTTTAACCAGAGTTGTCTTAATAGTCAGATCCCCCCAAAACAGCCTGTTGAGTGAAAAAACAGAAATAAGTGCACATAAAGCAGTAAAAAGCACCTTAGTGATTAAATCGCTGCTCCGATTTTTATTATTTTTATTATTACTCTGTGATTATCCCATGACAAGACCCAATTTATTCCCCCCCCCCCCCCCCCCCCCTTGCTTGGGTGCACATTTCTACGCCTGATTAAACACATTTTTTGTCATCCTCGCGTTTGTTTTTTCGAAAAGTTGCAAAGATCTGAAACTTTTGGAAAGTTGCAATTAACTTCTGCGATAGTGTGAACCCACTATGAGTTTCCTCTCGTTTTTCACGCAGCAGATACAATAAGACAATGTGTTGTGGAGTCGCCGCCATTGTATTAAGTAACAGTGCAGCTTATTTGACCGGTTATGTTGTATTAACGGATACACCTTATATATATATATATATATAAATGCAAGCACAGTAACAGGTGTACAAGATGGGCCAGCACTGCCCGCAATTTTTTGTGAAGTAAAATGTCGGCGACTTCCGTTGGTCGAGTTTGCTATGCACGTGCTCCATTGAAGGTACCCAAAGAACGAAAGAAATAAGACACGTTTAACCCTAGTACCAAACCGCGGTAGCCTTGGGGTGCTCTGAACTTATTCAGGCTCATGGTACTGTCAATGTCATGGGATTTAATCCACAAAAACACGCAGACAAGCACACAGGCACACCGGCGCATGTCGCGTCACACTGACCCTAGCTTGCTCGACACAAACACACGCGGCCGTTGGCCCAGTCCGCGTATAAAACATACGCTTTTTGCACAAAGGCAAAATCTGACAAAAAACATACCTGTAAATCTCGTCAAAACTGCTACTGCTGCCTTGCCATTTCTGTATTAACTTCAAAATTTTCAATCTAAATCAACAAGGAGACCTGCTGTCACCTCTCCATGTCGTATGACTGAAAGGCATCACGTGTTCAGTAAAAGGCGCACGAACAGCACGGGCCAAATGGAGCTGCCTCGGGTTGACCAGCCACAGGCGCCCGATACTGTGGACAAATTGTGACAAGGTGGAAAGTTGTCGACAGCAAAGAAGATTCAGTTCTTGCAAGCACCTGTCGCTAGTTTGAAAAAATCTTTCCAGTTTTTCGACAGGTAATTAAGGTTAGAGTTCTGGCACCACTGAATAAAACTGCTGGCCTTTTTTTTTTTTTTGTCTCTTTGCAGTTTTCACTGATCATTGTGGAACTTTTATTCAGTAACATGCACCCATTACAATATATACTTTAACTCACCCATTCGTAACTTTCTTTGAATAATTCCTTCCGGTGGCTTCACATACTGCACCTACCCTCATGCGCTGGGGCAGTTTTTACGTACTATCAGGTGACAATATCAAAGGAAAATAATCAAAAGCAACTTTCAGTTGGCATGAATGACATGCTTGAAACTGGCCAAACTTTTACTGACTAGCAACATTTCACAATTATTTATCAATGCATGTAAGCTACAATTAAGGGACCACACCTATACTGCGATAAACTTTTCACAAAACCAATTCTCCAGCCACTACAAATTAGCAAAGGCACACCAGCCTTTGACAGATTTAGAATGGCTGCCTTAATAATTGATTGTATGATAAGAAAATCAAGTTGCAACCCACACCTTTTAGTTCATATTCAATTATAAGCAGACAGGTAACAGGTGCTGAGACTATGTTTGATGTCTGGGTATGTGCATATATATATACATATGTGTGTGTGTGTGTGTGTGTGTGTGTGTGTGTGTGTGTGTGTGTGTGTGTGTGTGTGTGTGTGTGTGTGTGTGTGTGTGTGTGTGTGTGTGTGTGTGTGTTGTCTTGTTTATTCTGTTTCATTGTGGGTTCTTCAGTTGTATAAAGGGAGTAGAGATGGGGCATCGCTTCTAATAACTTTATACCTTAAATTTATTTGCCTTCAATTTTTATTTTGCCCATGCAGATAGTCATTTTTGTGTGTGACGCTACCATATATAACTTTATTATTCAAGGAAATTTGGATGTGAGTGAAAGGTTTCCTGTAAAGGATGGATGCATGTTGTTTAAAAAAACAAAAAACAAAACAATCAGTCTCTCTTCCGATTTCTTGCCCTGTTTATTGAAAATCGAACACTTGACCGTGAGTGCTGCCATTTTGTGCCCAGTCGTCTGTATCAGTGACGTCATGAACAAGGCTGGAATATCACTATGTGTCAAAATTATCGAATACGGCACGAGCCAACCTTTTCCTGCTCTTCATTATTAACAAGCGAACCAACATGGCTGCGACCCACGAGGAGCTCAAATTCGAAGCATAAACCGTATTTGTTTTGTATGAACTTTGACAGAAAAAACCCAGTGAAGTACGCGGCTGAGAACATTCGCACAGTTTCTAAGTTTTCGGGCCGACTTCTCGGCGTCTTCGGCTCGATTTTCCTTTAAGCCGGGCCGAGACAGACGGACATTACGCATAGCAAAGCCATCTGCTTCCCCCCGCACCCCCCGCACCCCTACACCCCCCGCCACCAGCCCCCTGCCCCCCCCCCACCCCCCCGCACCCCTCTCGTTTTTTCCAGCCTCTGCTGTTCCCCGTCCGCAGGGCAGAAGCCGATAGGCTATGTGCGCTATCGTGGACTCCCCCCCTTCCGCCCCCCACCCACACACATATCTCCCGGACCCACACTACAGCGATTTCTAACACGTTACTCAGAACGATACGGATCTTTGTCCGCAGGGTGACAGACTCCTACGTTGATTTGCCGGGAAACATCGAAATCTAGCGTCACAGTCATTGGTATCAGCCTGTATAGCCTCCGTATCAATAATATATTATAACGACGTCTGACGGTCTTGCAGGCCAGTTCAACTCTGACGTGACGTGACGTGACGAAAACTGCGATTCGACAAAGTCGACCGTCAGCGTTGGAGCAGCAGCTTCTTGTTCTTCTTCTCGATCGCCGCTACACTGAGAGTCCGGTCTGCAAGATGAATGCTGCTGTCTTCTCCAGGTAATCCTTGCTGCCGTAGAGTTTGGTGTGTAGCTGGCCTGCCGTTGGCCACACGTTTGTTCTTGCTGTCTGCAGCTAAAGACGTATAAAAGAAAAACTCCTATACCGCCAGCGCGCAAGAAGAAGAAGAAGGAGGAGGAGGAGGAGGAGGAGGAGAAGAGAAGAAGAAGAAGAAGGAGGAGGAGGAGGAGGAGAAGAGAAGAAGAAGAAGAAGGAGGAGGAGGAGGAGGAGAAGAAGAAGAAGAAGAAGGAGGAAGAGGAGGAGAAGAGAAGAAGAAGAAGAAGGAGGAGAAGGAGGAAGAGGAGGAGGAGAAGAAGAAGAAGAAGAAGAAGAAGAAGAAGAAGGAGGAGTAGAAGAAGAAGAAGAAGAAGAAGAAGAAGAAGAAGAAGAAGAAGAAGAAGAAGAATTGTGCGCACACATAGTGGAACTTTGGGTTTTTCTGCATGAAATGCAATATGCAGCATGCGCCGCACAACTTAAGCGAGCACACACTGACTGGATTTTCCTTAGTGACCGAGAACATTCTTCTACAGTAACTCGACACTCCATCGACCTGTCCAGCAGTTGATCTCTGTCCACTGTGCTATCGAGGAGAGCCAGTAACTGCTCACTTCCGCAGCAGCGTCTGCCCACAACAGTGGACCTGTTTTCTGGAGGTAATGTGGCGTGATTTGGTTACGGAAACTTAATACGTTTTGTTGAAATATCACCCCCCCCCCCACCCCCAAACAACCACAACAACCACACCAACAGTGGACCTGTTTTCTGGAGGTAATGTGGCGTTATTTGGTTATGGAAACTTAATACGTTTTGTTGAAATACCCCACCCCCCACCCCCAAACAACCACAACAACCACATCAACAGTGGACCTGTTTTCTGGAGGTAATGTGGCGTGATTTGGTTACGGAAACTTAATACGTTTTGTTGAAATATCACCCCCCACCCCCACCCCCAAACAACCACAACAACCACACCAACAGTGGACCTGTTTTCTGGAAGTAATGTGGCGTGATTTGGTTATGGAAACTTAATACGTTTTGTTGAAATACCCCACCCCCCACCCCCACCCCCAAACAACAACAACAACAACCACACCAAAAAACTTTGTCTCTATTCAGCCTTGTGAACTAACCTGTGCTAATCATTTGCGTTCTTTTTGTTGTTTCCTGTTGATCCAGGTGGTTTACAACTCATTTTGGACACATCCTCCGGTGGTTGCTTGGTCTCTTTTGTTTTTGTTTTTTGTTCTTGTTCTTTTTTCTTCTCTTTCTTCTTATCATCATCGCAGTTGTCGTTTTCGTACCAATCCTTGTCATCATGATTCAGACAAAACTGAATGAAAATCACCTGGAGGCTTTTATTTTCACAAGTAAACCTATACTATGTATAACCGGGTTTGAAAATGCAATGGGAAAGACAGAAAAGTACTCTTTCTTCCTCGTCACATTTGTTCAACAGATCCAACAAAAGCATATGTTAACAAAATCGTATTTCAGTTAATGGACAGATCAGTTCTGTTCAGTTCAAGCCTATGCGCTCGGAAAAGCCCATATGAGCTCCACCCCGTCTCTCAGAAGTTTCCCCAACGTTGCCTTTGAAACGGTTACAATGTTCGTCTGACTGACGATGGCCCTATCTCGTACTTTCAAGGAAGATCGTCTAGCGCTTCCTCTTTCAACGCCTCTCTCATCCAGGCGATCAATGGTGTGATGTCCTTGGCTTTGTGCCCGAAGGTAGTGTCTCAAGCTTCTCAACACTTCAGAACTTCCGAGAAGCAAGACAAATAAATGACAGTTTGTAACCAACAGCAGATGGGAACACGTTTTGGTTTGAGTGACTGACTCACCACAGACCGCTGGAGAACGGTTTTGAGTGACTGACTCACCAAAACCCGCTGGAGAACGGTTTGAGTGATTGACTCACCAAAAACCGTTGGAGAACGGTTTGAGTGACTGACTCATCAAAACCCGCTGGATCATGGAAAACGGTCTGAGTGACTGGCTCACCAAAAACCGTTG
>OY757546.1:19906846-19934346 GCA_963584105.1 Alviniconcha strummeri | reverse complement strand
ACATCAGTCTGGGCTTCCCATTACATGTTTTGTAGCAAGTTATAATAATAATAGATTATTTATGGCGCCCCAGCTCGTAAGAGCACATAGAGCTTACAAAGACATAAGGATACACTCATTTCATCACACACACACACACACACACACACACACACACACACACACACACACACACACACACACATAAACACACACACACACACATAAACACACACACACACTCTCTCTCACACACACACACACACACACACACACACACACACACACTCACACACAAACACACACGCACACACGCCCTCCCCCACACAGACAACACACACACACACACACACACACACACGCTACACACATACACACACACACACACACACACATATGCACACACGCCACACACACACACACACACACACACACACACACACACGCTACACACACACCCATACACACACACACACACACACACACACCTATACACACACGCCACACACACACACACACACACACACACACACACACACACACACACACAAACACACACACACACACACACACACACACACACACACACACACACAGACACACACACACACACACTACAAATACATGCATTACTGGTGATGGACTGGTAAAACGACAGATCAGTGTAAATAACAGAACAGATGGGTTTTCGGTTTTGACTTAAAAGAAGAGAGTGAAGACGAAGGGAGTTCCAGAGCACAGGCCCAATGTATTGAAAGGATCTCTTCGCCAGTGTCCTTCTGCCCATCCTAGGAACACGGAAGATGCGAGTATCGCAGCTGAGCGAAGACAGCGAGAAGGAGAGTAGAGATGAAGCAACTCAGAGAGGTATGCAGGAGCTGTACCAGAAACAATGTGGAAGCAGATGAGAGTTATTTTGCATTGCATTGAATCCGGTTCATTCAGTCTGTTAGGAGGATGGCATGAGTTTGTCCCTTCTTGAGGCAGTCCAGTGGAAACAAACACACAGACAGCAAAAACAAGCACAACATGCGAATTTTGGGGGTAATCCCCCTTTCGCAAGCTGCAAAACAATACTTACGTTGTTTTTGGAAAACAGGTCAACCAAAAGCTGGTATGTATCCTACTTCTCAATAAAATTTTGTCACTGTTTAACTGTTGTTTAGGTATTGTTTTGTAGCTTAAAAAAGCGGTATCCCGAAAATGTGCAGGGGATGAAGGGGTTTGTTTGTCATGGTCAGACATACGTCGGTAACTGCGAGTGAAATAACCACAGAAAACATCAGGAAGCTGGCAAGACGGGTAACTGATTGGTAGGAAGACGAGAAGTTTTCTCACGGCCGCTAAGCCGTTTACAGACACTGAAAAGTTGTTTGCTGGAGGAGACATAGCTATCTGAGTAGAGGAAAATCTGGATTTGGTTGTCTGGACAGTCAACCAGTCGCGAAGCCACCCCCCTTGACCTAGTTCCTGTCGCGATGTGTTTACTTCGACTGACAAACAAGCAGCAATGGTAGCGTCTCGAGTCGTGCGATGATTTGAACTTATCAACATCATAGACAGCGACAGAGAGCAGACTTTTTCAGCAATGAGGTGGCCAGTGTTTTTTTTTAGTGTGAAACTGCTTCACGCCGCTCAGCAGAAGTTCGATGCTTTGAGCGTTCGTGTATAGGAGTCACACCAACTCAGTTTCACTATCAGCGCGCCGAACACCGTTTCACTTTCAGGTTATTTGACTTCCACAGTTTGTAAAGCAGAGTGTTCTCAGTTCTTACTGATCAGTATGCACATTTTATTTACTAACAGAGTTATAAACAATTGCAAGAACTTGTGGCCATCCGACAGTGTATTAGCAGGAACACTAAACCTCTTCAAAATTTTTAGATCAGCATTGGGAACAGAAAATATCTAGCACAAGATAACTGATGAAAACAAGCCGGGTCAATACACGCAGCACTCTGAAGAAGAACAATGTTGACCATGATAATTGAGAGACACCAAAATGCGACTTAGCAGTCAATAGGGTAAGAAGCCTACAAACCGTAACTTGATATGATGTGATCTGTCTGTGGGTTCTCCATCCATAGAATGTATAAAATATGAGAAGAATACTCTCTCTCTCTCTCTCTCTCTCTCTCTCTCTCTCTCTCTCTCTCTCTCTCTCTCTCTCTCTCTCTCTCACACACACACACACACACACACACACACACACACACACACACACACACACACACACACACACACACACACACACACACACACACACAAACACACACAGGCAGGTACACGCTGACATGAAAACAGATCGTTGTTGTTGTGGTAAACATGAAATTTAGGTCTTGGGCGTTAACACGGAATTAGCCTTTTGTTGCGTTTTGCTCCCTTTCCACAACAGATCTCTATACTAGTGCAGTAAGCTCTGTGATGATAGAAGTACTACTGCCACTAAGTAGATCCCACACCTACTGCAAACAGCAAATTTATTTCTGTACCATTCATCCTCACACAATCGCTTTACTGCAAGAAACCACCAGAAGCACACACTAAAAAATAAAATAAAATAAAAGCACTGGCCTTCGTACAAACGTAGCGATGACAGTTGTAATCGACCCTGCCCAGAAAACACCGGATCCGGCCAAATTATGGCTATTACGGACAGTGGGCAGCCGGAATGGTGGGGTTGTAAACTCCCTTAACTTTTGCCCTGCATCGCTTACGTCCATTGGCTGCCTTTACTTCCGGTGAGTACTTTCTTCACAATGGAAGGCGGTGACAGTGAATCCGCAAATTTTACACTGCCAACTTTAAAGGCATTTTTGGAGGCCTGTAGTCATAATGTGTTTGGCAATAAGCAATAACTTGTTGCTTGTGCTATAGGATGCCCCAAAACGCATTTTTTCTGCGAACTTGCGAACTTCTGGTCAGCCAAAAAACGACGCAAAGACACTTTTTTTTTAATCCTCCATCCCCTTTCCACGGTATTTGTTTTGCAACTGCAACAGTATTGGAATTTGTACTGCTTCGTGATTCTAGGTTCAACTTCAACTGTTATACACAGCGTGAAGCAACGCCTACTCAGAAATCAGCCCGGAAGAGCGCTGCGACATCGTGCACGAAAGATTACAAAGCGCATTCACTCTAGCAAACCAGCTTCACTGAATCGCCCAATAGGTCTACATCGTATAAATTAATCTCATAGAATGCAAGTACTAGTATTAATGGCATAATAACTTAAATAAGTATCTGCAGCAATGTCTAACCGAAGCTTCTTGCACCAGGCTAATATATATATATTTATGCTGGCTGAGTGTTGCCCTAACTGTCAACCCCAACATTCATTATGTGAGACAACTCAAACATAGATGCTGTAGGCCACCATTTCTGAAAAAATTGTTTATCATGAATTTAGGACACTAAGCTGTGCAACCAAACTAGATTAAAGGCCAAGTCCAAGGTTTGGGGTGATTTTTGACACAATTTCCGTTAAAGTTCACTGAGAACAATGATGTAGGCGAAATTGTCATCTGAGGGTTATAAATGCACGAAAACAGGCATTTTCTGTCGTACCGAAAGCGTCGCCATGACGCTAAAAATCATGTGCACATATGCGCACTACGTCACTCTGGGGAGTCGCTGCAAAATGGCTAGTAGCCACAGGGTAGTTGGGCCTTTGTTATTTCCTCCTTGTTATTTCATCTTTCTCGAACCTTGTTAGGTGCATGGCGTTTCAGTCTTTTTCACTGTGTTTACTCTAGCTTTCACAACAGGCTAGACCTCATCAGGGAGCCTGCCTTTTACTGGGTGTTTTATTTTCCCAATTTATCCTTGTTTGTTTCATCATATGTAAAAATGAAAAATGTTTGTTCGTTCTAGTTCAGTAGACTAGTGATTTTGTGGCCTCACTGGGTTAGTGTTTGGGGTTGGGCTAGTTACCAGTTCTTGCCATTCATTGTTTTTTCTCTTGGTTTGCCCTTTTGTTTCTGGAGTTATATCGTTTGTTTACGATGTACGAGTGAGGGGGGTAGTCTCGATGTTTAACGAGACCTCTCATAATTCTTTCTTTGTGTGGGGTAGTTTGTGAGCATCCGTTGCCCTGCCGTGTTGTTGTCACTGCTAAGTGGGTTGTATCATGTACACGGATTACGTGTATCCAGCCTTTGTCGCGTTGCTCGCTGACATTACTTGCCTCCTCTTTCTTTTTAGAAAGTGTTGTTGTTATATCTCTCTTTTCCCCTTCTTTTTCACCATGCGTTCTTTCTTTTTTATCTTTGGTTTATCGGCCAATTTGTACCCGCTTGTTAGCTTGCCTGATTAGGGCAGCCATTTTGTATTTCTCTTGTCGTCTGCATTTGTTTACATCCCGATCCTTTGTCATCGGTAGTGCTGATTACCGTTTTGCTTTATCAGTCTGCAGCCTTTGTTTTTCTAGATGGAAGCTGGGTTAGTGAGGGGTTTAGATTTAGTTATAGTTAGTTTGGCTTTCCATCTGTTTGTCGTTGGCACAGTTATTTTTGCTCTGTGCTCTTCTGAATGTAGTCGTCCACTCTTCTGTTGCAGACAGTAGTCTATTAGACTGTTGTGATTTGGTGGTGGGTTTTTTTCCACCTTATGCTTGCAGGTAGGCAATCATTTGGGATTTTGAGGTGGTTTCAGCTGTTTCGTTTCTTTCATTTGGTGTCAGCTGTTTTAATTGCTTGACTGATTGCAGCCATTTTTCGTTTGCCACCAGCATTTGTGGTTTGGTTTCTTTTGCTTTGCCACAGGCATTTGTGTACGGTCTCTTTCTTTGACGGCCTTTTCTTCCGTAAGCATTCGTGTTAGACTTTTTGTCTCTGCCTTGTTAGCACTTGTTTGAGAGTATCAGTGTATCTCTCAGTTTTTGGTATCATGCTGTGTGCTTGCTGCTTGTTAACTTCATCCTTGGAGATTCGAACTGGATTTTTCTCCAAGTCAGTTACCCTGTGGACAGCTCTACAAATGCTGCTTTGAAGCAAACCCCATTTGGTATTCCGCATAAAGTTTATGAAATCGCACCCAGCGAAGTGCTGGCTACACAAATGGGCGTTACTGAGGTGCAGCATCAAAGTGAGTTCGTTTGAATTGTACAAATGTGACCCATTTTTGCCTCACAGTGGGTTGATTCCGTAGGAACTCGTGCATAGTTATGCTTTGGGTTGCTTGTGAGTTGTTACAGTTTGCTGCAACACAGTAGGCTGGCACGGTTAGAGCTTTTTGTTGACCAGGCGCATATACATTCAGTGAACAATCTAAGATGGCAACTGCACTGACTCCCCAGGCTGACATCACTTCCGAGAAAGTCATGTGGCTGATGGAGAACCCAAGACAGCAGTCTTGGCCAGCCTACAGAAAATAAAACCGATTAAAAACCAATATAAACATTTATTTTTATTTTTAATTTCAAATCTCAAACTAGTGACTCATTTGTCAATCATTTCGATGGTCATTTTGCATACTTAAAAACCTTGGACTTTTCCTTCATTTTTGTACCAAATACACCAGACTGAAAACATTCACCAGTGATCTCCCCTGATGACATGAGCTATAATAAATTAGCATCTTTTGTTTTGGGGCTGTAAACGCCGTAAAACGGCTGTGCCATCTCTCTCTGTATTATTTCACATCCACTCCCTTCCCCCTCACGACAGCATTTTTAATAGAATCCACCACAAAAGTAGGCCTGTAGCTTGTGTAGCCTGATGGACAACACCACTATCCTATTGCATCCAGCCCCTCACCATGTGTAGGACACACAGACACGCCCACACCAAATGCTTATGGTCCATGGCATGTGACACAAGACCCAGGACTGGATTCCTTTTTCGTGTGATTGTGCACATGCCAGTAATTTATGGGATGTTAATTGCTATAAATCGACTAAGATAAAAACTTAAAACAAATTAGTGCCCAGCTTTGCACAATGAATATGGTTCTTACTGAGCATAGCCTGTATACCATTTCCCATGACCTTGAAAGTTACTTTTTTTGAGATTGTTTGCAGACCAATATTAATGGTCACTGGTTGTTAGCTGACCAAATATTCAGCTTGCTAGTTGTTCATAGAAGTTTCTCCTCTTGTAATCACAACTTTTACGTCTAGCATTGTAACAAGATCTTAAATATGACGATGACATCATTGTGATGTTCCAGGAGCCATTTGCAAGAATGTCTGCTCAGCTGGAGCTACAGATGCTGAAGTTAATGGCAAAATAAAATGCTGGCTCAAGTTTGTGGCAGATGAGACTGAGAGAGAGATGGATGGAGGAAACAGAGGCTGGATGGACATGCAAGATGGGCCACTTCTGCGGGTACTAGCTGAAAAAAGGTATGTGATCATCAATTTTGGGCTGGCTGGCAATTTGAGTGTTGGTGTGTTGTGATTTTCTTGGACACCAAAAATGTGATGACTCACCAGCCCCCGTAGCGCAGTGGTTAGCGCAGTGGTTAGCACGTCGGACTGTGGGTCGGAAGGTCTAGGGTTCGAATCCCATCAGAGTCATGCGGGTTTTTTCAGCCCTGGCTGGCTCCCACCCAGAGCTGGGAGTGCTGTGGGCCCAGTGGTAAGGCTGGAACCACACAGCCGAGCTTCATCCACTCCACGGATGCGTCTTTGAGAGTGTTGTTCTAATTACTTGACCAACACTGCAGGTGCCGCAGTTCCCGGGCCTGGTTAACACCGGGATAATTATGACAGTAAGCATGGTCTGCGGCCCTGTCAAGTAGTCTCAAACCGAAAATGGACCTCCATAGCATCATCAGTTATCATCCTCATCCTCATTGATAATGGCATAAATAAATAAAAAATGAATAAAAAGTCTCAGCTTCTGTAGCCCTTCATGCCACACTCTCGTGGTGGCCTCAGTCTCGGTGTTCGTACTTCCTCCCCTGCCTTAGGCAGTTCTGACCAAAGCCCTCAACGTCAGACAGGCCACATAGGAGGATTGGTGGAGGGATGTAGCGGAGGCCTGCTCTCTAGAGGGACGCTCACTCAGTCTGACTCTGCGACTTAGCTAACATTGTCGTCAGCAGGGGGCACAGTAGGTGGTGTCCTGCGTATGTTGAATCAGAACAGGCACTACTGAACACCACCGAAGTGACTCAGCAGCAGTGCAGTGTTTCCTTTGGATGGCAGCCTACCAACGATCTGACGTCTCCTCATGTGGACCTCTGGGGGCGGGGCCGCGATGCGGAATGAGACCTGGGTGTGGCCGAAGGTGGGGGATGCCGGGACGAGCGACGCGGGAGCAGTGCCTCTGAGGTCGGCACAGATGATGGGACAGATTTTGTTTTGTTTTGTTTAAATGTGATGACTCAAACTTTGCATTTATTTGAACTCAACCATTGTCAGTGATTGTGTTGACCATGGTTTAGTCAGTTTCTTAGAATACTGTGTCACAGAAATATTTACTATGGTGCAGTCTATGCCCAGAATATTGAAATCCCTCAGATTATTGGAACATTTCTGCATGATCTGTGCTGGTGTATTGGGTCCTTTTTATTTTTTTTATTTTAATTTCATTATTTATGTTTGTATTTTTTTTTTTTTTGTTGTTGTTGTTGTGAATACTCAGAGAAAGCATCTCCTAGCTCTGTGTTGTATTATACACAAGGGGAATTATATTGTATATTCTATACCCTCAGTAACAATTAAGTTGGTAACTGGTATACTGGAATCACTATGTCCATCTGTGTGTCCAGGCTTTGCTCAGATGATATTCTCTGAACCTTTCAGTCATTTGCAACCAAACTTAGTATGGTGGTGGATTATCTAAGTGTCCTGCCCCCCATTACTGTTTTCAAGGGCAAGGTCACAGTGAAGGTTTATGTAATCAGAATATGACTTGGGACTTAGATTCATTTCTATCCAAGCTTAGTTTGATGGTAACCAAAGAAAATATTAGATTGCTGTGTTCAAGCAATGGTCAGGGTCACAATGGTGGTTTAGAATTTCACTTAAAGGGTCATCCTGCCTATTGGGCGATTCAGGCGGGTTGTTAACTCCTTTGACTTTTGCCCGGCATCGCTTAAGTCCTTTGGCTGCTTTTACTTCCGGTGTGTACTTTCTTCACAATGGAAGGCAGTGACAGTGAATTTGCGAATTTTACACTGCCAACTCTAATGGCGTTTTTTTGAGGCCCGTAGTGATAATGCGTCTGGAAATAAGCAATAACGTGTTGCTTGTGCTATAGGATGCCCCAAAACGCTTTTTTTTTTCTTCTACGAACTCGCGATCTTCTGGGCAGCCAAAAAAAAATGACGCAAAGACATTTTTATTGTCTTTTTTCCTCCACCATCCATCCCCTTTCCACGGTAATTTTTTCAACTGCAACAGTATTGGCATTTGTACTGCTTCAATTCTAGGTTCAACTTCCACTGTTATACACAGAGTGAAACAACGCCTGCTCAGAAATCGGCCCGGAAGTGCGCTGTGACCTTTCGCAACTTCTTGCACGAAAGATTATAAAGCGCATTTACTCTAGCAAACCAGTTTCGCTGAATCGCTCAATAAATAGCGGGCCCAGAAATTTGAAACAAATTCTCTTCAAAGTATGACACGCTCACATCGCTGCTGGTTTATAACAAATATATGGAAATCAGACCATCGCGTAAATATGACACTTGGCACAGACATAAAATTCACTCTCAGCTTTCTATCTGCTAAATTATTATATTGATGAAAGTAAATTTTGTCATATTTCAAGATTCAACAGCTTTGAAACAAGGGCAATTTGAATAAAAATGGGCGCCAATCTAGTGACGTGGACTGTGCTGTGCTTTCAGTAAATTACTTTCAAGCAGTTACTGAACTGTGTCTTTCTGTGATTTCAGTAAATTACTTTCAAGCAGTTACTGAACTGTGTCTTTCTGTGCTTTCAGTGCATTACTTTCAAGCAGTTACTGAAGCAGTTACTGAACTGTGTCTCTCTGTGCTTTCAGTGCATTACTTTCAAGCAGTTACTGAACTGTGTCTCTCTGTGCTTTCAGTGCATTACTTTCAAGCAGTTGCTGAACTGTGTTTTTCTGTTCACAATTTTCGTTCCTCAAGCCCTGCCCATTTGCCCAAATTGAGCTTGACGGGAGTGTGCACATGCAGATTTTCACAGCCCAAAGGTATACCTTCAGGAACCAAGGTTTTAATGTTTGTTGATCCTATATTATTTGTACTGTAGGGGAGCGGGGTGGGGAGTAAGGGAAGCAGGATGGAAGCATGAATGAAGAGTCACAAGTCAGAGGTTGCTATAACATAACTTTTTATTTGCACACCAACCAGCCAGGAAACAGTGTCTGTGTTAGAAAAGACAAAAGCAAACAAAACATTTAGAACATGAAAGCAAATGTAAAGACTAAACAACAGCAATTATCTAATAAAAACAGTAGCCATGTAGTTTACCTGTAGGTTACTATAATACATAATGGTAACCATGTGACAAAATGATTAATAATCAAGCACATAAATGGTGTGCACTTAAAACCAGTATCTCACAGTATCGCGGTGAATATACAAGAGACGGCCAGTCAATTAACTGATGAACTCCCAGTATATAATAGCATACAATAAAGTAACAGTAAAAAATACGGATTACCAAGATCATTCTTAACTAAACAGGAAGAGTGAGATAATTGTTACAGCAGTTCCACTTAAGCACACAACAAGACAGACAGTGACACGGGTGGCACTTGGGACCACGCCGTGATCGGGAGGAAGTCAGTCATAAACTGACCGGCTCCAGCCTCGTTACTCAACGCGTGTACAAAAGGGCTACAGCATGTTACTGTTACTGACTAGCAGATCATATCTGTGAACGTCAAGCGTCTTACTGACGCGGGTAGCGCATCAAGAATCTAAGCTGCTGATCTGGCTGCGCCTGTCTGCTCGGTTAGTGAACAGAGACAAAGACCTAATTGCCGCTGCTGACGCACCGACCTGTTCCGGTACACGCACAAAGACCCGGAAAGGGTTTACAAGCTATAGTCTGCGTGCCCAGGACTCGGCCATACAAAAGCCAGATCAAAACAAAAATAACGTGTCTCACAGTTTATACAATCACCCCTATGCACTAAACCATAATCAACTAGTACAATTCGACAATATGAAGTCAACATCTTCAAAGTGTTAGCCATAATATACCACCGATTACAGGTAGAAAAACAGATCGGTAGAAAACTAAACAAATAAGTTACGCCGCACAGAGATCTGCACGGTCGCACGAAAGAACCATACCCTACTGGGGGATAACCGTTTACATCACTCCAACTGAACATCCAACAATGACAGCATAACATACTAGCTACGAATCATTTTGGAAACACCGGTCATCCTGTGGCATAAAGGCTTAACATTTGAACGCACAAACAATGTACACTGACACCGTGGCGGCTGCAACCATTCCGCAGCAATAACGCCGAAATTACCCACGTGTTCAAGAACCAATATCAAGGCACGTTGTGAACATGGTAACATTATAAACATACATCATTTACATCAATGAGAAACAACAGAACAACAAGCCATAGAAAAATAACTACCTACAGGCTCTCCCTGAATCAGGTGCATAGGCAGCAACTCGAACTACTACTAACTGACAACCTGCTACAGCAGGGACGCTGGGGGGAAAGGGCCGCTGCCGATGATGATGATGAAGTGTTGCTTAATGTCGTCGGATGTCGGCTGACATATTAGGGACAAGCTGTGACCAATGCCGAAGCATGGTTCAATATATCTTTACTTCCGCGGAAGCCAGAAGGCTCGTTAGGACGGACAGCCCAGGACGGCCACCTCGACTCTCACACAGCTCCTGGACTATGACGCTGCCGGTTTTTTTTTTTTTAGTTGGTTTGGTTTAGTGTTGCTTTACGTCCACAGAGGCGAGTTGGCCTATTAGGGACGGGGACAGAGTGGGTAGGGGGCGAGAGAGTGAAAGGCTCGACCGCGGAAACCGCCCGAAAAAGACCGGAGAGACCGTGGACCGTTAGGACGGAGAGCCCAGGACGTCCACCTCGACTCTCACACAGCTCCTGAACTATGTGTGACTTGTGCACTGCGCAATTGCTGTTTCAACTGCTGCTGCCGTTCGTTCGTTCGTTCGTTCGTTCTGTTTTTGCTTAATGTCCTCAGATGCTAAAAGCATATTAGGGACAATCTATAAAGTAAGCTTGTTTTGGATATATTATAGTTAAAACCATTGGGGAGACGGGGGGGAGGGGGGAGGGGCAAGCGAAGTAAGCCTGGTCCACTTGCGGATCAATATTTGGATCGGGACATGAGGTCGCTGGAACAAAGGGGGAATGAGAGGTGAGGGGAGGGATGAGATGGGTCCACCTGCGGATCAATACTAGGGTCAGGGTGCTGGGTCGTCTTGGCTGTACTGGGGCGTTCACTTGAAGAACTGAGCAGCACGCTAGGGGTCCGGTTAAAAAATCGTCGTCCACTATTTACAGTTAAAAACTGGGCTGCAGATTAAAAAAAACTTTCAAGGTTATGTCGGCGGGCTGCACAACATGTCATATATACAATCGGCACACACAGTATTTACAGTTAAAAACGTCGAAGACGCACATGGTAGTTCACATACACTTGTAGTAAAATCGAGGCCTGTAGTCAGGCGGCTAAAAATACTTGGGTATGCAAGCATACACTTATGGTGGTCGCTGGAATCAGGTCCAGCAGACTAGAACTGGGTGCTGGAAACACGGAAACGTTCGCCCCTTCCTCCACCGCCGGGATTAACCCGAGCTGCGGGAAAGCGTTGAACGTAGCCGGTGGTCCCGCCCACTACAGGTAGGCTACCAGTAGACAGGTGTAGACCAGTCTGGCTGCAGCCCGCAAGAGGCTCCATCCTTCACGCTGGTAGCACACTGCCAGGCTCTTTGTACACAGGGGCAGTCCCACGCTGCGTAGTTTCCCGGTTAAAGGCTGGAAGTGGTCTGAACATGAGGTGCAGGATATATATATAAAATTTATAAAAATCAAAGAAAAACAACAAGTTGGCATAAAAGTCCCAAATTTTCGGCTGACGCCTTCCTCGGGAATTATTCTTAACAAATGAACGAGGGTAAAAACACAGTTTACACAACGATTCTAAAATATCAGGTGACTAGAACGCGAAGAATAAAACAACAACGACTAAGATCGAATTAACAGTTATATATATATAAGAAACATTCTATCAAAAAAACTAAATCAAGGAGTGTGTGTAACTTTAGTTCTAACTCCAGTGTGCAGAGAAAGTAGCGAGGCTGACAATGGAGTAACCTACTTACAAATATTGACGGAGTTTTTGTTGTAGGTGGAAGGATCAAAGCTGGTCGCGGTCACAAATGACATTTTGCGAAAGAAGTTCGACCACATTGTCTACGTGACCATTGAGAGTAACTGGGGAAAAATAATAATGACGAAAACTTGTTAGGCGCATGGTATGCCATAAACACCAGTACGCGCTATACAATGGAACAGTTTGATCCCCCCCCCCCCCCCCCAAAAAAAAAAGTCAAGGTCAGACCACGTTTACCTTCAACCCCATCAAACCATAGCAGTCTTCCATCAAACGTCCCCAGCAGTCCGTGCGCACGTAAAGCTGCCGACAAGTTAGTGCTTTCACATCTATTGACCTGGATGACATCACGTGAGTGTTTAAATGAGCAGGTGAACGATTTAGCGGAAGCCTTCTTCAGGGTTCCTTTAAGTGCACACGGACTGCTGGGGACGGGGAGCACAGAGCGAAGTTTTTATCAGTATCTCTGATCCCGGTTAACACGTGACGACGTACAGACAAGTATGGACTGGGTTCTGCCGTCAGTTCCGTGTCCAAAAATAACTAACTTGTCAGTGGCGCAGAGCAAGGGCACTCTGTATGTACAGATAAACTGTACAGATTACTCCTTCTTAACACTAACAGGGCGCCTAAAAGAGGATTTACTATTTACAGAAGCAAACTATTAAATGCAGCAGAATGTGACGAGCTCAATGGTTCGGTCTTTCAGGAGAGCGTATGGTGTAATTTTACGGCAATGTCCACTTTTAGCCCCATCGGTTTGCGGTCCTCAAATGGTATGAGAATGTGTGTGTGTGTGTGTGTGTGTATACTTGTATGTGTGTGTGTGTGTGTGTGTGTGTGTGTGTGTGTGTGTGTGTGTGTGTGTGTGTGTGTGTGTGTGTGTGTGTGTGTGTGTGTGTGTGTGTGTGTGTGTGTGTGGACGGAATGAACTTAACTTATACACTACGCTGGCATATCCACGTATCAGTTCATTCCGTACTATTGGGCGATTCAGCGAAGCTGGTTTGCTAGAGTGAATGCGCTTTGTAATCTTTCGCGAAAGAAGTCGCGAGAGGTCGCAGCGCGGCACTTCCGGGCCGATTTCTGAGTAGGCGTTGCTTCATGCTGTGTATAACAGTTGAAGTTGAAATTAGAATTGCGAAGCAGTACAAATGCCAATACTGTTGCAGTTGAAAAAATTACCGTGGAAAGGGGATGGAGGGTGAACAAAAAGTGTCTTTGCGTCGTTTTGGGGCTGATCAGAAGATCGCGAGTTCGTAGAAAAAATGCGTTTTGGGGCATCCTAAAGTACGAGCAACAAGTTATTGCTTATTTCGAGACACATTATGACTACGTGCCTCCAAAAATGCCTTTAACGTTGGCAGTGTAAAATTCGCAAATTCACTGTCACCGCCTTCCATTGTGAAGAAAGTACGCACCGGAAGTAAAAGCAGCCAAGGGACTTAAGCGATGCCGAGCAAAAGTCAAGGGAGTTAACAATCCCACCTGAATCGCCCAATACACAAGCACGCGCACACACGCATCTTCAAACCATTTGAGGACAGCGAACTGACGGGGCTAAAAGTGGATACTGCCGCATCTTCAGTTCTGTTCTTATTATCGTTTAGTAAATGTATTTCATCGAATTACTGTGGATCTGCCCGTCATCTGCGACGTCGGCCAGTTCGAACTTACGTACGAAGGAAGACAATTCTCACATGAGCGATTCGGGCTCGATGTAAACGTGTATACATGCGTTTTACCAATTTTTCCCCTTAGGCGAGCAAGTTTTCCAGACTTATATATTTAAACTCTATTTGTTTTATTTTCATTCATTTATTTGCGCAGTGTAGGCTACCCGGCGATTACAGACCCACCACATCGTTCACGCATTAAAGGACACAATTATAGAAGCTCAAACAGCTTAGATGTACCAGCCTGTGTAAAAAAAAAATGTTCGCCTTCAGAATCAGAGTCGTGAACAGCTGGAACTCGTTTCCGCCCGAGATTGTCGACACCCCATTCATGCAGGCTTTCAAGAGCAGGTTCAACACCACTGGAGAAGACGAGAAATTTCTTCACTGAGTTTTGCCCACCCACGCAGTGACCTCAGTGTTGAAGGTTAAGTTAGAATAGCTTTGGCTGGCAAAAACCAGATAACGGCTTTTAGCAAATAAAACTGATTACCATATCATAAGTCTCCCATTGATGAGTTCAAAATGGCTGAGGCAGCAGACAATAGGTACAGCAATTTAAGTAGGAAATGACAAGAAGACCACAGCAAGGACAGATGCACTGTTCTAGGTTACTGCTCTAGGATTGGCCATTCTCAAAATAACAAGCAACCAGGAAGATATCACTATTTAGAAACAAAAATCGTAGCAAGCAACCAGGAAGATATCACTATTTAGAAACAAAACTCGTAGCAAGCAACCAGGAAGATATCAGTAACCATTGCTAAACCATTGCTTATATATATATAACTCGTAAAATAACTTGTAAAAGTTGGATTAGCTGTTCAGATCATATTACTTTATACTGTAAAAGTTGGATTAGCTGTTCAGATCATGTCACGTTATACTGTAAAATTTGGATTAGCTGTTCAGATCATGTTACGTTATACTGGAAGAGGACTGCCAAACTTAATTAGGGAGGCAGAAAGTATAGACGACAGAATGTCTGACAGTAGTGACAGCACTGACAGTGTGTTAGTAGTGACAGTGGGTAAAGCAACATTGTGATCAATCCCAGGCTTCAAATTATTTGACACAGCTGACACCTGTATTCTACCCAAAATACAGAATAAATTCATTTTAATAATTATCTGAATCGGGGATAATAAAACAACGCAATACAGCGCGCGAGCGCATTCACGCACACCGATACACACATCGAGGGAAGAGGAAAGATGTATTACAATGTTGCTGGAAAAGAGTGACAAACCGTGCACAGAATGAATTTTTCGGTACGTTTTATCACACGGCGACAAAACATGCCGGTGTGACAAAACATGCAGGCAAAACTTCGCAATATGACACGGAGTGACAAAACACCGTAAAAAGGCCCATCTTTAAACATTCCTGGTGCCAGTTCGGCTCGGTGGTGTACGAGAGGCATACCTAAAGTGTTCTCGCATTTCGGTGACGTCGCACACGTTGGCCAGGCGTGACCGTAGTGATCAGTAAACTTCTCCCCCCCCCCCCCCCCCCAATACATACCTTTATGTTTCGCAAACTGTAAAGTATGGTAGATTATGAAAAGAGGATTGTTATAACTGGCTTTGACGCCCAATCAGCCATGATGGTTATATCAGGGCAATTTGTTTCGTTGACTTATTTCAATTTTCCATCACGGACTGCAAAAAGCGACATAAAAGTGAAAATTGTGGGCAATGATGTCTAAGATGGAAACCAGTTTTATAATATTGTAACGTATAAACGCGCAGAATCGTAAACAGTAACAATGAACATAAACATGTAATATAAACAGTAAAAAGCAGTAACGGTACATGCTGTGATTAGCAAAATGTAGCATGATCAGTGAAGTGTGATATAAACGGCGAAAAGTAATATGAACAATAGGCATAGCCGCTCCAAGACGTGAACTGCTTCATGTACAGCGATCCAGCATTTTCATTGTCTTTATGATTTTGTCCCCTTTGGTCTAAGATGAATACAGTTAAACAAAGAATGAAAATCCTTATCTATCGTTAAAAGACCATCCTCTGATTTCAAAGAATGTGGACGACAATTTTTAACATCTTTCTCACACCGATCATAAATGCCCATATTTTGTATGGTGGCACATGCCATTTTGCATCTGATAACTTAATTATTTACATTGCATCTCTTTCTTGGCGGCCCCCCTCCTTCCTACCCAACTCTTGTTGTTGTTGGTGGTGGTGATGTAAGACTTACTAAACGCCGAGGTACTGGAGGGAACCAAACTCAAAGAGGTGGGGGGAAGGGAAACTATACTAACACAACACAGTCACCACCAGAATGATTCTGCATTAACAGCGGTGTAATCTATCTTCCATTAATTATGAGGGGCAAAGTCACAAGGCAACATTTTATTGACTAACACCGACAACCTCATCCTTTTCCCTTTCACCTTGCATTTTTAACCTACACTATTTATTTGAATGTTAACAGTTCAGTTCAATGTCGCTTTACAGCCACAGAAACCACAGGGCTTAACAGGGTCGGGGAGTCGGGTCTAAATCAAAACTCTAGTTGCACGAATGAAAAACTTGAAGACTTAGAGACTGACTGACTTGAAGACTGACCTGGAGACTTGGCAAAGTGACTGCAAAACAAAGAATTAAAACACGGTCTTTAAATTTATGTGAGGGCGAGTGGCGCGGGGATTAAAAGAGAGGGTCTTTTATACCTTGAAAAATACGGCATCAGTGGCCCAGAATTTGGAATAAAAGAAGAATTTGTAATAGAAAGGGGAAAGCAGCTCTTCCATGCCCGTGCATGAACAGGGAGGCTTGTCTACAGCTCGGCCAACTGACCGGCGCTAGTTGAAACCACCCTTCAGACAGTGGTTTCACACGGGGAAGGAGACTACTGCACACCACGACCGCACTAAGACCCAGTACCAAAGAACTATTGACTGAACTAAAAACATTCTCATCTTATCAACTTCAAAACTTACAAAGACCATTTCACCAACAGTCTGACTAAAGTTAAACTTAGATTATTTTTTTTTTAAGGGAAAAAAAGAAAAGAAAAAAGGGGGGTGGGGGGTGGGGGATTGGTAACCCGATGTATTTTAACAGAAGGGCTTTTCTCCACAACATTAACTTAAATACTTTTATTGTTTCAACTGCACGTTTTGCTGATGAGGTTGATGCCAAAGGAAAGGAAGGCTTGATTTGAAGAAAACGCTGACTTGGTCAGTGGAAGATAATGTCTTACTGCAGCAGCTGGATACATTGCAAGATAGTATTGTTTATACTGGCAGGCATCGCCCTGTCAACCCCCAAATTCATTACATGAAACAACTCGACACGGATATTGCCGCTGTAGGCCACTAGTTGTGACATTTGTTTGTTATGAATTTGGCAGACTAAGCTGTACAACCAAATTAGAGAAAGTACCACATTTTGTACCAAATATTCCAGACTGAAAATGTTTCCGAGTGATGTCCCCTGTCCCCTGATGACGTATCAGCTTTAATCAGTTGGCACCTTTCATTTTCGGGCTGTAAACGCCAAGAATGGACAATATGACATGAATACGAAGTTACATAGTAGCCCACTAATCTGGAACTAGGTTGAGAAAATAGCCAACATGTCACAGATATGAATTTATGTCACAGCTATGAAGTTGCAGCATGTAGGCTTTGTTCAGGTAAGCACTGACAGTACTCGAGGTCAAGCTTGGGGAAAAGGAAGAGCAAAAAAAAAAAAAAAAAAAAAAAAAAAAGGAACCTGAGCTGCCGGATACTCCAACTCAAACCTCGAGAAGGGGAAGTAGGATTTTCCCAGTGCAGATTAGGTTATATGGATGATTCAGCTTGGTTTCTGGCTGAGGTCACATTAACAGTATAATGTATACCCTTCAGGTTTCAAAGCCATATACATTGAAATGTGTGGTGTTGACTTACCCCTAGACAAAACTTGCCATCGAAGTGAGAGTAGCTCCCGACATGGCAAACTGTAGTTGAAAAACAACAAAAACAAAAACCAGAACACCCTTTAGTGAGTATGCAGGTGCAGGAGATAAGTAGGGGTTGGAGGTTGGACCATGAAAAATTCTTGACAGACTTAGCTGACCAGTGGTTCCAGCCAAAATGACGCTAACACGTCACCAGCAGAGTTTGCGCCACTGGTTAATTCTTAGTCCCACACACAGCGCCCCTGCTGGGACGCTATGACACTGCTCCTGCTCTCCTTCATAAACGTTCCCCCACACAGCGCCCCTCAGGCCAGAGGTCTTTCTCCTATCATGGTCCTGTGACTTGGAATAATCTGCCTTTCCATCCGCCACACACAAACCTGCTCCGCATTTAAGCCACAGTTGAAAACCCATTATTTTGTTCTCCCAAACCTTCCAATAGAACCCCAGTTCTCATGCATATGGTTATCATGATGCTCTTTGCATTTGATTTGCAGTCTTCAGATGTGTCCATGGTCCATGTATAGCTGCATTGCATGTTTTGATCGCATTAATTGTTCTGGGATGTGTACATCTTTGCCTGCTCTTTGATGTTGGCGTTGGATCGTCTGGTGTATGCATATCTCATGTTTTGATTGTGATGTTCATTCTCGTTTTGAATTGTGAAGTGCTCTGAGTCAGTCTAGTTGGATTAGGCGCTATACAGATGTCACGTATTATTATTATTGTTGTTGTCACACAATAATTTGCAAGTGATAAGACTAATGCAAAGAAGAACGAGGCCGGGAAACCGGCCTACAAACAAAAATACAAGCAGAGATAAAACACGAAAAAATACAGTCACCTCCTTTGGTTTCTTAGTTGTCCCGGTATTCTTACACTGACGTCGTCGCAAATCCGACCTATCTCCCTCTCTCTTTCTCTCTCACAGCTTTTTCAGTCTCTCTTTCACACACACACACACACACACACACACACACACACACACACACACACACACACACACACACACACACACACACACACACACACACACACACACACACACACACACACACACACACACACACACACACACACACACACACACGCACGCACGCACGCACACACACACACACACACACACACACACACACACACACACACACACACACACACACTCCATCCAGCTCTTGCCAGAATGGACCCATCCACAGCCCTGCCCCTTTCCCGCTGTTATCGTGAGGTATCAAAAGCGGCGGCTGCAAGAGGGCTTGTGAGCCGGTTTTTAGCAGAAGGGCCTCGGCTTGATTCCGCATAGTTCAGGAGCTGTGTGAGAGTCGAGGTGGACGTCCTGGACTGTCCGTCCTAACGAGCCTTCTGGTTTCCGTGGACGTAAAGATTTATTGCACCGTGCTTCGGCATTGGTCACAACTTGTCCCTAATATGTCAACTGACATCTGAGGACATTAAGCATCAACTCATCATCATCATCTTGATTCCGTTTCGTCTCTCCTTTTTCTTCAAAAAGGCTGTGGATAGTGGACACAGTCCTGTGACTTTGTCCCTCACTAAATGAAACATTAAAATGGCTCTCATCGCTGCCCATCTTAATGCAGGAGTCATCTCGAATATTTTTATATATTTTTTTTATAGACATTCCGGTTTGATTTGGACACTACTCAAGGCAGAAAATACTGAAAATCCGACACCACGCGCTGTCTACCTAAAAATGAGGAATAGACTGACACCCTAAAAACCAAACCAAGCGCTAAACGGGCAGAGAAAGAAACTGAATGCAAATGCCTGAGGAAAAAGAAAAAGACAAAAAAAAAAAGACCAAGAAAGAAGCTGAACACAAAAAAAGCCTGTGGAAAAATTATAAAGAAAGACAAAACAACACAAACGCGAGAGTTAAATGAAAAATGGATGCCCTAATCAGGCAAGCAAACAATTGAAACCAAATGGCCAGATGGAAAGGATGGTGAAAATGACGAAGAAAGATCAAGGAAAAACAGAGATGGACAAAAAATCCATTACTCCCATCCGATCGAAAACCGTACATGGTAACTAACAGTCTCTGACAGCGTGCAATGTGACAAAGGCTGGAAACGAGTAATCCATGTACACAGTGATGCTAACAGCCACTAGGCAATAGACACTCACGAAGTACCCACATACATTTTTTAAATAAAGTTATCTCGACTCGCGAGGTACCTCGAGGTTACTCCCATCACCGCCACATCGAAAAAGAACGAAACAAGAAGCAAAAGGGAACGCAAAGAGAGGAAAAACTAAAATAGTCGGAATGTATACCAAGAACTTCAATGACCAAAACCCTAAACCCTAACCCAGGTAAAGAACAGGCCTGAAGGATAACGCAGTCAAAGAACTTACTGGGACGAATACAAAACGGTAAGAAGAAGACTCCCTGATGAGGTCTAGCCTGCCGTTGCCTGCAGACCTAAACAATTCACCTTACCTCCAAGCTTTCAACGCTAAACTAATCCGGATCTCTTCCAGTTTCCCACCAAGCTTTCTGATTTATTTGTACATGCTTACTGTTGCCCGTCTCATATCTTGTGGAATTATAGGTGGGTAATAATATGATGAGATTATTTTCTTTACTGTACATTGTTGCTTCTCATACGGTACATGTACATTATTTTTTCTTGTGCATTGTTAGTTGTCATATATGTGGGTTTAAAAAACGATACAAAGAAACTCGTTATCTTTGATATTTTTCTCAACGTTGAAAATGTCGGAGAATGTTGCAAAGCGCAGTGAGTTTGTGTAGATCAGTGAATAGCAATATACTGGCCTAAAAGTTAGGTAAGTGAATAGCAATACATTGGCCTAAAAGTTAGATCAGTGAATAGCAATATATTGGCCTAAAAGTTAAATCATTGAAAAGCAATATATTGGCCTAAAAGTTATCTTTTAGTATTTATTGTTATTGTGAAGACAGGGGTCGTCCCAAAGAAAACGGACTGAAACGCCATGAATCTGACACGGCTATACAAAGAAAGAAAGAAAGAAAGGAGAGTGACAGAAATCGAAGAAGAAGGGGGGGGGGGAAGAAGAAGAAGAAGAAGAAGAAGAAGAAGAAGAAGAAGAAGAAGAAGAAGAAGAAGAAGAAGAAGAAGAAGAAGAAGAAAGGCCGCAAACAAAAAGACGGGGGAAAACAATCTCATCTGTTGTCAATGGTGTCGGAACTTTATCCTTAGAGATTCGAACTGGAAATTGTTAGAAGTCGAATACCCATACAACCATTTTGCTGTGCGACTGAACCAAAAACGATAAAACTGCACTGAGACAGTGTGTGCCGAGCCGTTGTTTGTTATACCAGCGTGTGAGACGAAAATGCGCGCTAAAAAATAGCAACATTTCGCGTCTCTGCGACCGCGTGGGGCGTGTGGATGGGTCTCTGCCCACTATACCAAACTCGTGACCTAAAAAAACACTTGACACTCACCCCCACTTACCCACTCATCCACTCGCACGTACGCGGGTACTCGCACATGACCGTTAAGTAATGATTACTAGACCCAACGTCGACACGCTGAGGCACGTTTATCCAGCACCGCGCGCAGAGCAGAGTCAAGCTGATCGGCAGAATCAGCCGGACGGGGGCAGCACTGTCTGAAGGTCTTTAGAGAAGGCAGAGTTGTCCAAAACCTTACTAGACTTCTTTATTCACAACAGTATCGGTGAGTAAGCTATCCACAGTTATTTTTGTTGCTTTGTTCAGTTTTGGAAGTGATGTCGGTTGTATCTGAGTCGGGCGTGGAGTAGTGTAAGCTATTCACAACGACTGAGGGCGGAGGTGTAGGCGATCAGTCGCCAGTTAGAGCAAAACTTGTCAGTTCGGGGTGGCTTTTTAATATATTTTTTTAAACAACTTTGTTTACTCATGTCAAGTGGATCTTTACTCGCGTGTTAACAGGTTTGTTCAGTTTACCCGCTGTTGTGCCTCTCATTTCCATGGTGCCTTCTTCGATGACACCACAGTTATAAAACAGCTTAGTTATAATTATGTGGTAAAATATCGTCCCGAGGTGACCCTGCGCGGATGAAGGGACGTTTAAGTCCGAGACTGAACTAACTAACTGTGGTAAGCTAACAAACCTTTCGGAGAACGGCTTATTTTATATGAATAATAAGGGCCCTTGCTATCAGCTTCTTGCTTATCTCTTGATTTATTAGTGCTTCTTTTTTCTCTTTGTTTGCAACTTGTTATACCTTGTCATCATTGCTACTGACTTTTAATTCATACCGTTGCATGAGCAGTTTTTGCATGATCTACACTTCACTTGTCACCCATTTTCTATCTATCTTGCTCGCTTGCCACAATTGGGTGCCGTATAATCTTCCACCCATGAATATTTTATTATTTGACCTTGCTCAGAAGTGTATTGAATGCAGACTGGGCTTGACCCTGATGACCCTGTTTTTACACCCAGTCAACCGCCATGACGGTTATATGGGTGGCCGTCAGGGTGGGGTAGGGGTCTTTTCAATATTAAGATACATGTTTACATGTTCCCTCGTGACAGATTATCTGTTTAATTGTTATCCCCACAGATTGCACAGCCTCTCAAGGACTGCGGTTTTTGTCATTTCCCGAAACTAGGCTGTCATTATTTGGCTGACACGGCCACACCCAAAATCCCAGTGGGCTTCGTGGAATTTTCAGCCTGTCGATCGATCGGAAATTCCGGGAAACCTAAGCGCATTTTGAGGTTCGGCGTCATATGATTAGTACCTTCATACCATGGAGACAACCCGGCTCTACGCCCTACGTCGACACTGACGCGTACTCGAATCAGTCGCTGTTCTAGAAAGGTGATTACTCTAACCAACGTCGACACGCTGAGGCATGTTTATCTAACACCGCGCACAGAGCAGTCAAGCTGAGCAGCAGAACAGTCGGACGGAGGCAGCACTGTCTGAAGGTCTTCACAGAAGGCATAGTTGTCCAAAACTTTACTAGACTTCTTTATTCACAACAGTATCTGTGAGCAAGCTGTACACGGGCATTTTTGTTGTTGTTTCATTTTGTTCAATTTTGGAAGTGATGTCGGTTGTATCTGAGTCGGTCGTGGAGCAGTGTAAGCTTTTGCATCAGCAATGATGGAGGTGTAGGCGATCGGTCACTAGTTCAGTGCAAAACCTGTCAGCCCGGGGTGGCTTTTTAAAAATATATTTTATACCAGTTTTATTTACTCTTGTCAAGTGGATCTTTACGCCGTATTAACGGATTTGTTCAGTTTACCCGCTGTTGTACCTCTCATTTCCATGGTGCCTTCTTCGCTGACACCACAGTTACAATACAGCCTAATTATAATTACTGATGTGGTAAACTGTCGTCCTGAGGTGACCCTGTGCGGTTGAAGGGACGTTTAAGTCCAAAACTGAACTAACGAACTGTGTTAAGCTAACAAACCTTTCAGAGTACGGCTTATTTTATATGAATTATAAAGGCATTAATAAATCTAATAAAAGAAGCACTAATGTAATGGTGTGGAGTGGTCAAGGGACAGTGACCCAGGCAGCGGAGTCAGTAAAAAAGGAGACCACAGCAGGCGTATGCAGCAATCAGGTTTTATTTGCTCAGCCGCAGACAATTTTCAGCACACACCCAAAATCCTCACGCGCACGCATAGATAAGAGAACGGCGCGGGCCGCAAGAAACACACACTATCGCTACAATCAAAACCGCCCTCTGGACCACAAAATGGCTGACAACTGTGTTTCCTTGGCCCGCACAAATACAGTCTCCTCTACAATAACTAAACCAATTAAAACATGAAAAACATCAAATAAAAGCTACAGTTACAATCTTTTAAACCGTATAAACAAAATGTACACACATGACTTATTTTATTTACAACAAGAGTGGGAATCGTGGCTTGCGCCTGTCTATAAACAGATTCGTACAACTAAATCACCACTAACACAATGTACAAAATATTAATGCTACTAAAACTTATATCAGAATAAAGAGCACGCTCCCACGGTTAAAATAGTACATAACAATTATAATACAACGCTCTGTAAGAGAAGCTAAACACACTCAAAGACTAACACTAAAACAATCGGTGCGAACTTTCGCCTGGGGCGCGTAATCTTAGTCGCAGCAGCGCTGATAGTGATATTACTGAAATAGTCTATGACTACAACTTAGCTCCTCACCAGTACATAATACTTAATAAGTTAATTTCAACCCAAAATAAACACTAAACGTGAAGTCAGCTAAGAAAAATACTATACGACAAAGCATTGATCGACACAGAATTACTTTAATCGAATCAAAACAACATTTCACTACTATTCATTAGTACTAAACAAAGCGCGCCATGCAGACGACGGCTATAAAAAGAATGGACCTAGAAAGGCATCGGCTACTGATTAAGCTCGATCCTGCTTCTAAATAAACGTTAGATAAACATTCTAACCAAAATAAGATGCCAAAATATATTATACATAGCTTAGTAAATAAAAAGGACTAGGTAAACAAAGGGTAGGTAAACAAATAAGCGGTCAAAATATTAAGGGAGAAAACAGATTTGAAAATGGCGCGCACTGGCGGCTATCGCCGGTCGTCTGTGTGAAGGCCATGGGGCGTACGCCACACGCCGCGCTTCAAAACAAAAGCGTCGTCTGCTCCGGTTCCCGGGTTACTATCAGTACAGTAATGAAATTGCATAAGTTGATCCGTTAAGCGGGGCGGGATTATTGTAAAAACGTATACAAAGAGCACTTAGTGCTCACACTAATAAATCAAGACTTAAGGAAGAAGTTGATAGCATATCAACTTCTTCCTTAACTCTTGATTTATTAGTGCTTCTTTTTTCTCTTTGTTTGCAACTTGTTATACCTTGTCATCATTGCTACTAACTTTTAATTCATACCGTTGTATGAGCGGTTTTTGTATGATCTGCACGTCACTTGTCACCCAAGTTATCTGTCTTGCTCGCTTGGCACAGTTGCGTGCCGTATAATCTTCCACCCACGAAATGCTTTTTTATTTGAACTTGCTCAGACTGGGCTTGACCCTGATGACAGAATTTGTTCTGTTTTGACACCCAGCCAACCGCCATGACGGTTATATGGGTGGCCGTCATGGTGGGGTGGGGGTCTTTTCAGTATTAATATACATGTTTACGTGTTCCCTCGTGACAGATTATCTACTTAATTGTTATCCCCACAGATTGCACAGTCTCGCAAAGACTGCGGTTTTGTTATTTCCCGAGACTAGGCTATCATTATTAGTTGGCTGACACGGCCACACCCAAAATCCCAGCGTGATTCATGGAAATAGACCACTCCACAACGCACCGCTTCCAGCCGTAAGCTCCGCCCCTCTGGCAAGCGACCCGAAAAGATGGCTGCAGCCGAGTGCACACGTACTCTCGATCTCTTGCCAGAAGACCTGTCGCTGTTGTGTTTTGGTCAAAGCCCATCTATTTTAAAATAGACGGGCTTTGGTTTTGGTGAGGAAAAACACACCCAAAGGTCAAAGCGGTCTTTTGAGACACAGGACCCTGTGTTGATAATATAAATGGTCTGCAGTTAGTCTTATCATGCCCTCTTTGGTCAGATGGGAAAGGGAAGGGACAGTTTACATCCCAGGGAGGGTGAAATGGGTTCCAGCTTGCCAAAGCAATTAGTAACCCAAACAGACACTTCCAGCCTCTCTCCTGCAGTGGTCCAGGTTTTGTCAAGACCAAAGTCCAGATGGTCAAGACCTCTAACAGTTAGGAGTGCCAGATTACATTCCCCTCTACACAGAACAGTAGAGAAGCAGCAATACAAGAGGGGATGGTAGACGGCAGTGTTACTTCTATATCTGTGACAGTGCAGAGTTATAGCCACAGGGACTGGGGTTAATTTTTGTGTTGCTTCTATTATGTGCAGATTTCTTCATGTGTTAGTTTAGTAGAATTAATGAAATTTAATTAAAGCTAAACAGAAACATAGGCCTACTATGACAGATCACTTTGTACAAGTTACTCCAGACCTGCAAGAGAAATACATCACTGAAAGCACTGACCATGCCTTTGATAAGTGATACAGTAAAACGTTTGGCCACCGCTCGGTCATTTATTATACATACTGCTTATATTTACTTAGAAACTGGGACTGAACTTGTGACCTATTATTATCATTGTGAGCACGCTTAACGTTGGATACTTTTCCCTGTGGAATGTCACTGTCAAGTTGGATTTTACTGTATAACAAGCGTCAGAACAGGTAGGATATTTCACTGATTTAGCCGGCATGCCACACAGTATAGTGTGTGTGAGTGTGAATGTGTGTGTGTGTGTGTGTGTGTGTGTGTGTGTGTGTGTGTGTGTGTGTGTGTGTGTATGTGTGTGTCCCTGGGTTTCAGTGTGGTTGTGTGTCTGTAAGTGCTCTGTTTGTCTGCCTATCTGTCTGTCTGTTTCACAGTATGCCAGTCGATCGGTGTATGGCGGTGTGTCTGCCTGTCACAGTTTATGCAGCAGTTATTGGTAGTCTGCATGAGCATGCCTACACATTTTGGTTTTGGTTTTACTAGAGCCGTGTAGAGAATTATTGACAGAATTAAAAGTACTTTATTTTAGCCAAAACTCTCATTACTGCTTAGTTCCTCAATATAATATATTCAGTGTAACGAGCATCTAAATGTGAGTAGTATGGCACCAATTATATACCACTGAAAACCTCCTCTGAATTTTAAGATTTTTTACCGTTTAAAGTTACCGTTACTCATTTCCTCACTGGGGTATTAGTTTGCTCTGGGCTGGAAACTAAGAGTGCCAGGCGGGCGCTACCGTGCGCGCGCATGCGCACGCACGCACCCCCTCCCCCGCCCCCCCCCCTCCCCCACACACACACACTATTATTAAACCGACAATGTAATGTTCCAAATGAATGAACAATATTTCGGCCGTTATACGGCACGTATTTTTTGTTTAGCCATGTAGTCCTACACTAATAACTTAATTATACTTCCACCACCTGCACACAGTCATTGACTTTGACAGCTTACAAAAGAGGAAACCGAACGCATGCATAAATTAACTGGATGATACGTTTTGTACTAAGGCTGACATATCTTGGAACACACGTAGTAGTTCTTTGTTATCACGCTCGGGTTTAGGTGATCATGGGGTCGACAACAGCCTTGATCCAAGCTTTACAATCTTTCAGCCTTGTTTTTGGCTTCGGAAGCGGCTAGAATGTGACACCTGCACATTATTTGTCAGGGTATCGTTGGTCCGACTTACACTGGCCATAGCAACAATTCTGTTTGACTGGTGTCTTTTCTGCCATGTCGAACACTGCCAACTGACCACTTGCAGTGTCTGGCACGAAGGCTTGCCAGACCATTTCAGGCCTTGTTAAAACACGTGGGCATCTCATTATGCTGCGGTACGCGATTGGCTGAAATCTAAGGGTGTGTCTGCTTTGACTGACAGGAGTGGAGTCGTCTATTTCAGCCTGCCAATTGATCGGAAATTCCGGGAAACCTAAGCGCATTTTGAGCCTCGGCATCATATGATTATACACAAAATTTACAATAACAACCAATCTCTGACCGCATAACATACAAACTGTCCTGCATTTATTACAACTCCGTCACTGCCTCCACCCC
>OY757546.1:19882417-19902417 GCA_963584105.1 Alviniconcha strummeri | reverse complement strand
TTATTCACAGCAGTATTGGTGAGTGAGCTATCCACGGTTATTTTTGTTGCTTTGTTCAATTTTGGAAGTGATGTCGGTTGTATCTGAGTCGGGAGTGGAGTAGTGTAAGCTATTCACAATAACTGAGGGCGGAGGTGTAGGTGATCGACCTCCAGTTCAGAGCAAACCTGATCAGTTCGTGGTGGCTTTTTTTTTTTTTTTTTTTTTTAACCAGCTTTATCTATCCGTGTCAAGTTGATCTTCACGTGCGTGTTAACGGATTTGTTCAGTTTACCCGCTGTTGTCTCATTTGTACGGTGCCTTTGTCGCTGACACCACAGTTAGAATATAGCCTGATTGCACGTGGTAAACTATCGTCCTGAGGTGACCCTGTTTGGTTGAATGGACGTTTAAGTCCAAGAACTAACTAACTGTAGTAAGCTAACAAACCTTTAAGAGTACGGCTTATTTTGTATGAATTATATCAGCTTCTTCCTTATCTCTTGATTTATAAGTGCTTCTCTTTGTTTCCAACTTGTTATAGTTTACCTTGCCATCATTACTACTAAACTTTAGTTCATACCGTTGTACGGGCGATTTTTGTATGATCTAAACTTGACTTGTTACCCATTTTCTTTCCGTCTTGCTCGCTTGCCACAATTGCGTGCCGTATAATCTTCCACCCCTGAATGCTTTTCTATTTGACCTTTCTCAAAAGTGGATTGAGTGCAGACTGGGCTTGACCCTGATGACATAATTTGTTTTGTTTTTACGCCCAATCAACCGCCATAACGACGGTTATATGGGTGGCCGTCGGGGTGGGGTGGGAGTCTTTTCGGTATTAAGATACGTGTTTACGTGTTCCTTCATGTCAGATTATCTCTTGTTGTCTCCACAGATCGTGCTTTAGCTCTACTATCTTTGTTACCCACCTACACTAACTAGGCTATCGGCTGACACGTACACCCAAATCCCAACTAGGCTTCGTGGAATTTTCCAGCCTGCCGATCGATCTGAAATTCCAGGAAACCTAAGTGACACGATAACTTGCAAGTGACAAGTCTAATGCAAATAAAAACGGGGCTGGGAAAGCGGTCCTACAAACAAAAATGCAAGCAAAGATAAAACACCAAAGATTGCGGTTACCTCTTTGGGTTTGTTAGTTGTTCCAGTATTCCTACACTCACGTCGTCACAAATCCTCTCTCTCTCCCTCCAAACATCTTTAGTATTTGTTTTTTCCACGATGGGAAGAGTGTGCAGATACATGTACGGACAGAGGTGATCTCTGATTAATGCGACATAGTGTATATAAAAGATACCAAATCACATCATTATAGCACCAGAGAACTCTCTCTCTCTCTCTCTCTCTCTCTCTCTCTCTCTCTCTCTCTCTCTCTCTCTCTCTCTCTCTCTCTCTCTCTCTCTCTCTCTCTCTCAAACACACACACACACATGAAAACAGACCGTTGTTGTTGTGGTAAACATGAAATTTAGGTCTTGGCCGTTAACATAGAATTAGGCTTTTGTTGCGCTTCGTTCCTTTTCCACTATAAATCTCTATACTAGTGCAGTAGGCTCTCTGATGAGAGCTGTACAACTGCCCACTAAGTAGATCCCACACCTACTGCAATCATGAGCGTACAGCAACTTTATTTCTGCACCATGCATCCTCACACATCCTCACACAGTCGCCTTACAGTGCACGGTAGGTCAACTTACCTGTGGGACTAGTAACGTGATACCACGGAGACGATCAGGCTCTACGCCCCCTTCGTCGACACTATGACACGTACTCGAATCAGTCGCTGTTCTAGAAAGGTGATAATTTTTATTAGACCCAAACAGTCGACACGCTGAGGCATGTTTATCTAAGACCGCGCTCAGAGCAGAGTCTAGCTGATCAGCAGAACAGTCGGACGGGGGCAGCACTGTCTGAAGGTCTTCACAGAAGGCAGAGTTGTCCGAAACTTTACTAGACTTCTTTATTTATTCACAACAGTATCGGTGAGTAACCTGTCCACGGTTATTTTTGTTGTTGTTTGATTTTGTTCAATTTTGGAAGTGATGTCGGTTGTATCTGAGTCGGGAATGGAGTAGTGTAAGCTATTCACAACTGAGGGCTGAGGTGTAGGCGATCGGTCACCAGTTTAGAGCAAAACTTGTCAGTCCGGGATGGCTTTAAAAAATATATTTTATACCAGCTTTATTTACTCTTGTCAAGTGGATCTTTACGTGCGTGTTAACGGATTTGTTCAGTTTACCCGCTGTTGTGCCTCTCATGTCCATGGTGCCTTCTTCGCTGACACCACAGTTACAATACAGCCTAATTATAATTGTGTGGTAAACTATCGTCCTGAGGTGACCCTGTGCGGCTGAAGGGACGTTTAAGTCCAAGATTGAACTAACTAACTGTGTTAAGCAACCTTTCAAAGTACGACTTATTTTATATGAATTATAAGGGCACTTGCCATCAGCTTCTTTTTCCTTCTCTCTTGATTTATTAGTGCTTCTCTTTTCTCTTTGTTTGCAACTTGTTATACCTTGTCATCATTGCTACTGACCTTTAATTCATACCGTTGTATGAGCGGTTTCTGTATAATCTAAACTTCACTTGTCACCCATTTTCTGTCTGTCTTGCTCGCTTGGCACAGTTGCGTGCACAGTTGCGTGCCGTATAATCTTCCACCTATGAATATTTTTTTATTTGACCTTGCTCAGAAGTGTAGTGAATGCAGACTGGGCTTGACCCTGATGACAGAATTTGTTTTGTTTTGACACCCAGTCAACCGCCATGACGGTTATATGGGTGGCCGTCAGTTTTTGTTTGTTTGTTTTTGTTTTTGTTTTTTGTTTTTTGTTTTTTCAGTATTAATATACATACTTACGTGTTCCCTCGTGACAGATTATCTACTTAATTGTTATCCCCACAGATTGCACAACCTCGCAAAGACTGCGGTTTTTGTTATTTCCCGAGACTAGGCTGTCATTATTATGTGGATGCATGTTTGCCTGCGCTTTGCTGTTAGCATTGGATCGTCTGGTGTATATGCATGTTTCATGTTTTGATTGTGATGTCCATTATCGTTTTGAATTGTGAAGTGCTCTGAGTCAGTCTATTTGGATTAGGCGCTAAACAAATGTTACGTATTATTATTATTGTTGTTGTCACACAATAATTTGCAAGTGATAAGACTAATGCAAAGAAGAACGAGGCCGGGAAACCGGCCTACAAACAAAAATACAAGCAGAGAGAAAAAATGCAGTCACCTCTTCGGGTTTGCTAGTTGTCCCAGTATTCTTACACTGACACTGTCACAAATCCGACCTCTCTCCCTCCCTCTCTCTTTCTCTCTCGCGGCTTTTTCAGTCTCTCTTTCACACACACACACACACACACACACACACACACACACACACACACACACACACACACACACACACACACACACACACACACACACACACATACGCGCGCGCGCGCGCGCGCACCATCCAGTTCTTGCCAGAATGCCCACTATACCAAACTCATGACCATGAAGTGAGGTCCCCCCATCCCCCCCCCCCCCCCCCCGGTTCTCCTCCGCATTCCTGTTGTCATGTATTTCAGTGGATTTTGTTTGGTACTCATTCTAGTTATTAGTGACCATAATGATTCTTATATGGGTGACCGTCTGGGTGGGGCGAGGGTCTTTTCAGTATTAACATACATGTTTACGTGTTCCTTCGTGTCAGAGTATCTACTTAATTGTTATCCCACCAGATTGTACAGCTTCGCAAGGACTGCTTTAGCTCTACGGTCTTTGTTACCCCCCTGCACTACAGTTATTCATTATTTGTTGTGTTTTTTGGCTGACACGCCAAAATCCCAACTAGGCTTTGTGGAATTTCCAGCCTGCCGACCGACCGTAAATACCGATCTACTGCTCCTTTTCCACTACTTTTCCTACTATACTAGTGCACTAGGCTCTGTGATGATAGCTGTACAACTGCCCACTAAATAGATCCCACACCTACTGCAATCATGAGCGTACAGCAACTTTATTCCTGTACCATACATCCTCACACAATCACCTTACTGCAAGAAATCACGAGACGCACACACTAAAAAATAAAAAGATAAGTGTAGACAGATAAGTGTAGACAGATCAAAGCACTGGCCTTCGTTCAAATCTCGCGATGACAGCTGCAGACGGCCCTGTTTACGTTCAGCTGTTCCTGCGGCCTACCGTACGATTTATTCCACCTAAAACATTTTCCCGTGTTGCGACACCGTTGGGGGAAAGGAATATGAACTTTACTCCACAGCCTGTCTCTCTTTGTACCGTACATCCGACTTACAGAGTTCCCCCCCCCCCCCCTTTAAAAAAAAATGGAGATTGATGAGGTTTTCTAACAATAAAAATCATGTTACTATTGGTGAAGACACGAATTCTGAAATTCTTGGAGTTGGGGGGAAGGGGAGGTAAATCCAGTACTGTGACAACCAGGCACGTCACAGCATGGGTTGAGAATAAGCCCAAGACCCTACTGTGGCATTCAGAAGCAAAACGTTAATGTAAAGTATAATGCAGAGCTTTTGACAGAGAAAGACAGGCAATAGTTTCATTTCTAAGATTTTCCGCATTACAAGTACACTATACTAATTAAACCATTAATGTGAACCAGTGCCTCACAATATTTCGATTCTGTTTATTTTAGACAGTGTAGAATGCATCTGGACACATAGTCATTATTAACTTGAATCACAATGCTCAGTAAAAAATGATTTCCTGGTGATTAGCACAACATCCTATCAGTTTGCCTACTTTAGTCAGCCTAATAAATTTTGTCAACCTGCTAAATTAACTCCAAAAGTGTAACCCCAAGAGGTAACTTGACACTGAGTTCCTAACTCATACAGCCAAAATGAATAAGTACATTCACAGTCACGTGATGTAATATCCCATTCTGTAGAATGTCATTCAACCAATCACAAAACGGTTCTGGGTGTCACCTGACATGACTGGGCCAACTGGGGATTGAAGGGGTCAATATGAATTAAGACTGAGAGTTCTGGCATGGTCACACTACACGATTCGGAGTAACGTGTCCAAAGTGATCCTTTATTACAGCTTGTGCCACTTGTCTGCGACCTGAGAAGAAAAAAGAAAGAAAAAAAGAATGTTGTTATATTTTCAAAAATACATGCATTAGTACAGGTACTACACATACCACTGCACAGGTTTCATGGCATGCGGAGCCAAGCATGAACTACACCAAATGGATGTGACTCTCCCAATCGAGGTTGTGACTTCACCAGCGGGGTCAGTGGTATTGCAGTAGGTAATTCTTCAAGCCAGTCATTCAAATCAAGATCAATTTCAGCAGTGATGTACTGCTAATTGCTGAATGGCTCCACGATTGCCACTGGTGAGGTGCAAGACCTGAGCTCAAAGTCCTCCTCCCCATCTCACTTTCAAAAAGCTGTCTTTGGAAATGCATGATAAAATAAAAGGTATGATTGATATGCCTGTGTCCAAAAAAATAAACACAAGGTAACTAGTTCTTTAGCCATATACACTCCAGTCTCGCTGCTCTCCCTCAAGACTTTGATTACAGTAGCCTTGCTGCTCTCCAAAAATCTGAAACAGAAACAGGTCCAGAGTGCTTGTGCAGAATAAAAAAACAAGGGAGTTAATTAGCACTTGAAATACGTAACGCAAGTACAAACAAAGACCTGAGTTGCCTACGATAACTCTCACCTGGAATGCATGTAAATACAAGGTACATACACTCCACCAGAGGTACATCCTCCCTCAAGACTTTGATTTGAGGTACATTTGTATTTACACACATGCCAGGTGAGAATTACCAGAGGGGACTCAGGTCTTTGTTGTTGTACTTGTGTTACGTATTTTGAGCGCTAGTTAACTCTCTTGTTTGTTGATTTTTGGTGCTCTCCCTCAAGACCAAGATTACGGCAGCCCCATAAAGGCCCAGCAGGTCTGCACAGGCAGCCACATTTCAACATACAATTGTCACTGCAGTGTTCCAGTGGGATACTGCAGCTTTGCCATTGTTCCCAAAGTACATACTACTTCCTGACTCACTCACCCCTGTATTGTAAAATCCAGTGCTGGTGGTGTACTCACCTTCCATGAGGTCAAGGTAAAGTTTGAGGTAGTATATCTGTGCTGGGAGAGGAGTGCCATTGTTCCGTGAGCCCTGCAACAGTCAATCGATCACCAAATCGATCACTCCAACCATTGTCAGAGTCAATGCCGCTGTTACTCAGTCTGTCCTATCATCCATCAATCAGCTTTCGTCAGAGTCAATGCAGCTGTTACTCAATCTGTCCTGTCATCCATCAATCAGTCTTTTCGTCTTGTTGGGGTTTTTGGTGTGGATTTTTGTGTGCATGATTTCTTCGTCTCTTTTACTGATTCTGTCCATAATTCAGCAGTTCTTGGCCAGTGGCAAAAAGTTACACTATGCCTGAACATATCACTTCTATAAAGTGTGTGTGTGTGTGTGTGTGTGTGTGTGTGTGTGTGTGTGTGTGTGTGTGTGTGTGTGTGTGTGTGTGTGTGTGTGTGCGCGTGCGTGCACGCGTACGTGTGTGTGCTTGTGTGTGAGTTGTTAGTATTACTGTAAAGCGCCAGGCACTCCCACCTTGTGTGGCAGATGTGTGCTCTAGAAATCTTTATTATTATTATAAAAGTTAATGCAGCACAAATATTTAGTCTGGGGCCACAAGACCCAGACCACAGAACTTCCCAACTACATCCTTTCTGCTTGCCAGCTAGTCCCCAGTCGTCTCCACATCCTTTTGCCAAATCTGTGGACATGCTAGCAAAACTGCTTTGTCAAGTCAGTACACTGCTGATTTGCTAAATGCATACAATGTTCAAAATGAAATCAAACACATCTCAGATTGCGAATTGGTGTCTTTGCTGCAGACTGCCTTGCTTGGTGGCGCTGAGCACATTTAGGGCTCAAAGATAAAGTCAGCTGCATAGTATCTCCCCCTGCACTAGCGAAGTGGTACAAGGTGTATTTGGACAGTGCACTAGCAAAGTGGTACAAGGTGTATTTGGACAGTGCACTAGCAAAGTGGTACAACGTGTATTTGGACAGTACAAAGCTCAAGTAGAAAAGTCGATCTTTGGGTATAATGTTCAAAATTTAAGTCAGCTGCAAAAAATTTTCCTCCAGCACTAGCGATGCAGTACTAGGTGTATTTGGACAGTGCACTAGCAAAGTGGTACAAGGTGTATTGGACAGTGCAATGCTCAAGCAGCAAAGTTGCTCTTTGGGTATAATGTTCAAAATTCACAGGAATGTAACTCCGGATGAGGGGGAGGGGGGGGGGTAAATAGGGTAAATGATGGGTGAGGGAGGGTAAATACAGTAAATGTCAAGTGAGGGATAGTAAATAGGGTAGACATGTGAGGGATGGCAAATAGGGTAAATGATTGGGGGATTGGGGGGGGGGAGTAAATAGGGTAAATGTGGACACTGTTTGAAGTCCCAGTGTTTAAACCTGTCTCTAATCTTACCTCTTTTAAAGATTTAAGCATGCAGAGGGCAATGCTTTGCCCAACTCCCAGTCTCGTCTACAAGAACTGCAAATCTGACATTACCGCCACCAAAGGTTATGACTGTATGTTGTGGGAGGGAACAAACTGCAACTATACCTTAGTTTAGGTGCTTGTCCGTCCGGATAATGTGTTTTCATTATGATTCAGCTTAGGACACATCTACGTAGATTATATCTTTGACTTCACAAGGTGAGTAAAAATGGTTCAGTAAACTGATGGTCATTTTCGTACATAATAACAATCATTGTGAGAACCTGAGCATTACCCTGACTAGTCTATGCACTGTGTTAATCAGCTTGTGCTGAAATCCAAAATCACCATTTACAGCAAAAAGCCGCCGGGTATAAATATCTCAAATAGCATCCCAACTTGACTGCAAAATCATGTGGTGATAACCCCAGGGCTTTAGGTATAGGCTCTACCACCCCAGCTTCCTTGGATTCCCGTCCCCGTCAGCAACTCTGTGGAAACAACTCAGTTTTACAATAGTAAGCTAGCTAGGCTCAAGGCCCCAGTCTCTCACCTCCGTCACATATTTGTTGGCCTTGTTGTACTCTGCAGAAACAACTCAGTGTTACAGTAGTAAGCTAGCTAGGCTGAAGGCCCCAGTCTCTCACCTCCGTCAAGTACTTGTTGGCCTTGTCGTACTCTGTGCGTGTGGCATGTGCCACAGCCAGGTTGTGTTGCATGAAGGCCTTGGCTTTCTGGACGTCACGCGGGACCCATGCTACCAGCGCTCCTGCACAAACATGCACTACATGCAGACTTCAGTCACAAATTGCCTGAAATTGCAAAAATGTATGGCTTGTCAGTTTGTGTGTGTGTGTGTGTGTGTGTGTGTGTGTGTGTGTGTGTGTGTGTGTGTGTGTGTGTGTGTGTTTGTGTATGTTTGTGTGTGTGTGTGTGTGTGTGTGTGTGTGCGCGTGCATGTGTGCATGCGTGGGTGTTTGCCTGTGCATGCATGCATGTGTGTGTGGTAGTTTACACTGCATGAATGAGACTGTTGCAACGCTGAATTTATACTTAAGTTTTATGCATGACTAATTGCAACGCCACATCTACTTGGTAATGCACTGTATGCATGGAATGTCATCAAGACAAATTCCTGCACACATTCTAATGTCAGTGGCAAATAAATATCCTTGTATCCTTGAAAAACACTGTGAAGTCATGAAAGCCTCTAAAAATCCACTTTTAACACATGGACTGCAACAACAGAATCTGCAGACTTGCGCACCCAGGAAACTCAGGAGCAGGCTTGCTCACTCTCAAACAGTCTGATTTTAGCTAACAGTCTGGAGAATCCTTTGCCTAAAATGTTTAAAGCGTCTCTCCTGCTCAGCTGGGTGAACAGGGCAAGTAGCAGTAGTAGTAATTGGATTGTAATGTCCTGTCAACGACACAGGGTCACCTCAGGACAGTCAAACTTGGGTCATAAGCAAATAAAACATTTCTAAACTCTTCTCACATATGTATCAACCCTCTGTCAAGTCAATCCACAAAACCAACCACCTCGCAAACACGAAACACACATACACAAACACCAGACACAAACTTTCAAAGAGTTAGTCCCTTCAATATTACCCCTGTAAACAAGTATGCTTTTTCAAGAAGAAGAAAACAGGTCAAGGCCAAAAAAATGTATGCTTTTTCAAGAAGAAAACAGGCTAAGGCCAAAAACAATGTATCCTTTTTCAAGAAGAAAACAGGCCAAGGCCAGTAACAAAGTATGATTTTTCAAGAAGAACAAAACAGGGCAAGGTCAGTAACAATATGCTTTTTCAAGAAGAAGAAAACAGGGCAAGGCAAGTAACAATGTATGCTTTTCAAGAAGAAAAAACAAACAAAACAAAAAACAGGAAGCTTGACTCTGTTGTAACACTGCTTTGTACGCTGGGTCTGTGTTGCCTACAAAAGGTTAAAACTGTAACTGAAGCAGCTTGGGGTAAGGAGACCAGAGTGTCATAATACCGTTATCTTCTTGACTGTCTAAAGCATCTCCCCTCTCCCCTTTGTCGTTTTTGTCGATCTTCTCTGCAACAGGCACACAAAATAAAGCAGTAAAATCAACACAACGCCACACATTCAGCGCATGTACTCTTTAAAGAGTCTTTTATCAGTCGACTTTTCAGTTCCGACAGCCACTTTAGTCCTTGCACGCTTCAAAGCTAGGCTGTAAGCAGTATTAATTTTCACTGAATGCAGTGGAAAAATCTTTAGTTAAATCATTTCTTACGTCACACCTTCTCCCAAGCAGCCCTTTAGTTTTCTGGGCCGGCTAGCTATAAATAGCGCCAGGCACGCCACACAGCTATTTAGCTCTGTGTCAGCAGGAGTCTGACTCTACTGCCTGTGGCAGTGCATGGCTGACAGCACACAGTGGGGGATGGGGTTACAGAGTCATTTGTGTGTTTCCGTCTTCATTGCAATTAAAGAAGTAACTGAGATATCTTTGTAGAAACTGCAGATGTGAAACATAGCACTTTTGACACTTTAGTGTAATTTGTTTTGGAAGGAAAACAAACAAACAAAAAAACAAAAACTGTTAGTGGAGTCAAAAGGGGCATGCATGGTTAAATCTTTACTTACTGATGTTTGTTTACCAATAAGTGCCAAACAAGTTTTCGCAGTCAAACTAAGAACAGCACCGTAAAGTACAACTACTACTAGACAGACATGCAAAGTGGTTTCAGAAAGTAAATTGAAGTACCTTGGCTATGGTGGTCTGGTAGTCCACACCCTTCAGCAGTGATAAGCACAACCCAGCTACTCTACAGCACACCCATTGTGTACTGTTATATTCCTTACAATTTACTTTTATAAAGTTTTGTCAACAAAACAACTGAAATAGAATTCAAAACATCGCCTGAGTACTATCAAAAACACAGGTATCCAAGCACAGGTATCCATTCCACAACAAGGCATTGTGTGTCTACCTGTGGGCAAGACCAAGTGGTAGGGATACTGACACCGGGTTCTCATTTACAAGCCCTCCTGACCTGTCAGCTAATTAGCAATGTGACGAACAGAGCCCGGAGAGTGCAAGGACTACTACACACCATCTGGGAAAACCTCTGGTCTTGATTTATGAGGTCTGATAATTTCCCTCAAGTGAAAAGGAAGGGAGGAATTGATTGTGGCATCATCAACGTTTACAACCTAACAAAACATAAATTACTGCTGTCAGACTTGACCAAGAGATGCCAGGGGACAGCCTGGCATGTGAGTAAACAGGAGATAACATCCCAAAGATGCTGAGGTGTGAAGAGTGGTGCAAATTCTTTGTGAAAGTAAGAGGAAGGGGGTTGAATCTTGAAGCTGCAGTCGCCATTTTGAAACCGTCTTGTAGCCAGGCAACGGGCCCCTGGAAAGCCCTGGCTGGCCTAAAACTGACCCCAGCAGGGCTAATGAGGTCGAATCAGGCAGGCGGCAGGGAGCAACTAAAGAGTACACTCTGACTGTTGCACTGAGAAGGTGTGACGTATGAAAATATATATTTCACATAAAACTTGTCAGAAAATACACATTTGTTACATGCACTGTCCTGATCTATAAAACTTGTCAGAAAATACACATTTGTTACATGCATTGTCCTGATCTATAAAACTTGTCAGAAAATACACATTTGTTGCATGCGTTGTCCTGATCTATAACACTTGTCAGAAAATACACATTTGTTGCATGCACTGTCCTGATCTATAAAACTTCTTAGAAAATACACATTTGTTGCATGCATTGTCCTGATCTATAAAACCAACTGATAAATGGATCCACTGACCAAGGAAACAGAAAAACCCAGTGTGTGTGCATACATGCCTTTGTGCATGTGTATGTGTGTATGTTTGTGTGTGTGCGTGCGTGCGTGCATGCGTGAGTGCATGCACGCATGTGTGCGTGCATGTGTGTGTGTGCATGCATGCATACATGTGCATGTTGGTGTGTTTTGTATGTATGCCTGTTTGTGTGATCCTACACATCCATATTTAAATGTGTAAATGCACGGTGTTTTTAGTGGACATTGGCAAAACAGACACATTTCTGTTGCAGTCTGATTCTGTTTAAAGTTTTACTGCATCAGTAGGTTGTCATCTGTTTCCCCAGTGTGCTTCACAGCTTTGCTGTGAATGTTAAGGTGCATTAGAGACAATCATTGCTATCGTCATCATCAACCAACCTGGGTCAGCCTTTGCCTCCGGTGGTACCGTGCTGACATCCGCAAGTCACGGTCGTAGCCTCAGGACTGAGGTGACTGACGGCATCAGCAATCCTGTCTGCGGCCACCAGCGCTTCAGCCATGTACATGTTGCCCACGTAACTACACAGAACAGCAGATCTCATCTAACACAACCCCTTCAGACACGTACCTGTTGCCCACGTAACTACACAGAACAGCAGAACTCATCCTCTAACACAACCCTTTCAGATGTGTACGTGTTGCCCACCTAACTACACAGAACAGCAGAACTCATCCTCTAACACAACCCTTTCAGATGTGTACGTGTTGCCCACGTAACTACACAGAACAGCAGAACTTGTCTAATACAACTCCTTCAGATGTGTACATGTTGCCAGCCTAACTACACAGAACACAGAACTCTTTTTTCTTTTCTTTTTTTAACAGAACCCCTTCAGCCATGTACATACTGCCCACCTAAATACACAGAACAGTAGAACTCATCCTCTAACGCAACCCCTTCAGATGTGTACATGTTGCCCACGCAACTACACAAAAGAGAAGAACTCATCTAACACAACCCCTTCCGATGTGTACATACTGCCCAGGTAGCTACAGAAAAGAGCAGAACTCATCTTCTAACACAACCCCTTCAGATGTGTGCATGTTGCCCAGGTAACTGTCCAGAATAATCACAGGTGGACCACAATGGGCTCATCTTCTCACACAACCCCTTCGGCCCTGTACATATTGCCCAAGTAAGTGTACAGAACAATCGCAGATGAACCACAACAAACACATCTCCTCAGGAAACAGAACGGATGCAAGTATGCATCATGCAATTGGCAGACATACCGCTGTGCGCCAGACAGGCGTGGCTGTCTCAGCAGATTCCTGGCATGCTTGAGCGCCACCAGGTGATCATTGAGGCACAGTGCAACATAGGCACTGGCTACCAGGATTAAACACCTGCAAAATTCACAACGTAGAATTAATCGTCATGGAAACCGCATCGGCAGTCCTATGATGGGTACGTCAACGCTGACACCATCTTTACCCTCATCTATCATCCCATCTTTTCCAGACGAGTTACGAATATCCCAACCCCTTCCACCTGCGCTCTGCGTTCCCCCTTACCCACTGCCTTCAAACAAAAAAATACAGTAAGCTGTTTTCTCCAGCTTTAATTCTTTCAGCACAATGTGCATCTTCAGCACTTTGTACCCCACAAAAAGACTGCTGGAGTAAGCCAGGCAAAATTCTGAAATTAGTGATCCCCATTGAAAGAGGCAACAGCCACATGCCGCGCATAACACATACATCCATGCGTGCACACATGTACACATGTACACACACACACACACACACACACACACACACACACACACACACACACATGCACGCGCGCGCCCCCCCCCCCCTCCACCACACTCACACACACACTCACGACACTGACATACTAACACTAACATTTGCAAGAAAACTCTTTTCAAATTGTTTGATGTACAGATACAGCCAATCATACTGTACGGAGCTGAGATATGGGGAGTGCAATGTTTGAAGAATGTAGAAAAGGTGCATACATTTGCCTGCAAGAGATTTTTGAATGTTCCAGTGAGGACTCCAGATAAAAGTGTATACGGAGACCTCAGACACTATCTATTGTACATGAACAGTTGCATGCGATCTATTAAATATTGGTTCAAGTTACAGACAGTGAGCGACAGCCGACTACCCAAGCAGTCTTACAAAATGCAGTTAAAACTTGATGAAAACCTGAATCCGTGTTGGGCAACAAGAACCAAAAACTTTCTATGTGGTTTTACCGACGTCTGGCAGCAGCAGGGAGTGGGTGACGAACGTATTTTTCTGTCAGGTCTAAAGCAGAGATTACTTGAGAAGTATAATCACGAATGATTGAATGCAGTTAATACCAGTAGTAGACTCTCCTTCTAAGTGACATTTAAGCCCAGTTTACTGCCGGAGCAGTATTTCGATTGCGTAACCCTGAATTGCTATGGAGATACAATAATCAAGATTCGACTTGGTGTTCTAACAATCAACAGTTTAGATACTCTGAAGATGACAGGAAATAGCTGTGTGACCTTTGTCAAATTCAGGTGGAGGATGAAGTTCACTTCGTCTGTATGTGCCCGCTATATAACAGGCTCAGGATAAAATATACTGATCCTGACATGTGCACATGTCCCTAATATGTCAAATGACATCTGAGGACATTAAGCATCAACTCATCATGTGCACGAAAAATACTTTCACACAACTGTTTTGTTGCCATTCATAAGAAAAATACTGGGAGCTTGCTGCATTTGCTTTTCACGCCTTCACGAGTTAAATATTTAAATAATTCACAACACAGTGATGCTATGGCATCACCTTTACTGCATAATTATTCCTAGTCAAACACTAACAACTGGATTGGCTGTCAACACAATTTGACTAGACAGATATTGATGTGACTGTGCATTTCTCTTGTTTCCGCCAGCTTGTACTCAACTTTTGGGCTCACGGCTATATTTTTATCCTATTTTTATAACTATTTTATTATTCTCTGATTGTTTTATTCCACTTTCTCATGACTACGTAAATGCTGCGATGCATTAGGACATTGTTTTATGTATCCGTGCCATCTTCACGTGCGTGTTAACGGATTTTTTCAGTTTACCCGCTGTTGTACGCTAAGTGAGCCAGCCTGTCGTTTGCACGGTGTCTTTTTCGCTGACACCGCAGTTAGAATATAGCCTTTTGTTGCGCTTCGTTCCTTTTCCACTATAGATCTCTATACTAGTGCAGTAGGCTCTGTGATGATAGCTGTACAATTGCTCACTAAGTAGATCTCACACCTACTGCAATCATGAGCGTACAGCAACTTTATTTCTGCACCATGCATCCTCACACATCCTCATACGGTCGCCTTACAGTGCACGGTAGGTCAGCTTACCTATGGGTCTAGTAACGTCATACCACGGAGATGACCCGGCTCTACGCCTCCTTCGTCGACACAATGACGCGTACTCGGATCAGTCGAGCACAGCAGCAGAACAGTTGGACGGGGGCAGCACTGTCTGAAGGTCTTCACAGAAGGCAGAGTTGTCCAAAACTTTACTAGTCTGTTTTATTTATTCACAGCAGTATCTGTGAGTAAGCTTTCCACGGTTATTTTTGTTGCTTTGTTCAGTTTTGGAAGTGATGTTGGTTGTATCTGAGTCGGGCGTGGAGTAGTGTAAGCTATTCACAACAACTGAGGGCGGAGGTGTAGGCGATCGGTCACCAGTTCAGAGCAAAACGTTTTATTTCGGGGTGGCTTTTTATTTTATTTTTATTTTTTAACCAGCTTTATCTACCCGTGTCAAGTTGATCTTCACGTGCGTGTTAACGGATTTGTTCCGTTTACCCGCTGTTGTACACTAAGTGCGCCTCTCATTTGCACGGTGCCTTTTTCGCTGACACCGCAGTTAGAATATAGCCCTTCTTTACGAGCGTGTTAACGGATTTGTTCAGTTTACCCGCTGTTGTGCCTCTCGTTTCCATGGTGCCTTCTTCGCTGACACCACAGTTACAATACAGCCTAATTATAATTATGTGGTAAACTATCGTCCTGAGGTGACCCTGTGCGGTTGAAGAGACGTTAAAGTCCAAGACTGAACTAACTGACAGTTTGTACAGTTCCTTCTGCTTGCCCGTTTGCTTGCGGGTGGTAAGGACTGGATGTTGTGTGTTTGATGTCGTAGTCCTTCATGAACTGAGCAAATTCCTCACAAGCAAACTGAGGTCCGTTGTCGGATATCAGCTCATCGGGAATTCCATACCTGGAGATCTGACTCTTCATGTATGAAATAACGTTCTTGGCTGACAGATTGTCCAGTTTGGAGATTTCTGGCCACTTTGAGAAGACGGTAGTCCACTATGAGCAGATAGTGTTGGTTGTTGAACTCAAAAACATCTGCTCCGACCTTCGCCCAAGGTCGTTCTGGAATCTCCATCGGAATCAATGGCTCCTTTGCGTTTGCTCTCGAGTGTTCTGCACACAATGCGCAGGCTGCAACAGTCTCTTCTATGTGTGCAGACATTCCTGGCCAGAACAAGACTTGCCTTGCTCTATTCTTGCACTTGACGATGCCCGGGTGTGTCTCGTGGATCTTCTCCAACATCTCCGACTGAAGTGTTTTGGGTACTATGATCTTATCTCCCTTGAACAGCAAACCGTCCAGACAGGTGAGTTAATCTCTGTAAGACCAGTACTGTCTGACAGCTGGAGATACATCTTCTCTGTTGTCGGGCCATCCTTTGAGAATCACACTGCTCAGGGCTTTCAGTTCCAAGTCTTTTGCCATTTCTCGTAGGAACTGTGCGTACTTTTCTGGTGAGATGGTTAAAAACGACTTGGGATTGATGGCATTTATCTCTGTCTCTGAGACAAGTTGCTCTTTTGTCTCTTGGAGGTATGACCGACTCAGAGTGTCAGCGACGTACAAGTACTCTCCTGGCTTGTAGGTTACTTGCAGGTCATACTTCTGTAATTGCAGCAGAAAGCGTTGGAGTCTCGCTGGCGCTTAATGTAATGGTTTGTTGAAGATTGACTGCAGGGGTCTGTGGTCTGTTTCTACCTCTACAGTTCGACCATACACAAACTGATGGAACTTTTCGCACCCAAACACGACTGCCAGTGTCTCTTTTTCAATTTGTGCGTAGGTCTATTGCGTTTTGGTCAGTGCACGTGAGGCGTATGCTATGGTTGGCCTTCCTGCATGATGACACAACCAAGACCTGCAGATGACGAGTCTACTGAGAGTGTGAGAGGTAATGTAGGGTCTTAGAACCTGAGTACTGGAGCTTCTATTGCCAGTTTCTTCAGCTTGTTGAAACTGTTCTCTTCGGTCTCAGTCCACTTCCACTCAACATCCTTCTCTGTCAGTTTTCTGAGAGGAGCACTGATGTCTGCCATGTTGGGCATGAATTTCTTCAGATATTGGATGAATCCGAGAAATGTCATCAGTTCTCTCTGGCTCTGCGGTTGCTTCATGTCTTGAACTGCTCTGATCTTCTCTGGATCTGCTTTCAGACCTTCCCCAGACAATACATGTCCGACATAGGAGAACTGGTTCTGTCGAAACCTGCACTTGCCTTTGTTGAACTTCAGACCACATGCCTTTGCCTTGTCCATGACCTGCTTCAGACGCATGTCGTGTTCTGCTTGGTCTTTTCCCCACACCACTATATCATCCATGATGGCTTCACTTCCATCAATGTCTTCGACCATCTGAGACATCACTCGCTGAAATATTTCGCTTGCCGAGACAATGCCAAATGGAACACGAAGGAAGCGATAACGTCCGAACGGAGTGTTGAACGTGCACAGCTTGGAGCTTTCTTCGTCAAGTTTCAACTGGCAGTAACCTGAAGTTCCATCAAGTTTTGAAAACACCTTTGCTCCCGGCATGTTCTGTACGACTTCTTCAATCGTCTTCATGGGGAAATGTTCTCGCTTGATCGCTTTGTTCAAGTCTCTTGGGTCTATGCAGATTCTCAGTTTCTTGGGTGTTTCTACAATGACCATGCTGTTCACCCAGTCTGTTGGCTCTTCTTGCTTCTTGATCACGCCATCATTCTCCATCCTCTGGAGTTCTTCCTTGACACGATCATGGAGTGCTACTGGTACCTTTCTCGGAGCATGTACCACAGGTGGAACACTTGGGTCGAGCTTGATTTTGTATTCTCCAGGAAGACAACATAATCCCTTGAATGAATCTGCGTACTCTTCTGTGATATCAACACCAACTGAACAAAGTCTCTCAATGAGTCCTAGTCTCTGGCACGCCTCAACACCTAGGATTGCTGTGCTGTCCATTTCTGTCACGAAAAATTGGACATTGTGTTCTACATTCTTGCAAACACATGTGAGGTTTGTTGTCCCTAGTGTTTTGATGTGATGTCCAGAATAATTATGATGTTTGTCTTGCTCTTGACTTTGTCATCTTCTTGTCACTGACTCGACTGTGTGTTTTGAATACTCTGTGCGAAATGATATTGCACTTAGCACCTGTGTCTAGCTGAAATTTCACTTTGACCCCTTCAACCTCTATGGTTTTGTACCAGCCTGTGTTCATAGCACTAATGTCTTTCTGATTTATTGTCCCAACAAAGTATTCTGTGTCTGAGCTATCAGTATCAACCGTGTTCACTCTTTAATTGTGTGAGCGATTGGTCACTTTCTTCTTTGTCCTACACATCTTCTCGAAGTGATTCTTTGCGTTACACTTCCGGCAGACTTTACCCATTGCTGGACAGGGAGCATCACCATGTTGCCTACCACATCTACCACACGTATGTGTAGCTGCATTGGACTTTGAGTCTTTGTGTCTCCAGTTCTTCTTCTTCACTGCATGTACATCTTGTTCAGTTTCATTTGTCATTTCTTTGAATTGCTGAACTGAAACTTCGTCCACTCTAGCTACCTCTATGGCTCTTTCTAGAGTTAAATCTGAACCAATGTCAATGAGCTTCTCATGCACTTTGGCGGATTTTGTGCCAAAGACGATTCTGTCTTGCACAATGTCATCTTCTGCTTGTCCATACTCACAGTCTTTCACCAGCAGTTTTAATGCGGTCACGAACTGTTGGACAATTTCACCTGGTTCTTGAATCTTGCTGTGCAGTTTGTATCTTGCAAAAATTGGGTTTGACTTGGGTTGTACGTAGGCCTGGAACCTATCATAGTATTCTTGCAGAACTTTCTGTTGTGCATCAGTCATGTCCCATGTGGAGAATATTCTTCTTCCTTTATCGCCTACCCACAGCATCAAATAACAGCATCGCTCTTCTTCGTTCTTCGCCCTCAATGGACCTTTGAACATGAACTCTACATGCTGTCTAAAGGCTTTCCATTCTCCCACCAGATCAGCACTATCCCAATTAAATTTAGGATTACTTGACGCAGTATCCATTTTACTGTTCATCTGTGTACTTATCTGGCTTCATATGGGTTCTGTTCATCAGGATGCTTCTGGATTGAAACACATCCCACTTCTGACACCATGTTATATCTTTATGTGGGCGAACATATCAAACCGAAACAGCCATGTGGGGAGATCTGTTTTATTCAGCAACGATCACCCTTGTTCCTCCCGTAACATTAGTTTTGCATGGGTTACCTCCCTTGCATCCACTCTATAACATACATGTGTTGCTTCACAATATATGACACACACAACGATTCTAAAATATCAGGTGACTAGAACGCGAAGAATAAAACAGCAGCGACTAAGACCGAACTAACTGTTCACAAAGAGTCGAACTCGGCTTGTGAGTCGTACCCCCCTCCCCCGCCCCCCCGCCCCACCCCCCCCACCCCCACCCGGCATGTTTTGCACTGACGCTGACACACTACCCTCACCCACTCCCATCACCCCTGACCTTTAGTTTAAAATAGCTCTCGTGGAATCTCGCATTCAAAATGGCGCTGGTTTTGAAACGTTCAGTTGACCGTATTTTCCGACCTTTTCGCCAAAATAAACGCATTACAATATAATCGAAGCCCTGAAAAAGTTTTAAACAAGTGAGTAATAAACTGTTTCTTCTCTTCGAACGTTAGTACGGACCTGTATGTCGTTTTGAAACGATTTGGAGCGAATGTGTATCCCACAACTGCCTTTATAGGCCCTTTAACGAGCAGGGTATCAATGTGTGTGTGTGTGTGTTTGTGTGTGTGTGTGTGTGTGTGTGTGTGTGTGTGTGTGTGTGTGTGTGTGTGTGTGTGTGTGTGTGTGTGTAAGTTGATTGGAGTTTAAATTCCCTCTCCTCACTTTCCCTGCTGTAGGGTACTGCCGACGCAGACACCGTATGCTAGGAGCACAGCGCTACCAAGAAGTTCTCTCTCTCTCTCTCTTCCTCTCAATCTCTCTCTCTCATCTCTCTATATTAATATATTATATATATATATATATATATGAATACGTTTCTATCAAAAAACAGAATCAGTATATATATAATATAAAGAAACGTTCTTATCAAAAAACAAAATCAAGGAGTGTGTGTAACTTTTAATTCTAACTTCCAGTGTGCAGTGGAAGTAGCAAGGCTGACAGTGGAGTATACCTACTTACAAATATTGACGGAGTTTTGGTTGTAGGTGGAAGGATCAAAGGTGGTCGCGGTCACTAATGACAGTTTGCAAAAGAAGTTCGACCACATTGTCTACGTGGCCACTGAGAGTACCTGGGGAAAATAATAATGACCGAAAACTTGTTA
>OY757546.1:19837443-19882217 GCA_963584105.1 Alviniconcha strummeri | reverse complement strand
AAACTTGTTAGGCGCATGGTATGCCATAAACACCAGTACCCACTATACAATGGGACAATTTGATCCCCCCTCCCCCCCCCCCCCCCCCCCCAAAAAAAAAAAGGACAAAAGAAGTCAAGGTCAGACCACGTTTACCTTCAACCCCATCAAACCATAGCAGTCTTCCATCAAACGTCCCCAGCAGTCCGTGCGCACGTAAAGCTGCCGACAAGTTAGTGCTTTCACATCTATTGACCTGGATGACATCACGTGAGTGTTTAAATGAGCAGGTGAACGATTTAGCGGAAGCCTTCTTCAGGGTTCCTTTAAGTGCACACGGACTGCTGGGGACGGGGAGCACAGAGCGAAGTTTTTATCAGTATCTCTGATCCCGGTTAACACGTGACGACGTACAGACAAGTATGGACTGGGTTCTGCCGTCAGTTCCGTGTCCAAAAATAACTGTCAGTGGCGCAGAGCAAGAGCACTCTGTATGTACAGATAAACTGTACAGATTACTCCTTCTTAACACTAACAGGGCGCCTAAAAGAGGAGTTGCTATTTACAGAAGCAAACTATTAAATGCAGCAGAATGTGACGAGCTCAATGGTTCGGTCTTTCAGGAGAGCGTATGGTGTAATTTTACGGCAATGTCCACTTTTAGCCCCATCGGTTTGCGGTCCTCAAATGGTATGAGAATGTGTGTGTCATAGTGTGTGTGTGTATACTTGTGTGTGTGTATACTTGTGTGTGTGTGTGTGTGTGTGTGTGTGTGTGTGTGTGTGTGTGTGTGTGTGTGTGTGTGTGTGTGCGCGCGCGCGCGCGCGCGCGCGTGTGTGTGTGTGGACGGAATAAACTTAACTTATACACTTCGCTGGCATATCAACGTATCAGTTCATTCCGTACTATTGGGCAATTCAGCGAAGCTGGTTTGCTAGAGTGAATGCGCTTTGTAATCTTTAGCGAAAGAAGTTGCGAGAGGTCGCAGCGCACTTCCGGGCCGATTTCTGAGTAGGCGTTACTTCATGCTGTGTATAACAGTTAAAATTAGAATTGCGAAGCAGTAGAAATGCCAATACTGTTGCAGTTGCAAAAATTGCCGTGGAAAGGGGATGGAGGGTGAACAAAAAGTGTCTTTGCGTCGTTTTGGGGCTGATCAGAAGATCGCGAGTTCGTAGAAAAAAATGCGTTTTGGGGCATCGTAAAGCACGAACAACAAGTTGTTGCTTATTTCCAGACACATTATCACTACATGCCTCAAAAAATGCCTTTAACGTTGGCAGTGTAAAATTCGAAAATTCACTGTCACCGCCTTCCATTGTGAAGAAAGTACGCACGGAAGTAAAAGCAGCCAAAGGACTTAAGCGATGCCGAGCAAAAGTCAAGGGAGTTAACAACCCCGCCTGAATCGCCCAATACACAAGCACGCGCACACACGCATCTTCAGACCATTTGAGGACAGCGAACTGACGGGGCTAAAATGGATATTGCCGCATCTTCAGTTCTGTGCTTATTATCGTTTAGTAAATGTATTTCATTGAATTACTGTGGATCTGCCCGTCATCTGCGACGTCGGCCAGTTCGAACTTACGTAGGAAGGGAGACAATTCTCACATGAGCGATTCGGGCTCGATGTAAACGTGTATACATGCGTTTTACCAATTTTTCCCCTTAGGCGAGCAAGTTTTCCAGACTTATATATTTAAACTCTACGCCACGTCGTTCACGCATTAAAGGACACAATTATAGAAGCTCAAACAGCTTAGATGTACCAGCCTGTGCAAAAAAAATAAAAAATGTTCGCCTTCAGAATCAGAGTCGTGAACAGCTGGAACTCGTTTCCGCCAGAGATTGTCGACACCCCATTCATGCAGGCTTTCAAGAGCAGGTTCGGCACCACTGGAGAAGACAAGAAAAAAATTCACTGATTTTTTACCCCCACGCAGTAACCTCAGTGTTGAAAGTTAAGTTAGAATAGCTTTGGCTGGCAAAAACCAGATAACGGCTTTTAGCAAATAAAACTGATTACCATATCATATCATTAAGTCTCCCATTGATGAGTTCAAAATGGCTGAGGCAGCAGACAATAGGTACAGCAATTTCAGTAGTAAATGACAAGAAGACCACAGCAAGGACAGATGCATGTACAGCAGGGACAGATGCACTGTTCTAGGTTACTGCCCTAGGATTCGCCATTCTCAAAATAACAAGCAACCAGGAAGATATCACTATTTAGAAACAAAAATCGTAGCAAGAAACCAGGAAGATATCACTATTTAGAAACAAAAATCGTAGCAAGCAACCAGGAAGATATCAGTAACCAACAATGAATCAGGAAATATATATATACCAGGAGGATCATATTAAGACTATATATATACATGCATATAGGAGAGTGAGGGTGGGAGGGGTTTGTTTTAAATATTTGTGTGTGTGTGTGTGTGTGTGTGTGTGTGTGTGTGTGTGTGTGTGTGTGTGTGTGCATGTGAGTATGAGAGAGAGAGAGGAGTGTTGTGTGTGTGTGTTTGCTAGTCATCTAGAATGTATGTCGTGGTAAAAAATATGACGTATTTTATAATCAATTTTGTGTGTGTGTGTGTGTGTGTGTGTGTGTGTGTGTGTGTGTGTGTGTGTGTGTGGGGGGGTCTTTCTGTATGATGCTTTGTGTGGGTTGTTTTGGTTGGACTGTGCTCTATGTGTGTATAGAATATATTTAGGTTAATATATATCATATGAGCGCTCGGTGCGTTGATGAGTGCATTATAAATGTACATAAGTATTATCATTATATATTAATTATATATTATTATTATATTTATTATATATATATAACTCGTAAAATAACTTGTAAAAGTTGGATTAGCTGTTCAGATCATGTCACGTTATACTGTAAAAGTTGGATTAGCTGTTCAGATCATGTTACTTTATACTGTAAAAGTTGGATTAGCTGTTCAGATCATGTCACATTATACTGGAAGAGGACTGCAAAACTTAATTAGGGAGGCAGAAAGTACAGACGACAGAATGTCTGACAGTAGTGACAGTGACAGTGGTGACAGTAGTGACAGCACTGACAGTGGTGTTGGTAGTGACAGTGGGTAAAGCAACATTGTGATCAATCCCAGGCTTAAAATTATTTGACACAGCTGACACCTGTAGTGTACCCAAAATACAGAATAAATTCATTTTAATAATTATCTGAATCGGGGATAATAAAACAACGCAATACAGCGCGCGAGCGCATTCACGCACACCGATACACACATCGAGGGAAGAGGAAAGATGTATTAAAATGTTACTGGAAAAGAGCGACAAACCGTGCACAGAATGAATTTTTCGGTACGTTTTATCACACGGCGACAAAACATGCCAGTGTGACAAAACATGCAGGCAAAACTTCGCAAATATGACAAGGAGTGACAAAACACCGTAAAAAGGCCCATCTTTAAACATTCCTGGCGCCAGTTCGGCTCGGTGGTGTACGAGAGGCATACCGAAAATGTTCTCGCATTGCGGTGACGTCGCACACATTGGCCAGGCGTGACCGTAGTAATCGGTAAACTTATTTTCCCCCCACAATACATACCTTTATGTTTCACAAACTGTAAAGTATGATAGATTATGAAAAGAGGATTGTTACAATTGGCTTGGACGCCCAGTCAGCCATGATGGTTATATCAGGGCAATTTGTTTCGCTGACTTATTTCAATTTTACATCACGGACTGCAAAAAACGACATAAAAGTGAAAATTGTGGGCAATGATGTCTAAGATGGAAATCAGTTTTATAATACTGTAACGTATGAACACGCAGAATCGTAAACAGTAACAATGAACATAAACGTGTAATATAAACAGTTAAAAAAAAAAAAAAAGCAGTAACGGTACATGCTGTGATCAGCAAAATGTAGCATGATCAGTGAAATGTGATATAAACGGCGAAAATTAATATGAACAATAGGCATAGCCGCTCCAAGACGTGAACTGCTTCATGTACAGCGATCCAGCATTTTCATTGTCTTTATGATTTTGTCCCCTTTGGTCTAAGATGAATACAGTTAAACAAAGAATGAAAATCTTTATTTATCGTTAAAAGACCATCCTCTGATTTCAAAGAATGTGGACGACAATTTTTAACATCTTTCTCACACCGATCATAAATGCCCATATTTTGTATGGTGGCACATGCCATTTTGCATCTGATAACTTAATTATTTACATTGCATCTCTTTCTTGGCGGCCTCCCTCCTTCCTACCCAACTCATGTTGTTGTTGGTGGTGGTGATGTTAGACTTACTAAACACCGAGGTACTGGAGGGAACCGAACTCAAAGAGGTGGGGGGAAGGGAAACTATACTAACGCAACACAGTCACCACTAGAATGATTCTGCATTAACAGCTGTGTAAGCCATCTTCATGAACTGTGAGGGGTAAAGTCACAAGGCAACATTTTATTGACTAACACCGACAACCTCATCCATTTCCCTTTCACCTTGCATTTTTAACCTACACTATTTATTTGAATGTTAACAGTTCAGTTCAATGTCGCTTTACAGCCACAGAAACCACAGGGCTTAACAGGGTCGGGGAGCCCAGGACGGCCACCTCGACTTTCACACACCAAGATAGACAAACCAACCTGTTGAATGTGGATTAAGTCGGGTCTAAATCAAAACTCTAGTTGCACGAATGAAAAACTTGAAGACTTAGAGACTGACTGACTGACTTGGAGAATGACCTGGAGACTTGACAAAGTGACTGCAAAAGAGGGCACACGGTCTTGAAATTTCTGTGAGGGCGAGTGGTGCGGGGATTAAAATAGAGGGTCTTTTATACCTTGAAAAATACGGCATCGGTGGCCCAGAATTTGGAATAAAAGAAGAATTTGTAAGAGAAAGGGGAAGGCAGCTCTTCCATGCCCGTGCATGACCACGGAGGCTTGTTGTCTACAGCTCGGCCATCTGATCGTCGCTAATTGAAACCATCCTTTAGACAGTGGTTTCACACGGGAAAGGAGACTACTGCACACCACGACCGCACTAAGACCCAGTACCAACGAACTATTGACTGAACTAAAAACATTCTCATCTTCTCAACTTCAAAACTTACAAAGACCATTTCACCAACAGTCTGACTAAAGTTAAACTGAGATTAAAAAAAGAAAGGGCGGGGGGGGGGGGGGGGTTGGTAACTCGATGTATTTTAATAGAAGGGCTTTTCTCCACAACATTAACTTAAATACTTTTATTGTTTCAATTGGACTTTTTGTTGATGAGGTTGATGCCAAAGGAAAGGAAGGCTTGATCTGAAGAAAACGCTGACTTGGTCAGTGGAAGATAATGTCTTACTGTAGCAGTTGGATACATTGCAAGATAGTATTGTTTATACTGGCAGGCATCGCCCTGTCAACCCCAAATTCATTACATGAAACAACTCGACACGGATATTGCCGCTGTAGGCCACTAGTTGTGACATTTGTTTGTTATGAATTTGGCAGACTAAGCTGTACAGCCAAATTAGAGAAAGAACCACATTTTGTACCAAATATTCCAGAGACTAAAAATGTTCCCGAGTGATGTCCCCTGTCCCCTGATGACGTATGAGCTTTAATCAGTTGGCACCTTTCATTTTCGGGCCGTAAACTCCAAGAATGGACAATATGACATGAATACGAAGTTACATAGTAGCCCACTAATCTGTAACAAGGTTGAGAAAATAGCCAACATGTCACAGATATGAATTTATGTCATAGCTATGAAGCTGCAACAAGGTCAAGCTTGGGAAAAAGGAAGAGCAAAAAAAAAAAAAAAAAAGGAACCTGAGCTGCCGGATACTCCAACCCAAAGCTCGAGAAGGGGAAGTAGGATTTTCCCAGTGCAGATTAGGTTATACGGATGATTCAGCTTGGTTTCCGGCTGAGGAGGTCACATTAACAGTATAATGTATACCCTTCAGGTTTCAAAGCCATATACATTGAAATGTGTGGTGTTGACTTACCCCTAGACGAAACTTGCCATCGAAGTGAGAGTAGCTCCCGACATGGCAAACTGTAGTTTGAAAAACAACAATAACAACAAAAACCAAAACCAGAACACCCTTTAGTGAGTATGCAGGTGCAGGAGATAAGTAGGGGTTGGAGGTTGGACCAGGAAAAATTCTTGACAGACTTAGCTGACCAGTGGTTCCAGCCAAAGTGACGCTAACACGTCACCAGCAGAGTTTGCGCCACTGGCTAATTCTTAGTCCCACACACAGCGCCCCTGCTGGGACGCTATGACACTGCTCCTGCTCTCCTTCATAAAAGTTCCCCCACACAGCACCCCTCAGGCCAGAGATCTTTCTCCTATCATGGTCCTGTGACTTAGAATAATCTGCCTTTCCATCCGCCACACACAAACCTGCTCCGCATTTAAGCCACAGTTGAAAACCCATTATTTTGTTCTCCCAAACCTTCCAACAGAACCCCAGTTCTCATGCATATGATTATCATGATGCTCTTTGCATTTGATTTGCAGTCTTGAGATGTGTCCATGGTCCATGTATAGCTGCATTGCGTGTTTTGATCGCATTAATTGTTCTGGGATGTGTACATGTTTGCCTGCGCTTTGCTGTTGGCGTTGGATCGTCTGGTGTATGCCTATCTCATGTTTTGATTGTGATGTTCATTCTCGTTTTGAATTGTGAAGTGCTCTGAGTCAGTCTAGTTGGATTAGGCGCTATACAAATGTTACGTATTATTATTCTTTTTATTATTATTGTTGTTGTCACACAATAATTTGCAAGTGATAAGATTAATGCAAAAAAAGAACGGGGCCGGGTAACCAGCCTACAAACAAAAATACAAGCAGAGATAAAACACGAAAAAATGCAGTCACCTCCTTTGGTTTGTTAGTTGTCCCAGTATTCTTACACTGACGTCGTCACAAATCCGACCTCTCTCCCTCTCTCTCTCTCTCACACAGTTTTTTCAGTCTCTCTTTCACACACACACACACACACACACACACACACACACACACACACACACACACACACACACACACACACACACACACACACACACACACACTCCATCCAGCTCTTGCCAGAATGGACCCATCCACAGCCCTGCCCCTTTCCCGCTGTTATCGTGAGGTATCAAAAGCGGCGGCTGCATGAGGGCTTGTGAGCCGGTTTAAAACAGAAGGGCCTCGGCTCGATTCCGTTTCGGCTCTCCTTTTTCTTCAAAAAGGCTGTGGTTAGTGGACACAGTCCTGTGACTTTGTCCCTCACTAAATGAAATATCAAAATGGCTCTCATCGCTGCCCATCTTAATGTAGGAGTCATCACGAGTAAAAAATTTTTTTATAGACATTCCGGTTTGATTTGGACACTACTTAAGGCAGAAAATACTAAAAATCCGACACCACGCGCTGTCTACCTAAAAATGAGGAGTAGACTGACACCCTAAAAACCAAAGCAAGCGCTAAACAAGCAGAGAAAGAAACTGAACGCAAATGCCTGAGGCAAAAAAAGAAAAGAAAGAAGCTGAACACAAAAAAAGCCTGTGGCAAAATTATAAAGAAAGACAAAACAACACAAACGCGAGAGTTAAATGAAAAATGGCTGCCCTAATCAGGCAAGCAAACGATTGAAACCAAATGGCCAGATGGAAAGGATGGTGAAAATGACGAAGAAAGATCAGGAAAAACAGAGATGGTCAAAAAATCCATTACTCCCATCCGATCGAAAACCGTACATGGTAACAGTCTCTGACAACGTGCAATGTGACAAAGGCTGGAAACGCGTAATCCATGCACACAATACAAACCACACAGTGATGCTAACAGCCACTAGGCAATAGACACTCACGAAATACCCACATACATTTTTTTAATAAAGTTATCTCGACTCGCGAGGTACCTCGAGGTTACTCCCATCACCGCCACATCGAAAAAGAACGAAACAACTCGAGAAGCAAAAGGGAACGCAAAGAGAGGAAAAACTAAAATAGTCGGAGTGTATACCAAGAACTTCACTGACCCAAACCCTAAACCCTAACCCAGGGAAAGAACAGGCCTGAAGGATAACGCAGTCAAAGAACTTACTGGGACGAATACAAAACGGTAAGAAGAAGGCTCCCTGATGAGGTCTAGCCTGCTGTTGCCTGCAGACCTAAACAATTCACCGTACTTCCAAACTTTCAACGCTAAACTAAACCGGATCTCTTCCAGTTTCCCAAAAAGCTTTCTGATTTATTTGTACATGCTTACTGTTGCCTGTCTCATATCTTGTGGAGTTATAGGTGGGTAATAATGTGATGAGATTATTTTCTTTATTGTACATTGCTGCTTCTCATACGGTACAGATACATTATTTTTTCTTGTGCATTGTTAGTTGTCATATATGTGGGTTTAAAAAAAAAATGAAAAAAACCACACACGTTGTCTTTCATATTTTTCTCAATTAACGTTGAAAATGTCGGAGAATGTTGCAAAGCGCAGTGAGTTTGTGTAGATCGGCGAATAGCAATATATTGGCCTAAAAGTTAGATCAGTGAATAGCAATATATTGGCCTAAAAGTTAGATCAGTGAATAGCAATATATTGGCCTAAAAGTTATATTTTAGCATTTATTATTATTGTGAAGACAGGGGTCGTGCCAATGAAAACGGACTGAAACACCATGAATTTGACAAGGCTATACAAAGAAAGAAAGGAGAGTGACAGAAATCGAAGAAGAAGAAAAGAAAAGAAAAAGAAAAAAAGAAAAAAAGAAAAAAAAGAAGAAGAAGAAGAAGAAAGGAAACAAATAGACGGGGGAAAACAAAATCTCATCTGTTGTCAATGGTGTCGGAACTTTATCCTTAGATATTCGAACTGGAATTGTTATAAGTCGAATACCCATACAACCATTTTGCTGTGCGATTGAACCAAAAACGATAAAACTGCACTGAGGCAGTGTGTGCCGAGCCGTTGTTTGTTATACCAGCGTGTGAGACAAAACTGCGCTCTAAAAAATAGCAACATTTCGGGTCTCTGATTGGTTGAGATCGGCGACCGCGTGGGGCGTGTGGATGGGTCTATGCCCACTATACCAAACTCGTGACCTAAAAAAACACTTGACACTCACCCCCACTTACCCACTCATCCACTCGCATGTACGCGGGTACTCGCACATGACCGTTAAGTAGTGATTACTAGACCCAACGTCGACACGCATGTTTATCCAGCACCGCGCGCAGAGCAGAGACAAGCTGATCGGCAGAATCAGTGGAGGTCTTCACAGAAGGCAGAGTTGTCCAAAACTTTACTAGACTTCTTTATTCACAACAGTATCGGTGAGTAAGCTATCCACGGTTATTTTTGTTGCTTTGTTCAGTTTTGGGAGTGATGTCGGTTGTATCTGAGTCGGGCGTGAAGTAGTGTAAGCTATTCACAACAACTGAGGGCGGAGGCGTAGGCGATCGGTCACCAGTTAGAGCAAAACTTGTCAGTTCGTTTTTTTTTGTTTTTTTAAACAACTTTGTTTACTCATGTCAAATGGATCTTTACGCGCCTGTTAAAAGATTTGTTCAGTTTACCCGCTGTTGTGCTACTCCTTTCCATGATGACACCACAGTTATAAAACAGCTTAATTATAATTATGTGGTAAACTATCGTCCTGAGGTGACCCTGCGACTGAACTAACTGACTAACTGTGGTAAGCTAACAAACCTTTCGGAGTACGGCTTATTTTATATGAATTATAAGGGCATTAATAAATCTAATAAAAGAAGCCCTAATAAATCAAGAGTTAAGGAAGAAGTTGATAGCATATCAGCTTCTTCTTCCTTAACTCTTGATTTATTAGTGCTTATTTTTTCTCTTTGTTTCCAACTTGTTATACCTTGTCATCATTGCTACTAACTTTGAATTCATACCGTTGTATGAGCGGTTTTTGTATGATCTGCACTTCACTTGTCACCCAAGTTATCTGTCTTGCTCGCTTGGCACAGTTGCGTGCCGTATAATCTTCCACCCATGAAATGCTTTTTTATTTGACCTTGCTCAGACTGGGCTTGACCCTGATGACATAATTTTTGTTTTGACACCCAGTCAACCGCCATGACGGTTATATGGGTGGCCGTCATGGTGGGGTGGGGGGTCTTTTCAGTATTAATATACATGTTTACGTGTTCCCTCGTGACAGATTATCTACTTAATTGTTATCCCCACAGATTGCACAGTCTCGCGAAGACTGCGGTTTTTGTTATTTCCCGAGACTAGGCTATCATTATTAGTTGGCTGACACGGCCACACCCAAAATCCCAGCGTGATTCATGTAAATAGACCACTCCACAACGCACCGCTTCCAGCCGTAAGCTCCGCCCCTCTGGCAAGCGACCCGAAAAGATGGCTGTAGCCGACTCCACACGTACTCTCGATCTCTTGCCAGAAGACCTGTCGCTGTTGTGTTTTGGTCAAAGCCCATCTATTTTAAAATAGACGGGCTTTGGTTTTGGTGAGGAAAAACACCCAAAGATCAAAGCGGTCTTTTGAGACACAGGACCCTGTGTTGATAATATAAATGGTCTGCAGTTAGTCTTATCATGCCCTCCTTGGTCAGATGGGAAAGGGAAGGGACAGTTTACATCCCAGGGAGGGTGAAATGGGTTCCAGCTTGCCAAAGCAATTAGTAACCCAAACAGACACTTCCAGCCTCTCTCCTGCAGTGGTCCAGGTTTTGTCAAGACCAAAGTCCAGATGGTCAAGACCTCTATCAGTTGGGAGTGCCAGATTACACTCCCCTCTACACAGAACAGTAGAGAAGCAGCAATACAAGAGGGGATGGTAGACGGCAGTGTTACTTCTATATCTGTGACAGTGCAGAGTTATAGCCACAGGGATTGGGGTTAATTTTTGTGTTGCTTCTATTATGTGTCTATTATGTGCAGATTTCTTCATGTGTTAGTTTAGTAGAATTAATGAAATTGAATTAATGCTGAACAGAAACATAGGCCTACTATGACAGATCACTTTCTACAAGTTACTCCAGACCTGCAAGAGAAATACATCACTGAAAGTACCATGCCTTTGATAGGTGATACAGTAAAACGTTTGGCCACCGCTCGGTCATTTATTATACATACTGCTTATACTTACTTAGAAACTGGGACTGAACTTGTGACATATTATTATCATTGTGAGCACGCTTAACGTTGGATACTTTTCCCTGTTGAATGTCACTGTCAAGTTGGATTTTACTGTATAACAAGCGTCAGAACAGGTAGGATATTTCACTGATTTATCCGGCATGCCACACAGTATAGTGTGTGTGTGAGTGTGAATGTGTGTGTGTGTGTCCCTGGGTTTCAGTGTGGTTGTGTGTCTGTAAGTGCTCTGTTTGTATGCCTATCTGTCTGTTTCTGTTTTACAGTATGCCAGTCGATCGGTGTATGGCAGTGTGTCTGCCTGTCACAGTTTATGCAGCAGTTATTGGTAGTCTGCATGAGCATGCCTACACATTTTGGTTTTGGTTTTACTAGAGCCGTGTAGAGAATTATTGACAGAATTAAAAGTACTTTACTTTCAGCCAAAACTCTCATTACTGCTTAGTTCCTCAATATAATATATTCAGTGTAACGAGCGTCTAAATGTGAGTAGTATGCCACCATTTATATACCACTGAAAACCTCTGAATTTTAAGATTTTTTACCTTTTAAAGTTACCGTTACTCATTTCCTCACTGGGGTATTAGTTTGCTCTGGGCTGGAAACTAAGTGTGCCAGGCGGGCGCTACCGTGCACGCGCATGCGCACGCACGCACCCCCTCCCCCGCACACACTATTATTAAACCGATAATGCAATGTTCCAAATGAATGAACAATATTTCGGCCGTTATACGGCACGTATTTTGTGTTAGCCATGTAGTCCTACACTAATAACTTAATTATACTTCCACCACCTGCACACAATCATTGACTTTGACAGCTTACAAAAGAGAAAACCGAACGCATGCATAAATTAACTGGATCATACATTTTGTGCTAAGGCTGACATATCTTGGAACACACGTAGTAGTTCTTTGTTATCACGCTCGGGATTAGTTGATCATGGGGTCGACCACAGCCTTGAGCCAAGATTTACAATCTTTCAGCCTTGTTTTTGGCTTCGGAAGCGGCTAGAATGTGACACCTGCACATTTGACAGTTCGTCCGACTTACACTGGCCATAGCAACAATTCCGTTTTCCTGGTGTCTTTTCTGCCATGTCCAACACTGCCAACTGACCACTTGCAGTGTCTTGCACGAAGGCTTGCCAGACCATTTCAGGCCTTGTTAAAACACGTGGGCACCTCATTATGCTGCGGCACGCGATTGGCTGAAATCTAAGGGTGTGTCTGCTTTGACTGACAGGAGTGGAGTCGTCAATTTCAGCCTGCCAATAGATCGGAAATTCCGGGAAACCTAAGCGCATTTTGAGGCTCGGCATCATATGATTATACACAATAACTTACAATAACAACCAATCTCTGACCGCATAACATACAAACTGTTCTACATTTGTGTATTTTTGTGAAAGGTTGCTTAACGTTTGAACTTGAGTATATTCTATTCCGTGACGTCATCCATTAATGCAGGTGTTAACCAGACATTCTCTGTGACTCTCTTAGACACCATGATACATTTGGTGGTGTAAAAAAAAAAGCACCTTTGTTCAATATTTTTACACGAGCAATGTACAAAATTATGCATCATGACATTTTTTTAAAAATAATTCATTAATCCCACGCGCGTAATTCAGGCCACCATACCTGGGTAAGACAACACCAGCCGCAAGAGCACTGCTACCCACTGATACCAGCATGTGCAGTATTTGGGGAGGGGGGGGAGGGGGGGGCGGGGGTCGATACCTGGCCCACGGACTTTTTGGGTTTATTAGTTGTCCCAGTATTCCTATACTGACGTCGTCTGCCTGTCTCTCTGTCTCTGTCTCTCTGTCTCTCTGTCTCTCTGTCTCTGTCTCTCTGTCTCTCTGTCTCTGTCTCTCTCTGTCTCTCTCTGTCTCTCTGTCTCTCTGTCTCTGTCTCTCTCTCTCTCTCTCTCTCTCTCTCTCTCTCTCTCTCTCTCTCTCTCTCTCTCTCTCTCTCTCTCTCTCTCTCTCTCTCTCTCTATCACAGCCTTTTCAGTCTGTCTCTCAAATACACACACACGCGCGCGCGCGCGAGCACACACGCACGCACCCCCCCCACACACACACACACACACACACACACGGCACTGACACACTAACACTAAAATTTCCAAGAAACCCCTTTTTGAATTTTTTTGACGTACAGATACAGCCAATTATATTGTACGGGGCTGCAATGTTAGAAGAATGTAGAAAAGGTGTATACATTTGCCTGCAAGAGATTTTTGAATGTTCCAGTGAGGACTCCAGATAAAAGTGTATACGGAGACCTCAGACACTATCTATTGTACATGAACAGTTGCATGCGATCTATTAAATACTGGCTCAAGCTACGGACAGTAAGCGACAGCAGACTACCCAAGCAGTCTTACAAAATACAGTTAAAACTTGATGAAAACATGAATCCATGTTGGGCAACAAGAACCAAAAACTTTCTATGTGGTTTTACCGACGCCGGCTGGCAGCAGCAGGGAGTGGGTGACGAACGTATTTTTCTATCAGGTCTAAAGCAGAGATTACTCGAGAAGTATAATCACGAATGATTGAATGCAGTTAATGCCAGTAGTAGACTCTCCTTCTACGTGACATTTAAGCCCAGTTTACTGCCGGAGCAGTATTTCGATTGCATAACCCTGAAAAGCTATGGAGATGCTCTTATCAAGATTCGACTTGGTGTTCTACCAGTCAACAGTTTAGATACCCTGAAGATGACAGGAAAAAGCTGTGTGACCTTTGTCAAATTCAGGTGGAGGATGAAGTTCACTTCGTCTGTATGTGCCCGCTATATAACAGGCTCAGGACAAAATATATTGATCTTGACATGTGCAAGAAAAATACTTTCACACAACTGTTTTGTTGCCATTCATAAGAAAAATGCTGGGAGCTTGCTGCATTTGCTTTTCACGCCTTCACGAGTTAAATATTTAAATAATTCACAACACAGTGATGCTATGGCATCACCTTTACTGCATAATTATTCCTAGTCAAACACTAACAATCGGATTGGCTGTCAACACAATTTGACTAGACAGATATTGACGTGACTGTGTATTTCTCTTGTTTCCATCAGCTTGTTCTCAACGTTTGGGCTCACGGCTATGTTTTTATCCTATTTTTATAACTATTTTATTATTCTCTGATTGTTTTATTCCACTTTCTCATGACTGCATATATAGTGCGTTGCATTAGTACATTGTGAGTGAGCGATGTATGTGTGGGGGGGATGTGTGTGTGTGTGTGTGTGTGTGTGTGTGTGTGTGTGTGTGTGTGTGTGTGTGTATGTGTGTGTGCGTGCGTACGTGTGTGTGTGTGTGTGTGTGTGCGTGCGTGCGTGCATGCGTGCGTGCGTGCGTGCGTGCGTACGCGTGTGTGTGTGTGTGTGTGTGTGTGTGTGTGTGTGTGTGTGTGTGTGTGTGTGTGTGACTCAACGCATCGCTGTATGCTGGCTTAAATCAGCAACTGTCATAATTTCTGCTTGCATTAGTAGGTACGAAAGAGTTCCATTTTCAGATGGGTTTTACATTGTAAAAGTCTGATGATTTGTGCAGTAAACATATTGTTCTGTTCTGTTCTCTCTCTGTGCCTGTCTCTCACTGTCTCCGTCTGTCTGTCTCTCTCTGTGTCTCTGTCTCTCTCACTCACGGCTTTTTCACTCTCTGTCTCAAACACACACACACACACACACACACACACACACACACACACACACACACACACACACACACACACACACACACACACACTGACAAATACACACACACACACACACACACACACACACACACACACACACACACACCACACACACACACACTCTCTCTCTCTCTCTCTCTCTCTCTCTCTCTCTCTCTCTCTCTCTCTCTCTCTCTCTCTCTCTCTCTCTCTCTCTCTCTCTCCCTCTCTCTCTCTCTCTCTCTCTCTCTCTCTTCTAACACACTTACACACACACATGCAGGTACACTCTGACATAAAAACAGATCGTTGTTGTGGTAAACATGAAGTTTAGGTCTTGGGCGTTAACATGGAATTAGCTTTTTGTTGTGTTTTGCTCCCTTTCCACTTCAGATCTCTATACTAGTGCTGTAGGCTCTGTGATGATAGCTGTACTACTGGCCAGTAAGTAGATCCCAACACCACGCGCAGAGCAGAGTCTAACACCACGCGCAGAGCAGAGTCTAACACCACGCGCAGCGCAGAGTCAAGCTGATCAGCAAAACAGTCAGACGGAGGCAGCACTGTCTGAAGGTCTTCACAGAGGGCAGAGTTGTCCGAAACTTTACTCGACTGCTTTACTTATTCACAGCAGTATCGGTGAGTAAGCTATACACGGTTATTTTTGTTGTTGTTGCGTTGTTCAGTTTTGGAAGTGATGTCGGTTGTATCTGAATCGGGCGTAAGTTATTCACAACAACTGAGGGCGGAGGTGTACGCGATCGGTCATCAGTTTAGAGCAAAACTTTTCAGTTCGGGGTGGCTTTTTTTAATTTTTTACCAGCTTTATCTACCCGTGCCATCTTCACGTGCGTGTTAACGGATTTGTTCAGTTTACCCGCTTTTGTACACTGAGTGAGCCTGTCGTTTGCACGGTGCCTTTTTCGCTGACACCGCAGTTAGAATATAGCCTTTTGTTGCGCTTCGTTCCTTTTCCACTATAGATCTCTATACTAGTGCAGTAGGCTCTGTGATGATAGCTGTACAACTGCCCACTAAGTAGATCCCACACCTACTGCAATCATGAGCGTACAGCAACTTTATTTCTGCACCATGCATCCCCACACATCCTCACACAGTCGCCTTACAGTGCACGGTAGGTCATCTTACCTCTGGGTCTAGTAACGTCATACCACGGAGACTATCCGGCTCTACGCCACCTTCGTCGACACTGTGACGCGTACTCGAATCAGTAGCTTTTCTAATGAGGTGATATATATATTGATATATATAGCACCGCCCGCATATATATATACTGGACCCAACGTCGACAAGCTGAGGCATGTTTATCCAACACCGCGCGCAGAGCAGTCAAGCAGAACAGCAGAACAGTCGGACGGGGGCAGTATTATCTGAAGATCTTTAGAGAAGGTAGAGTTGTCCGAAACTCTACTAGACTGTTTTATTTATTCACAGCAGTATCAGTGAATAACCTGTCTACGGTTATTTTTGTTGTTGTTTGATTTTGTTCAATTTTGGAAGTGATGTCGGTTGTATCTGAGTCGGGAGTGGAGTAGTGTAAGCTATTCACAACAACTGAGGGCGGAAGTGTAGGCGATCGGTCACCAGGTCAGAGCAAAACTTTTCAGCTCGGGGTGGCTTTTTTTTTTTTTTTTTTTTTTTTTTTAACCAGCTTTATCTACCCGTGTCAAGTTGATCTTCACGTGCGTGTTAACGGATTTGTTCCGTTTACCCGCTGTAAACTAAGTGCGCCTCTCATTTGCACGGTGCCTTTTTCGCTGACTCCGCAGTTAGAATATAGCCCTTCTTTACGCGCGTATTAATGGATTTGTTCAGTTTACCCGCTGTTGTGCCTCTGATTTCCATGGTGCCTTCTTCGCTGACACCACAGTTACAATACAGCCTAATTATAATTATGTGGTAAACTATCGTCCTGAGGTGACCCTGTGCGGTTGAAGAGACGTTTAAGTCCAAGACTGAACTAACTGTGGTAAGCTAACAAACCTTTGAGAGTACGGCTTATTTTATATGAATTATAAGGGCACTTGCTATCAGCTTCTTCTTGCTTATCTCTTGATTTATTTAGTGCTTCTTTTTTCTCTTTGTTTCCAACTTGTTATACCTTGTCATCATTGCTACTAACTTTTAATTCATACCGTTGTATGAGCGGTTTTTGTATGATCTACACTTCACTTGCCACCCATTTTTTTTCCTGTCTTGCTCGCTTGGCACAGTTGCGTGCCGTATAATCTTCCACCCATGAATGCTTTTTTATTTGACCTTTCTCAGAAGTGTATTGAACGCAAATTAAGCTTGACCCTGATGACAGAATTTGTTTTGTTTTGACGCCCAGTCAACCGCCATGACGGTTATATGGGTGGCCGTCGGGGTGGGGTGGGGGTCTTTTCGGTATTAAGATACATGTTTACGTGTTCCCTCGTGACAGATTATCTGTTTAATTGTTATCCCCACAGATTGCACAGCCTCGCAAAGACTGCGGTTTTTGTTATTTCCCGAGACTAGGCTGTTATTATTACTTGGCTGACACGGCCACACCCAAAATCCCAGCGGGCTTCGTGAAATTTTCAGGCTGTCGATCGATCGAAAATTCTGGGAAACCTAAGCGCATTTTGAGGCTCGGCGTCATGTGATGAAACACAAAACTTACAATAACAACCAGTTTCTGACCGCATAACATACAAACTGTCTCCCATTTATTAGAAATCCGTCATTGCCTCCACCCCACAATACCTCGCTGACCTTCTACAAATCTACACACCATCCCGTACTTTACGGTCTACTGCAGACACATGTAAACTAAAGATCCCTCCGTTCAGAAAGAAATATTCAGGCCAGAGACCCTTCTCCTATCAGGGTCCTGTAACTTGGAATAATCTGCCTTTCTCCATCCGCCACACACAAACATACTCCACATTTAAGTCACAGTTGAAAATCCATTTGTTCTCCCAAACCTTTCAGTAGAACCCGAGTTCTCATGCATGTAATTATCATGATGTCCTAGCATATGATTTGCAATCTTGTGTCCATGGTCCATGTATTGCTGCATTGAATGTTTTGATCGCATTAATTGTTCCGGGATGTGTGCATGCTTGCCTGCGCTTTGCTGTTGGCGTTGGATCGTCTGGTGTGTGTATATCTCATGTTTTGATTGTGATGTTCATTCTTGTTTTGAATTGTGAACTACTCTGACCCAGTCTAGTCGGATTAGGCGCTATATAAATGTTACGTATTATTATAACACAAAACTATGTGCAGTTTGACTTGTCTGTCATTTAACTTGCCTAGTCCTTGGAAGAGGTCAATTAATTGAGATGTCACTTAATTCAGATGTCATGTCTTCTGGCTTTGGGTCGTTTAAGTGATCATCGGCACCGTGGACTAGTGTTATGAGCTTGAGTTTCTGTGAAGTCATCCAGCTTAGAATTGGTTTTTCACGACCAGGTACAACACACAGGTTCAGAGAGCACGAGCAATATTCACTACGGAGCTCGGCTTGAAACTGTTCAGTTACACTGAAGGAGTATTGGTTTCCATACGCTGAAATTGTTGTGTTGGATTTTTCAAGCAGTGGTTTTGGACACAGTCTGTTATAGTCTTCTTGAGACAATAGGTTTACTGTTGCGCTAGAATCAACAAGACAGGTTATGGGTTGATTGTTCACGTACACTGTGAAGCGCGATGGTTGAGTAGAACACGTGCTTGCTGTAAAAACGTATTCTGTATCCCGTTGTCATCTCCGTTGCTGTGGGTATTGTTGTTACCAAATTTATCATGCTGCTCGACAAAATGAACAGGTTTTGATTCTTGCTTGTGCATGTTGTAGCGTTGTCGATGAGTGAACGACGAAGAGGGAGCAGACCTTCCATCGGACCCAGATGAAGATGAACCACGTTGATTGAAACGACAGTTGAACTGTTATCCGTACGCAGGACACGAACGTTGTTCTTTCTCGTGTGGCCAGTTTCCACCACAGTTCTGGCACTGTTGTTTCACCTGTCGATGATAATTTTGCACTGGTGAAATCTGAGGGCAGTCACGGGGTGCTGATGGGTGATGATGATCACGTCGCTGTTGTCCATTGAACTTGAAGAGTAATGAAGTTTTATCAATTGCACCATCTTCTTTCATCTTCTGTGAGTGTGATGCTGTTTGTTGAGTTGTTATGGCATACTGCAGCAATGCGGTAGGTGTCATTTAGGATTACCACTTTACCTATTTTGCAACCAGTGATGAGTTGTGATTTGATTTCTGCGTCGTTTTCTGTGAAGTGGCACAGTGCTTCATGCTGTTACAGCTCATGGTAAAAGTCGTCAATGTTATTCGACACACGTTTTGTAATGTGTTTCACCTTCACCAGGCGTCAAGTCCTCTTTAGAGAAAGTGTCTACAATGTCGTTGAGATCCGCATTGCCAGCATAGGTTAGCATTAATACTTTCTTTCAAGCATCGTTTGTAATGTCAAATGCAACAACGGCATTCTCAAGTCTTTCAGTCCACTCTGCCATCGCACTGCTGCACCATCGGGGGACAGTCAAACGAGGGGTATGTAGGCAAAGAGGTGATCTGGTCTGCCGTCTTGTTTTTGAGTTCCATATGGTAGCAAAACAACTTACTTTTTGATATTACTGTCGTACTCAAACAAACTTCTGTGAAGACAGTCATGTATCAGTACTCGGTGGACTCTCTTACCTCGACGCCAATGTGACAGATCAAAAACAACGGCTTTTTGACGATGCAATGAGAGGTTTATTACCGACACGAACCTGCAGCAGCCATGTTGTTCTAACGAACAAAAACAAGGTATATAACTCCTGGACATAAAATCACAAAGGAGTAGTGGTTATTTCCTTTGGATTAACGGAATCCACACTTGTAATCAATACTTCACACACACCACCCGCACACACACACACACACACACACACACACACACACACACACACACACACACACACACACACACACACACACACACACACACACCATTTAAAAAAAAATTAATTGACAAAAGTCACACATACGCAGGTGCTCGCACATGATGTGAGGTACGCAGCATTCAAGCAAAGCGCCCTTGTCAGCAAGCGTGGGTCACTTGCAGCGTGTTAAATAGTTTGACTTCTTCCTCGGTGCCTAATCTGCACCTTGGACATGATTATTCCGGTTCCCCAGTTATTTGCCCCTGGGGAAAGTGGATCTTTAAAACGGACAGTAAGTAAGTACAGTCAAATACGCATAAGTCGAACTTCGCGTAAGCCGAACATTTTTTATTTCCCGACCGAAGCTGCTCTTTCAATTCATTTTCTACGCTATGATTAATAAAGTTGTTTTGTAGTGTACTGACAGCTCTATTTGCTTGTTGCATGGCTGGTGCCACGTGAAGCTGCTGCCGTCTCGGCGCAAGTTGTGTGTACACCATGCAACCATGCACCAGTTTGCACTGTCACTTTATTCAAAGCCACATGGGTAGGGTGCATGTGTGTTTCACTGTAACCTGCCACCTGCACTTTCGGCAGAATCACCGGGATCTTTTTACGTGCGACTGCGGTAACAGTCAGGTAGAACGGATACCAAACTAAGAGCCGGCACAGAAAGTTGACCCTTGAGAAGAAAGTTCTCCTGCCGCTCCTGCGTGGAGTCGAACCCGCGACCTTTTAATCACGAGTCCGGCTCTCTATAACCACTGAGTTATCCCCGCTCCGCTAACATAAGATGGAGAAAATTGTCCCATTACCAGTATGAACAAGCTTGTTTCAATTCTCTCTCTCTCTCTCTCTCTCTCTCTCTCTCTCTCTCTCTCTCTCTCTCTCTCTCTCTCTCTCTCTCTCTCTCTCTCTCTCTCTCTCTCTCTCTCTCTCTCTCTCTCTCTAACCATCTTCATTATTAGTTTTTTCCAGCAAGGGAGGGTGTGCTGGTACACGTACGGACACAGGTGATCTCCGATTAATGCGACATAGTGTATATAAAATATACTAAATCATCATATTATAGCACCAGAGAACTCTCTCTCTCTCTCTCTCTCTCTCTCTCTCTCTCTCTCTCTCTCTCTCTCTCTCTCTCTCAAACACACACACACACACACACGCACGCACGCACGCACGCACGCACGCACGCACGCACGCACGCACGCACGCACGCACGCACACACACACACACACACACACACACACACACACACATGCAGGTACACGCTGACATGAAAACAGATCGTTGTTGTGGTAAACATGAAGTTTAGGTCTTGGGCGTTAACATGGATCCACGATAGATCAGTATACTAGTGCAGTAGGCTCTGTGATGATAGCTGTACTACTGGCCAATAAGTAGATCCCAACACCGTGCGCAGAGCAGAGTCTAACACCACGTGCAGAGCAGAGACTAGCGCCACGCGCAGAGCAGAGACTAACACCACGCGCAGAGCAGAGTCTAGCTGATCAGCAGAACAGTCAAACTCCAAGCACTGGTTTATGACATCCTTCAATCACTGCCGTATTTAGTTACGCCATAGGGTCCAGAAAACTGTCAGGTAACGAGCAGTTTTTTGTTGGTGCTCAAACAGTAGTAAGTTTGTTACAAACAACTCAGATTATATCAGACGTTTGTTTTATAACTGACCATGTTGCTTACGCCAGCTCAAATAAAGCGAAAATCGTTTGAATCGAGACGGAACTCTTTTTTACCCGGGGTGGATGCGTCTCATGTTTACGTGCGTGCTTGGGCGCTAGGCTGCTTTCAGTCTTATCAGTACCCAAACCTTTTGGAGGGCGCTGACCGCGTCGCTGGACAGCTGCGTGGAGATAAAGAGTGCCCCTCAGTGGCGTAACCAAATCTGGCAGAGTTTGGAGGAAGGTGCCGGAAAACGGTGCTCGGAGTGTGCAGAACAGTCAGACGGAGGCAGCACTGTCCGAAGGTCTTCACAGAAGGCAGAGTTGTCCAAAACTTTACTCGACTGTTTTATTTATTCACAGCAGTATTGGTGAGTAAGTTATCCACGGTTATTTTTATTGCTTTGTTCAATTTTGGAAGTGATGTCCGTTGTATGTGAGTCGGGCTTGGAGTAGTGTAAGCTATTCACAACAACTGAGGGCGGAGGTATAGGAGATCGGTTCAGACCAGAGCCTTTCAGTTCGGGGTGGCTTTTTTTTCTTTCTTTTTTTAACAGCTTTATCTACCCGTGTCATCTTCACATGCGTGTTAACGGATTTGTTCAGTTTACCCGCTGTTGTACATGTACACTAAGTGAGCCTGTCGTTTGCACGGTGCCTTTTTGGCTGACACCGCAGTTAGAATATAGCCTTTTGTTGTGCTTCGTTCCTTTTCCACTATAGATCTCTATACTAGTGCAGTAGGCTCTATAATGATAGCTGTACAACTGCCCACTAAGTAGATCCCACACCTACTGGAATAGTGAGCGTGCAGCAACTTTATTTCTGCACCATGCATCCTCACACATCCTCACACAGTCGCCTTACAGTGCACGGTAGGTCAGCTTACCTATGGGTCTAACGTGATACCACGGAGACGACCCGGCTCTAAGCCTCCTTCGTCGACACAATGACGCGTACTCGAATCAGTCGCTTTTTCTAATGAGGTGATATATATATATATCACCGCCCGCATATATATATTGGACCCAACGTCGACAAGCTGAGGCATGTTTATCCAACACCGCACGCAGAGCAGTCAAGCAGAACAGCAGAACAGTCGGACGGGGGCAGTATTATCTGAAGATCTTTAGAGAAGGTAGTGTTGTCCAAAACTTTACTAGACTGTTTTATTTATTCACAGCAGTATCTGTGAGTAAGCTGTCCACGGTTATTTTTGTTGCTTTGTTCAAGTTTGGAAGTGATGTCGGTTGTATCTGAGTCGGGCGTGGAGTAGTGTAAGCTATTCACAACAACTGAGTGCGGAGATGTAGGCGATCGGTCACCAGTTCAGAACAAAACTTTTCAGTTCGGGGTGGCTTTTTTTTTTTTTTTTTTTTAACCATCTTTATCTACCCGTGTCAAGTTGATCTTCACGTGCGTGTTAACGGATTTGTTCCGTTTACCCGCTGTTGTACACTAAGTGCGCCTCTCATTTGTACGGTGCCTTTTTCGCTGACACCGCAGTTAGAATATAGCCCTTCTTTACGCGCGTGTTAATGGATTTGTTCAGTTTACCCGCTGTTGTGCCTCTCATTTCCATGGTGCCTTCTTCGCTGACACCACAGTTACAATACAGCCTAATTATAATTATGTGGTAAACTATCGTCCTGAGGTGACCCTGTGCGGTTGAAGGGACGTTTAAGTCCAAGACTGAACTAACTAACTGTGGTAAGCTAACAAACCTTTGAGAGTACGGTTTATTTTATATGAATTATAAGGGCACTTGCTATCAGCTTCTTCTTGCTTATCTCTTGATTTATTTAGTGCTTCTTTTTTCTCTTTGTTTCCAACTTGTTATATCTTGTCATCATTGCTACTAACTTTTAATTCATACCGTTGTATGAGCGGTTTTTGTATGATCTACACTTCACTTGCCACCCATTTTTTTCCCCTGTCTTGCTCGCTTGGCACAGTTGCGTGCCGTATAATCTTCCACCCATGAATGCTTTTTTATTTGACCTTTCTCAGAAGTGTATTGAACGCAAATTAAGCTTGACCCTGATGACAGAATTTGTTTTGTTTTGACGCCCAGTCAACCGCCATGACGGTTATATGGGTGGCCGTCGGGGTGGGGTGGGAGTCTTTTCGGTATTAAGATACATGTTTACGTGTTCCCTCGTGACAGATTATCTGTTTAATTGTTATCCCCACAGATTGCACAGCCTCGCAAAGACTGCGGTTTTTGTTATTTCCCGAGACTAGGCTGTTATTATTACTTGGCTGACACGGCCACACCCAAAATCCCAGCGGGCTTCGTGAAATTTTCAGGCTGTCGATCGATCGAAAATTCTGGGAAACCTAAGCGCATTTTGAGGCTCGGCATCATGTGATGAAACACAAAACTTACAATAACAACCAATCTCTGACCGCATAACATACAAACTGTCTCCCATTTATTAGAAATCCGTCATTGCCTCCACCCCACAATACCTCGCTGACCTTCTACAAATCTACACACCATCCCGTACTTTACGGTCTACTGCAGACACATGTAAACTAAAGATCCCTCCGTTCAGAAAGAAATATTCAGGCCAGAGACCCTTCTCCTATCAGGGTCCTGTAACTTGGAATAATCTGCCTTTCTCCATCCGCCACACACAAACATACTCCACATTTAAGTCACAGTTGAAAATCCATTTGTTCTCCCAAACCTTTCAGTAGAACCCGAGTTCTCATGCATGTAATTATCATGATGTCCTAGCATATGATTTGCAATCTTGAGATGTGTCCATGGTCCATGTATTGCTGCATTGAATGTTTTGATCGCATTAATTGTTCCGGGATGTGTGCATGCTTGCCTGCGCTTTGCTGTTGGCGTTGGATCGTCTGGTGTGTGCATATCTCATGTTTTGATCGTGATGTTCATTCTTGTTTTGAATTGTGAACTACTCTGACCCAGTCTATTCGGATTAGGCGCTATATAAATGTTACGTATTATTATAACACAAAACTATGTGCAGTTTGACTTGTCTGTCATTTAACTTGCCTAGACCTTGGAAGAGGTCAATTAACTGAGATGTCACTTAATTCAGATGTCATGTCTTCTGGCTTTGGGTCGTTTGAGTGATCATCGGCACCGTGGACTAGTGTTATGAGCTTGAGTTTCTGTGAAGTCATCCAGCTTAGAATTGGTTTTTCACGACCAGGTACAACACACAGGTTCAGAGAGCACGAGCAATATTCACTACGGAGCTCGGCTTGAAACTGTTCAGTTACACTGAAGGAGTATTGGTTTCCATACGCTGAAATTGTTGTGTTGGATTTTTCAAGCGGTGGTTTTGGACACAGTCTGTTATAGTCTTCTTGAGACAATAGGTTTACTGTTGCGCTAGAATCAACAAGACAGGTTATGGGTTGATTGTTCACGTACACTGTGAAGCGCGATGGTTGAGTAGAACACGTGCTTGCTGTAAAAACGTATTCTGTATCCCGTTGTCATCTCCGTTGCTGTGGGTATTGTTGTTACCAAATTTATCATGCTGCTCGACAAAATGAACAGGTTTTGATTCTTGCTTGTGCATGTTGTAGCGTTGTCGATGAGTGAACGACGAAGAGGGAGCAGACCTTCCATCGGACCCAGATGAAGATGAACCACGTTGATTGAAACGACAGTTGAACTGTTATCCGTACGCAGGACACGAACGTTGTTCTTTCTCGTGTGGCCAGTTTCCACCACAGTTCTGGCACTGTTGTTTCACCTGTCGATGATAATTTTGCACTGGTGAAATCTGAGGGCAGTCACGGGGTGCTGATGGGTGATGATGATCACGTCGCTGTTGTCCATTGAACTTGAAGAGTAATGAAGTTTTATCAATTGCACCATCTTCTTTCATCTTCTGTGAGTGTGATGCTGTTTGTTGAGTTGTTATGGCATACTGCAGCAATGCGGTAGGTGTCATTTAGGATTACCACTTTACCTATTTTGCAACCAGTGATGAGTTGTGATTTGATTTCTGCGTCGTTTTCTGTGAAGTGGCACAGTGCTTCATGCTGTTACAGCTCATGGTAAAAGTCGTCAATGTTATTCGACACACGTTTTGTAATGTGTTTCACCTTCACCAGGCGTCAAGTCTTCTTCAGAGAAAGTGTCTACAATGTCATTGAGATCCGCATTGCCAGCATAGGTTAGCATTAATACTTTCTTTCGAGCACCGTTTGTAATGTCAAATGCCACAAAGGCATTCTCAAGTCTTTCAGTCCACTCTGCCATCGCACTGCTGCACCATCGGGGGAACAGTCAAACGAGGGGTATGTAGGCGAAGAAGTGATCTGGTCTGCCGTCTTGTTTTTGAGTTCTACATGGTAGCAAAACAACTTACTTTTTGATATTACTGTCGTACTCAAACAGACTTCTGTGAAGACAGTCATGTATCAGTACTCGGTGGACTCTTTTACCTCGACGCCAATGTGACAGATCAAAAACAACGGCTTTTTGACGATGCAATGAGAGGTTTATTACCGACACGAACCTGCAGCAGCCATGTTGTTCTAACGAACAAAAACAAGGTATGTAACTCCTGGACATAAAATCACAAAGGAGTAGTGGTTATTTCCTTCGGATTGATTCCGCTATTAACGGAATCCACACTTGTAATCACAACATCACACACACCACCCGCACATTCACACACACACACACACACACACACACACACACACACACACACACACACACACACACACACACACACACACACACAACAAACAAAAACACTTGACAAAAGTCACACATACGCAGTTGCTCGCACATGATGTGAGGTAAGCAGCATTCAAGCAAAGCGCCCTTGTCAGCAAGTGTGGGTCACTTGCAGCGTGTTAAATAGTTTGACTTCTTTCTCGGTGCCTAATCTGCACCTTGGACATGATTATTAAGTTTGATGATAGAAAGATTTTTTGGTATGTTGATATTAGAGGTGGTGCAGGAAAGTCTACTTTTGTGAATTATTTTATGGCTCGACATGAAGCTGCATGTTTTAGTGGTGGTAAGATTGATAGTTTGGCGTATGCTTATAGTAGAGAACGTGTTGTGTTTTTTGATTTGAGTAAACAAGGTAATTATGAGTATTTGTATAGATTTATGGAGCAATTGAAGAATGGTAGGATTTTTAATAGTAAGTATAGATCGGGTATGAAGTTTTTTGATACTCCTCATTTGATTGTTTTTAGTAATGATGAACCTGCTAGAAATGGGTTTAGTGCTGATAGAATTGTGTTAAAACTGATTAGGGATGGACGTATATATTAAAGATAAGGTTTTGGACCTAGAGTCTGATGGTTACAATGGCGATTACTAATACTAGGAGGAAGGAGTTGTTGGCTAAGTTTGGTCATAGATTGAGTAGACGTAGGCCTTTGATGCGTCGTTGGGTTAGAGCTAGACGTGCTCACTACCCTATACATAGACGTAGGCGTCGTTATAAGAGACGGATCCCACGTAATCTTACTAGAATATGTGGTCGAAATTACAATAAGCCTATACTTGTACAGTTTTTTACTACAAGAGAATTGACTATAAGTACTGATAATTTTAATCAATCATTGTATTTTTCTATGATTGCGTTTAATGATGATCAAGTTAGACAGCAATTGTATGGATATTCTGAACTGTTTGATCAGTTTAAGATTCTTGAACAACGTGTTACTATGCACTTTAAAACAACTGCTGAATGGACTGATATAAACACAAATATACCTGAAGTTTTTTGGGTTTATGACTATGATTTGAAGGGACGTCATATTGACATATTTAACATACAAAAGCTGCAAAATGTGCATCACAAACTCATGCCACCTTTGAGTAAACTCACACTACGTCTTGTACCGCGCTGGACCGATAACAGATTGGTTGTGAAGTATAAGGATGCAGAGACACAGTATTTGGATACGCAATCTGGCATCCGTAAAGTTGACAACCCATGGCTAGATACGGATATTTTGAAGTCAAATAGAGGACAAGCACCTAATATTGACTCTATTAATGGATGGGCTATGTGTGCTAAGAACTGTAATAAGCGTGTTTTGGTGCTGCATAATTACATATATGTACTGTTTAGAGGACGTAGAAACAACCAGGATTATGTAGTGCCTGCGGAGTGAGCCAACCTCGGGCTTTATAGTATTACCCCGAGGTTGGCTCACTGAGCTTGGCTCAGTGAGCCAAGCTTGGTTTAAGCCTCCTGTTTTTAAATTTTTTAAGTTTTTTAAGTGTTTTATGGTCAAATACGTGTTTATGGTCAAGCCGCGGAAATACCAGTCTTGCTGAATAGATAGGGTTAGGGTTAGGGTTAGGGTGAGGGTTAGGGCCCCCCTTTACTGCCAGTTGCGCCTGCCTCACTGCCAGTTGTTACGATCCATATTTAATTTGTATTAGGTGTAATTGGATACGACTTGTAATCCGCTTAGAAGGTATTTAAGCGTGAACGCGACAGATGTGCGTCAGTTGCGGCGCGATGGCGAACCAGTGCAGACGGTGGTGCTTTACGTTTAACAACTACACGGAGGAGACTATTGATTATTTGAGGAAGTGGCTGACGGAGGACGTGTGCTGTTATGCGATTGTGGGAAAGGAGGTTGGAAGTGTGAAACACACTCCACACTTGCAGGGGTTTATGAATTTGAAGAGAAAGGTGCGAATTGCGACGTTGAAAAAGAAGCTTAATGCTCACTATGAGAGTGCAAGAGGGAGCGACGAAGAGAATCGTAATTATTGCAAGAAAGGTGGTGATGTGATTTTGGAGGTGGGGAAGCCTGCGGAGAAGATTGGAACGACGAATGTGTATATTTGTGCGAAGGAACTTGCCGATAAGGTTGCCGCTGGAGAGGACTTGAACAATTTGCTTGATAATGATGAACGGTATGTTGCTGCTTATGCTCGTTATAGTGGTTTTGTAGATAAATGTGTTGAAGCTAAACGTGAAAAGATTGGTAAAGAACGGTTTGATAGGAAATATGGTAGTATGAGTTTGGTGTTGTATGAATGGCAGGTTGAATTGTATGATATGTTGACTAAGGAAGAACCACAAAGGCATTCTCAAGTCTTTCAGTCCACTTCTGCCATCGCACTGCTGCACCATCGGGGGAACAGTCAAACGAGGGGTATGTAGGCAAAGAAGTGATCTGGTCTGCCGTCTTGTTTTTGAGTTCCACATGGTAGCAAAACAACTTACTTTTTGATATTAATTTTGTACTCAAACAAACTTCTGTGAAGACAGTCATGTATCAGTACTCGGTCGACTCTCTTACCTCGACGCCAATGTGACAGATCAAAAACAACGGCTTTTTGACGATGCAATGAGAGGTTTATTACCGACACGAACCTGCAGCAGCCATGTTGTTCTAACGAACAAAAACAAGGTATATAACTCCTGGACATAAAATCACAAAGGAGTAGTGGTTATTTCCTTTGGATTGATTCCGCTATTAACGGAATCCACACTTGTAATCAATACATCACACACACCACCCGCACATTCACACACACACACACACACACACACACACACACACACACACACACACACACACACACACAAACACACCATTTTTTAAAAATTAATTGACAAAAGTCACACATACGCAGGTGCTCGCACATGATGTGAGGTACGCAGCATTCAAGCAAAGCGCCCTTGTCAGCAAGCGTGGGTCACTTGCAGCGTGTTAAATAGTTTGACTTCTTCCTCGGTGCCTAATCTGCACCTTGGACATGATTATTCCGGTTCCCCAGTTATTTACCCCTGGGGAAAGTGGATCTTTAAAACGGACAGTAAGTAAGTACAGTCAAATACGCTTAAGTCAAACTTCGCGTAAGCCGAACATTTTTTATTTCCCGACCGAAGCTGCTCTTTCAATTCATTTTCTACGCTATGATTAATAAAGTTGTTTTGTAGTGTACTGACAGCTCTATTTGCTTGTTGCATGGCTGGTGCCACGTGAAGCTGCTGCCGTCTCGGCGCAAGTTGTGTGTACACCATGCAACCATGCACCAGTTTGCACTGTCACTTTATTCAAAGCCACATGGGTAGGTTGCATGTGCGTTTCGCTGTAACCTGCCACCTGCACTTTCGGCAGCATCACCGGGATCTTTTACGTGCGACTGCGGTAACAGTCAGGTAGAACGGATACCAAACTAAGAGCCGGCACAGAAAGTTGACCCTTGAGAAGAAAGTTCTCCTGCCGCTCCTGCGTGGAGTCGAACCCGCGACCTTTTAATCACGAGTCCGGCTCTCTATAACCACTGAGTTATCCCCGCTCCGCTAACATAAGATGGAGAAAATTGTCCCATTACCAGTATGAACAAGCTTGTTTCAGTTCTCTCTCTCTCTCTCTCTCTCTCTCTCTCTCTCTCTCTCTCTCTCTCTCTCTCTCTCTCTCTCTCTCTCTCTCTCTCTCTCTCTCTAACCATTTTCATTATTTGTTTTTTCCAACAAGGGAGGGTGTGCTGGTACACGTACGGACACAGGTGATCTCCGATTAATCCGACATAGTGTATATAAAATACACTACATCATCACATCATAGCACCAGAGAACACACACACACACACACACACACACACACACACACACACACACACACACACACACACACACACACACACACACACACACACACACACACACACACATGCAGGTACACACTGACATGAAAACAGATCGTTGTTGTGGTAAACATGAAGTTTAGGTCTTGGGCGTTAACACGGAATTAGCCTTTTGTTGTGTTTTGCTCCCTTTCCACAACAGATCTCTATACTAGTGCAGTAGGCTCTGTGATGATAGATGTACTACTGGCCAATAAGTAGATCCCAACACCGCGCGCAGAGCAGAGACTAACACCTCGCGCAGAGCAGAGACTAGCGCCACGCGCAGAGCAGAGACTAGCGCCACGCGCAGAGCAGAGTCTAACACCACGCGCAGAGCAGAGACTAGCGCCACGCGCAGAGCAGAGACTAGCGCCACGCGCAGAGCAGAGTCTAACACCACGGGCAGAGCAGAGACTAGCACCACGCGCAGAGCAGAGTCTAACACCACGCGCAGAGCAGAGACTAGCGCCACGCGCAGAGCAGAGTCTAACACCACGCGCAGAGCAGAGTCTAGCACCACGCGCAGAGCAGAATCTAGCTGATCAGCAGAACAGTCAAACTCCAAGCACTGGTTTATGACATCCTTCAACCACTGCCGTATTTAGTTACGCCATAGGGTCCAGAAAACTGTCAGGTAACGAGCAGTTTTTTGTTGGTGTTCAAACAGTAGTAAGTTTGTTACAAACAACTCAGATTATATTAGACGTTTGTTTTATAACTGACCATGTTGCTTACGCCAGCTCAAATAAAACGAAAATCGTTTGAATCGAGAAGGAACTCTTTTTTTTAACCGGGGTGGATGCGTCTCATGTTTACGTGCGTGCTTGGGCGCTAGGTTGCTTTCAGTCTTATCAGTACCCAAACCTTTCGGAGGGCGCTGACCGCGTCGGTGGACAGATGCGTGGAGATAAAGAATGCCCCTCAGTGTCGTAACCAAATCTGGCAAAGTCTGGAGGAAAGTGCCGGAAAACGGTGCTCGGAGTGTGCAGAACAGTCAGACGGAGGCAGCACTGTCCGAAGGTCTTCACAGAAGGCAGAGTTGTCCAAAACTTTACTCGACTGTTTTATTTATTCACAGCAGTATTGGTGAGTAAGCTATCCACGGTTATTTTTTTATTGCTTTGTTCAATTTTGGAAGTGATGTCGGTTGTATGTGAGTCGGGCGTGGAGGAGTGTAAGCTATTCACAACAACTGAGGGCGGAGGTGTAGGAGATCGGTTCAGACCAGAGCCTTTCAGTTCGGGGTGGCTTTTTTTATTTTTAAACAGCTTTATCTACCTGTGTCATCTTCACGTGCGTGTTAACGGATTTGTTCAGTTTACCCGCTGTTGTACATGTACAGTAATTGAGCCTGTCGTTTGCACGGTGCCTTTTTGGCTGACACCGCACTTAGAATATAGCCTTTTGTTGCGCTTCATTCCTTTTCCACTGTAGATCTCTATACTAGTGCAGTAGGCTCTGTGATGATAGCTGTACAACTGCCCACTAAGTAGATCCCACACCTACTGGAATCATGAGCGTACAGCAACTTTATTTCTGCACCATGCATCCTCACACATCCTCACACAGTCGCCTTACAGTGCACGGTAGGTCATCTTACCTGTGGGTCTAGTAACGTGATACCACGGAGATGACCCGGCACTACGCCCCCTTCGTCGACACAATGACGCGTATTCGGATCAGTCGCTTTTCTAATGAGGTGATATATATATAGCACCGCCCGCATATATATATATTGGACCCAACGTCGACAAGCTGAGGCATGTTTATCCAACACCGCGCGCAGAGCAGTCAAGCAGAACAGCAGAACAGTCGGACGGGGGCAGTATTATCTGAAGATCTTTAGAGAAGGTAGAGTTGTCCGAAACTTTACTAGACTGTTTTATTTATTCACAGCAGTATCGGTGAGTAACCTGTCCACGGTCATTTTTGTTGTTGTTTGATTTTGTTCAATTTTGGAAGTGATGTCGTTTGTATCTGAGTCGGGAGTGGAGTAGTGTAAGCTATTCACAACAACTGAGGGCGGAGGTGTAGGCGATCGGTCACCAGTTCAGAGCAAAACTTTTCAGTTCCGGGTGGCTTTTTATTTTTTATTTTTTTTAACCAGCTTTATCTACCCGTGTCAAGTTGATCTTCACGTGCGTGTTAACGGATTTGTTCCGTTTACCCGCTGTAAACTAAGTGCGCCTCTTATTTGCACGGTGCCTTTTTCGCTGACACCGCAGTTAGAATATAGCCCTTCTTTACGCGCGTATTAACGGATTTGTTCAGTTTACCCGCTGTTGTGCCTCTCATTTCTATGGTGCCTTCTTCGCTGACACCACAGTTACAATACAGCCTAATTATAATTATGTGGTAAACTATCGTCCTGAGGTGACCCTGTGCGGTTGAAGAGACGTTTAAGTCCAAGACTGAACTAACTAACTGTGGTAAGCTAACAAACCTTTGAGAGTACGGCTTATTTTATATGAATTATAAGGGCACTTGCTATGAGCTTCTTCTTGCTTATCTCTTGATTTATTTAGTGCTTCTTTTTTCTCTTTGTTTCCAACTTGTTATATCTTGTCATCATTGCTACTAACTTTTAATTCATACCGTTGTATGAGCGGTTTTTGTATGATCTACACTACACTTGCCACCCATTTTTTTCCCCCTGTCTTGCTCGCTTGGCACAGTTGCGTGCCGTATAATCTTCCACCCATGAATGCTTTTTTATTTGACCTTTCTCAGAAGTGTATTGAACGCAAATTAAGCTTGACCCAGATGACAGAATTTGTTTTGTTTTGACGCCCAGTCAACCGCCATGACGGTTATATGGGTGGCCGTCGGGGTGGGGTGGGGGTCTTTTCGGTATTAAGATACATGTTTACGTGTTCCCTCGTGACAGATTATCTGTTTAATTGTTATACCCTTGTTTATCCAACACCGCGCGCAGAGCAGAGTCAAGCTGATCAGCAGAACAGTCGGACGGGGGCAGCACTGTCTGAAGGTCTTCACAGAAGGCAGAGTTGTCCAAAACTTTACTAGACTGCTTTATGTATTCACAACTTTATTGGTATCGGTTTGTCCTCGGACAAACAGAAAAGAAGACACTGTGTAGCTCGATTGCACATTGGCCATTCTTTCATTACTCATTTTTTAATTTTTTTATTCAATGGTGAGGAACCGCCATAGTGCATCGGATGCAATGAAAGACTATCTATTGCACACATTTTAATTACTTGTTCTGATTTTATGGAAACCAGAGAGAGCCATTTTCCAGCTCAATCTCTACGTGTGTTGTTCCAAGAAAAGATTTTAAACTTTTTGAAAGAGATTAATATTTTTGACAAGATTTAAAGTTTGAGATATGTTAATTTGGATTATGTTGATGTTTCTCACACTTTTTAAGTCTGTATAAAATTATAGTATCAGTTTTAGTACGTACATATTTTTAATATTTAATATGTAATGATAAAATGTATATCGCCCTGATGTAACCGTAATGGTTGACTGGGTGTAAAAGTTCTAAAACACCAACTTACTTATTTGTCTCGGTTTTCAACTGACTCTTGTACACGAACGCTAAAAATTCGAACTTCTGCTGAGTAACATGAATCAGTTTCATGCTACGAACATACTGGTTGCCTTGCTGGAAGGGTCTGCTCTTTGTCGCTGAATAAGAGTGGTGCCATTTGGAATCCCAATGTTCCAAAACGTCATCGAAAAGTTCAAATAATCGCACGACTAGAGACGCTGCCGTTGCTGCTTGTTTGTCGAAGTAAACGGCAGGAACTAGGTCAAGGGGGCGTGGCTTCACGACTGGTTAATTGACCTCTCACAAGGGGCCCGATAGGTCCGCCCACTGACCCGCTTTCTCCTTCGGGTCTAGCCCTAGACAGCAGATTTTACTATACAATGTAAATGTACGCTGCGTTATATATGTAACCGAGTGCGTTGTGTGTTTTCCGGGCCAATGACCGTTTAACCTTTCTTTCTTTCTTTATCTTTTTTGATTGGGCCAAAGTTTTATGGCCCTAACATACGAAGTGTCAAAACCTGAGCGCGTGGCCCGTCCCTGAAGAAGGAAGCAGGTCGTTTTGGAGCTGCTGCCTGGGCACCCATGTATCTAATTCAGCGGAGAGCCTATTATTATTATTATTAATCACTTTTATATAGCGCTATTCTCCGCTCTCGAGCAGACTCACTGCGCTCGCATGTGATTCTACATGAGTGAATAGTTTTTATAGCGCGTTTTTGAATATCCACCGAAGTGGTGTACTTACAGCGCTGGCATGGCTGGTGCCACAAGAATCTGCTGCCAGCGAGAGTCAGTCTCGGCGCGTTCTGTGTACACCATACAACCATGCACCGTGTCACTTCATGCAAAGCCACATACGTAAGGTGTATGCGTGTTTAGCTGTAACCTGCCACCTGTGCTTTTGGCAGGATGACCGGGGTCTTTTACGTGCTACTGCGGTAACACGGGGGTGGAACGGATACCGAAATAAAAGTCAGCACAGAAAGTTGACCCTAGAGAAGAAAATTCTCCCGCCGCTCCTGCAGGGATTCGAACCCGCGACCTTTCGATCACGAGTCCGGCGCTCTAACCACTGAGCTATCCCCGCCTACACTGTTTCCGGGTTGGTGTAAATAAAAGTTATGTTATAGCAACTTCTGACTTGTGACTCGCCGTTTATACTTGCAACTTGCATCCGAGACTCCCCACCCCGCTTCCCTGCAAAGTTTGGTGCTGCTAGTGGGACTGGAAGTAGAAGAGTCATACACCAAGCAGGACAAAGTGTAGAGAGGCGGATGCTGTCACGCCGGCTTCATCCAGGAGGCGGAACGCATCCTCAGAAGCTACCGGATGGAGGATGGGGCCACCGTGGATGGATCACCCAGGCCTTGGAGGGAGGATGGGGCCACCGTGGAGTGGATCACCCAGGCCTTGGAGGGAGGATGGGGCCACCGTGGATGGATCACCCAGGCCTTGGAGGGAGGATGGGGCCACCGTGGAGTGGATCACCCAGGCCTTGGAGGGAGGATGGGGCCACCGTGGATGGATCACCCAGGCCTTGGAGGGAGGATGGGGCCACCGTGGAGTGGATCACCCAGGCCTTGGAGGGAGGATGGGGCCACCGTGGAGTGGATCACCCAGGCCTTGGAGGGAGGATGGGGCCACCGTGGAGTGGATCACCCAGGCCTTGGAGGGAGGATGGGGCCACCGTGGAGTGGATCACCCAGGCCTTGGAGGGAGGATGGGGCCACCGTGGAGTGGATCACCCAGGCCTTGGAGGGAGGATGGGGCCACCGTGGAGTGGATCACCCAGGCCTTGGAGGGAGGATGGGGCCACCGTGGAGTGGATCACCCAGGCCTTGGAGGGAGGATGGGGCCACCGTGGAGTGGATCGCCCAGGCCTTGGATGGAGGATGGGGCCACCGTGGAGTGGATCGCCCAGGCCTTGGATGGAGGATGGGGCCACCGTGGAGTGGATCATCCAGGCCTTGGAGGGATCTGCAAGGAGGGAGGTCCTCACTCGTCCAACAGGAGAGGCAGACACAGCGGCCCAAGTCCTTGCGGGCACTTTTGGCGATCAACGGGGCCTCTCTGCTCTCCTCACCTCGTTCCATGGCCGGTGGCGGAGAGTGTAGTGGGGTACGCGCAGCACCTGCTGTTGCTGACCACCAAGCTGAGCACGGCAAAAGCAGAGAGCATCAACCCAGCTATGCTGTTCGACCGGTTCATCGAAGGGCTACAACCCCATCCCTCCGTCGCGACATTCGTCACTATCCCAGGGAGCAGGAAGACATCACCTTCCATCATGCATGGGCTGAAGGTCTGCGCTGGATGCGCGAGGATGTTGATGTGGAGGAGCGAGCAGAGCAGGTCCTGGTGGCTCAACCCCAGCACAACAAGGAAGTGGAATAGCTGCGAGCCCAAGTAGCGGCCCTGACGGCGAAAACAGCAGAACTGCAGGCTGAGCTGCGACACCAGTCAGCCTGGGCACCACGGCCTACAGGGCGGTTCAGGCGGGGTTGTTAACTCCCTTGACTTTTACCTGGCATCGCTTAAGTCCTTTGGCCGCTTTTACTGCCGGTGCGTACTTTCTTCACAATGGAAGGCGGTGACACTGAATTTGCGAATTTTACACTGCCAGCTTTAAAGGCATTTTTGGAGGCCCGTAGTTAGAATGTGTCTGGCAATAAGCAATAACTTGTTGCTCGTGCTATAGGATGCCCCAAAAAGGAATTTTCCCACAAACTCGCGATCTTCTGGTCAGCCAAAAAACGACACAAAAACACTCTTTTTTCCCCCCACCCTCCATCCCCTTTCCCCGGTAATTTTTGCAACTGCAACAGTGGTGGCATTTGTACTGCTTCACGATTCTAGGTTCAGCTTCCATTGTTATACACAGCTGAAGCAACGCCTACTCAGAAATCGGCTCGGAAGTGACGCTGCGACCTCTCGCGACTTCTTGCGCGAAAGATTGCAAAGGGCATTCACTCGTGCAAAGCAGCTTCACTGAACCGCCCAATATATATATATGCTACTGGTGTGAGCAGCCTGGCCACTTACAGCCACTTCTAGCGGGACTGCACTGAGAGACGCCAGTGTATCCAACGGCAGCAGGGCCCTCGTGTCTCCTTCAACCCCAGCCATCCCCAGCCACGGTTCTACGCTCCCCGGCATAGCGCTGACCCGCGCTTTCCACCCCACCAGGGAAACCAGAGGTCCCCGTCGTCAGGAGCCAGACAAAGTGGGGCATGAATCCTGTCAGCATGACTGGAAAATGCCCCACACTGCTGCCTGGGCACCCGTGTGTCTTATTCAGGAAAGAGCCTACACTGTTTCCTGATTGTTGTTGTTGATCACTTTTATATAGCGCTATTCTCCGCTTTCGAGCAGACTCACTGAGCATGTGATTCGATCTGCATGAGTGAATAGCTTTTTATAGCGCGTTTTTGCCTGTCCAACGAAGTGGTTTACTTACAGTGCTGGCATGGTTGGTGCGACATGAAACCGCTGCCATCTCGGCGCGTTCTGTGTACACCATACAACCATAGGCTTTTTTGTATGGCTCTTGTTGAGCAGCTAGGAGGTGATAGTTGGTAGGTGGTATGTGCAACTTGCTCCCATATGGCTCTGGTATTTGCCATTATGCATTTATATAACTTAATTTTCTTTTTTTCTTTTTTTCTATTGTGTCTGTCTAATCCAGTTTTTTTTTTTTTTTTTTTTTTCTCTCTCCTTTTTTCTTTAACCTGGTATCGATAAATTAGACGGAATGGTCGACGATACCAGCATGTCCTACCCTTATGTGCTCTTTTAACAGGGGCAATACTGAAGGAACTAACTCCGATTTTTTTTGTCTGATGTTTGTGTATATCCATGTATGTTTTATGTTTGCGAAGTGATCGGTTTTGTAGAGTGACTTGACAGAGGGTTGATATATATGTGAAAAGAGTTTAGAAATGTGTATTTGCTTATGACCCGAGTTTGACTGTCCTGAAGTGACCCTGTGTGGTTGACAGAACATTAAAAATCCAATTACTACTACTACTACTACTGCGGTAACACGGGGGTGGAACGGATACCGAAATAAGAGTCAGCAGACAAAGTTGACAATGGAAAAAAAAGTCTCCCGCCGCTTCTGCAGGGATTCAAACCCACGACCTTCTGATCACGACTCCGGCGCTCTAACCACTGAGCAATCCCCGCACCCCCAAATAATATGGTGTGAATAAAAGTTACGTTATATCAACCTCTGACTTGTGACTCTTCCTTTCTACATCGAGCCTGCATCTCTCACTCCCTACCCCGCTTCCCTACATATATCTCACTGTCTTCCGTTCAGTTGGTTTGACCTTTCGCCCTGATGTGACCTGAGACGAAAAAGCTAAGCTTCAAATACTAGTGACGTACTGGTTGACCATAACCATCATGGTTAACTGCGCGTTAAAAAGCAATTTACTTTTTAGATTAACGTCCCTTGCACATGTACAATTAGAGATCTGTATACATTTTCCTGTATTACAATGAAGTAGTACTGAATCTTGATGCTGTAGGCCTAAATGCGCATGGAAATAACCTCCTTTTTTTCAAACCATTTTTTACGCCCAGTCTACCATGACGCTTATATCGGGGCCAAATTGCAGGCAGAAGTATTAATGAATGATTGTTACGATTAAAGAAAAGAACAGTACATTGTTTGAAGCGGCGACACTGTTTTGTATGGGGGGGGGGGGGGGGGGGTACTGTGACTATCGCCCCAGTGTGGCCTACATGGTTGACTGGGCGTTAACAAACCGAATAATTATTATCTCCCTTGAACATACATTTTGCATTTGGGCTAACAATGAAAGCAAACCATCCTCTCCCCTCAAACAACAACAAACAAACAAAACAACAACACACAAAAAACAAAAACAAAACCAGACAAAAAACAGATTTGTTGATTTTGCATGGTGTATTGCAGCAACTAACACTCCGGATCTTGGGGATTTACTGGACAACATGGATCGTGGGGATTCATCGGACGACGATAATGAAATGTCGGATCGTACAGGATGGAAGGTGAGGATCATTATGAAACTTACTTCTCGGAATTATTGATAAGGAGAACAGAATTCACTCAGAAGGAAAAGTACAAATTTGAGTTAGCTTTAACCTTTGACCTGATGTACAAACACCATCCATCAAGTGTTGTGACTTTACCCCTAGTACAGGCGGATGCACCGCCTGGCCCCTTTGCAGCTCGCCACTAGAGGTTTGTGATCACGTCGCTTGAGAGAGAGTAAGTTAGTTAGTAGGGTCACCTCAGGACGATCAAACTCAGCCATAAAACAAAATGCACACTTAAAAACTCTTCTCATGTGTGTAAACACTTTTTCCTGTCAGTCTACAAAAGCATGAAACAAAACACAAGCACCAAACACAAATTTTGGAAGAGAGAGTCCTTTCGGTATTACCCTTGTTAAAAGAGCACATAAGGCTAGGACATGCTGGTATCGTCTACCATTCTGTCTAATTTATCAAAAACCAGATTAAAGAAAAAATATATATACATAAGAAGGAATAGCCTGAAAAACAAAAACAAAACGCACACTCAAAAACGTACAAAAACGTACAAATGCACAACGGCAAAAACCAGTGCCATACGGTAGCAAGCTGCACATAGCACCTACCAACTACAGTGTATCATCTAGCTGCTCAACAAGAGCCATGCAAATAAGCCTGACTCTTAAGTGACAATACAGAAAGAGCAAGAGGACTATGCAGATAAACAAGAGACAGCAAAAGGGGAATCAAATGACAGCCCTCAGATTCCAGACAGGAGGATGGGGGGACACCAGACGTCCCGGCCTCCTTTCAGGAACACGGGAGAGAGAGAAAAAAAATCAAAGAGGCCGCGGGTAGTCGTAGCTCGACAGTAGTTTGTACACAGTCCCAATAATCGTTATACACGAATGTCGGTTTTTAAAATCCGAACATCATCAACTGGACATATTTAAACAAATATTGATCTTAATTTTTAATGTGATCGCGACCTGTTCTTCCAGTATGACAAAGATGTTTTAAAATGGCGAGTTCCATTAAGACTATTGATTTTCAAATAATATGCGGTTACTCGCCATCTTACCTGAAAATTAGAGAGTGACACGCAAGGCATTCATGATGCTTGGAGATACATAGTAACGGTATACAGTAGCATGCATGTTAGACAATAGACGTCCATGTCGAGGTTGGGTTGGCTTGAGTTCTAGGTGGTATCAAGGCGCTCAAGAAAGTTCATAATTACGCACTCCACCCCCTCTCTCAAAAATGTTCCCTGTGTCGCCCTTGAAACTGTTCCGTTGTTGGTCAGACTCACGATGGCCGTTTATCGCAGAAGCTATCATTGTACATTTATGCCTTATATAAAATGTACGGTGGGACCTTGGGGGATCATGCACAATCTGCGTAGGTTTTCAGTGGGTGTAGAGATATCTACGGTGAGCACACGCTGTACTGGTCCTTCTGCTGTTCTCATGCAATAGGTGTTCAATGACCCAGTGCATGGCCACATAGAGTTTCACCCGCTGCTGGTGGCCATCATCAACACACCCCAGTTTGATCGACTTCGTTACATAAAGCAACTGGGAGGTGTCTACTTCGTATACCCTGGAGCTGCTCACAACAGACTTGAGCACAGTATGGGGTGAGTGGCATTACACTACAGTTTGGTCTGAGTGGCATTTATCTACTCGTCGGGTAAGTGACATCCCACTACTGTTGGAGTGAATGACATCCCACTATTGTTTCGGGTGAGTGACATTCCACTTCTGTTGAGGTGAGTGACATCCCTCTACAGTTTTGGTTGAGTAACATTCCACTACAGTTGGGGTGAATGAAATCCCACTACTGTTTTGGATGAGTGACAACCCACTGCTGTTTTGGGTGAGTGACATTGCACTATTGTTTTGGGTGAGTGACATTCCACTACTGTTGGGGTGAGTGACATCCCCTACTGTTTTGGGCCAGTGACATTCCACTACTGTTTGCGATGAGTGACATTCCACTACAGTTGGGGTGAGTGACATCCCACTACTGTTTTGGGTGAGTGACATTCCACTACTGTTTTGGTTGAGTGACATTCTACTATTGTTTTGGGTGAGTGACATTCCACTATTGTTTTAGGTTAGTGACATTCCGCTTCTGTTTTGAGTGTGTGACATACCACTACTGTTTTGGGTGAGTGACATTCCAAACCGATGGGGTGTGACATTCCACTACTGTTTGGGGTGAATGACATTCCACTACTGTTTGGGGTGAGTAACATTTCACTCACTACTGTTTGGGGTGAGTGGCATTCTATTACTGTTTGGGGTGTGTGACGCCGCCCTACTGTTTGGGGTGAGTGGCATTCTATTACTATTGGGGGGGGGGGGGGGTGACGCCGCCCTACTGTTTTGGGTGAGTGACATTCCACTACTGTTGGGGTTAGTGACATTCCACTACTGTTTGGGGTGTGTGGCATTTCACTTCTGTTTGGGGTTAGTGAGATTCCACCACTGTTAGGGTGAGTGGCATTCCACTACTGTTTGGGGTGAGTGGCATACTAGGGAGAATGACATTAATCTACTAGTCTTGGTGAGAAACATGGTTTTGCCAGAGTGATATCACGCTGCCTACTGTTTGGGCTGACCGGCATTGAAGGAACTGTCCATATATTCGAATCGAAAAAAGCTTCCTAAGTGCTTGGAACAGATGAAAAGAACATGATTTGTCTTTTGTTTTAAATTAAAAAACAGTCTACCGATGATTCAATGTTGCTTGTTGTTTCTAAGTTTATATATACGCAATTTCCCGCGTTTTGCGCTCTTTCCCGGGTTTCAGTTTGACCTCACCAGATTGTCATTGACGTCACGAACAGAATACCAGAAGCTCTCAGGTCACAGAATGAATTATGTTTATTTTTTATTTTATTCATATTTTTTGCTGATTTTTTAATTTCTATTCTGTGATCTGTGGAGTGAAGCTTTGTTGACGTATTCCATTGTTGTAGAAAAGGAGTGATCTATTGGGTTAACCCCAAGACAACAGAACGGCACAGACAAACAATGACTAAGTGACAAAATTTCGAGAGGAGAAAAAATCCCTTGTTTTTTACTTTTTATTTTTACTTTTTAATATCACTCAGAAAAAAAGAAGACTAATTCCTTTCTACTCGTCAGGGTAAGTGACATCACAAAACTGTTTTGGGTGAGTGGTATTACACTACAGAATTGGTAAAAAGTATTACTCTACTCGTCAGGGTGAGTGACATCGCAGTATCGCTTTGGGCGAGTGGTATCACAGTACTTATTACTATTTATAATTCATAGCTTTTATATAGCGCTGTTCTCTGCTCTCGAGCAGACTCACTGCGCACATTGGCATGTGATTCTGAATGAGTGACTGTATAATTTTTTTATAGCGCGTATTATTAATAACCACGGAAGTGGTGTACTGATAACGCTCTTTGGGTGTTGCATGGCTGGTGCCACGTGAAATGCTGCCGTTTCGGCGCAAGTTGTGTGTAGACCATTCAACCATGCACCAGGTTACAGTGTCAGTTCATTCAAAGCCACACAGGTAGGGTGTATGTGTGTTTAGTGTAACCTGCCACCTGCACTTCTGGCAGAATGTGTCTCTCGTGCTTGACGTCACAAAAATAGCCAGAATACGTCATAATTATTCTTTAGCTTCTGGTAAAATAACAATCTGAAACATAATGGCTGCTAGCGTTAAAATGTATCAGAGTTAAAATAAATGATTTCCCCGAAAGTTTGCACACTGTGAGTCCGTGTTAAAATAAATAAGCGTTCATTTGAACCTTTTTGTGTTTGGATCTTAGATTCTGGTATTTTGCGTAACATTTTGAAAGCATCTTGACCTAGATGTGCGTTTGGTAGATTATCGAGAACAAACCAGCAGATTTGTCAATTCTTGAACAGTGTCGATTCTGCCGTATCGGGAAGGTGTGTGGAGTTCAGCTCTGTTGATGCATTGAGATGGAACCAATTTACAGACGGCCGAGATCGCATAGGACGAGTGAGTTGTCTTTGTAAGTGACTGACGGTCTTTGTTGATTTACCAACTGACAGTAGCAGACAATTATTGTTGCGCGAGCACAATGTTTGTCTCTGCTTTGTAGTGGCATCGCACTACCGTTGGGCTGAGTGGCATCACAGTACTGTTTTTCGCTGAGTAGCATCAAAATACTTCTTCCCCCCCCCCCCCCCCCCCCCCCCTTTTTGCAGTGTTGGTCAAGTAATTAGAGCAACACTCTCAAATAAGCTTCCGTGAAGTGGATGAAGCTCGGCTGTGTGGTTCCAGCTTTCCCAATGGGCCCATAGCACTCCCAGCTCTGATGGGATTTGAACCCAAGACCTTCCGACCGGCAGTCCGATGCGTTAACCACTGTGCTACGGGGGCCGGTTCAAAATACTATTTAGCTGCAGGATACAAAGCTGACCAGTGCATAATGGCAGCTGATCAGGAGCCCAATCCATACATGGGACTGATGGAAGTTACTGTTCTTTTCAGGGTGTGTCATTTGGCTGGCGAGCTGGTCTGTTCACTGCGGATGAGGCAGCCTGACTTGAAGATTACGGACAAGGACGTCCTGTGTGTCCAGGTCGCAGGTCTTTGCCATGACTTAGGCCACGGGCCGTTGTCTCACTTTTATGAGGGGTTCATCCGTAAAGCCAAGCCAGACAGTGAGTGGATGGTGAGTATTCCTCAGCGGCATTTTTCTTTCTTTTCTTTTGGGTGGCACAAATAACAGTGGTGCTTGTTTTTCCGACTTCATCATTCAGTTTCACGAGTAGTGTTTGATGTGATTTTGAATTTTCTGAAGGACCCCGTCACTGTGTGTAGCACTACTCAGATCAACACTCTTCGGGGGCATTTTGTTATCGTTTTTGACTCGGCATAAAAAAAAAGGCGTCACAACTTAAACTTGTGTAGAGATTGAAAAGAGACTGACGAGTGAGTACTCAAGTTGTCTATGCATATGTCTGGCTGGAAAAGGAAAACAGTACATAAAGAATTGAGAAAGAGTGTTGCAGAAATGAGAGATTAAAGATTGATACGCCAAAGCTGCTTCTTCTTTTTCGTTTTGTCTTTATTTTTAAAAAATTCACAACATCAGCAATTAGTTGAAAGTAAAAAAAAAAAAAAAAAAGGCTTGACGAGCTGTCTACGCCAAAACTTTCACACGGAATGTTTCTTATTTCGCGGTAAACCAGGAAGAAACCCCATTGAGTGAGTGAGTGAGTTTTTGCTGCTTAAAGTCCACGGAGGCGAGAAGGCCTATTAGGGACGGGGACGAGTGGGAAAAGGGGCACAGAAGAGTGAAACCTCGAAACAGTTGCCAACCCGAAAGACCAAGGCTGCCGTGGACCGCCGCCAGAACAACAGGCTGTTAAGGCAATGTCCGTCCGGCACTGCGCAGCGACCACCGCACCACGCAATCGCTGTCCCAACTGCTATGCAGAACGGAATCACAAAGACAATGTCCGTAGTTCCGCCGTTGAGAAACAACTGAAGCAAAAGAAGTCCAGCTCTCTCTCTCTCTCGCCCAGCACCACCTCCCTGCTCTTGGTCTCTTCTGGGCTAGCTGCTTCGTGAGAGTCAAGGATTTAGCTTTTGGGTGTGAAATCGTAACAAAATCTTCAAACTTCGATGACAGCTTCTTCTTCTTTTCTTTTCTTTTTTTACGACATGCAGCCGAATGCGCACTGTAAAGAATTAGTTTCGTATTCAGTACTTTCATCGTCACATGTATCTGTATTTTCTGTCTTTTTATTGACACAGACAAACAAGAGACAAGCAGCACACTTAGCTAACAGCGTTTACAGAAAGCGAAGGAGAAAGAATTTCAGATTTTGTTCTGTGCGGTGTATCTATAGGCCTGCTCTCAAACAGCGAGATGCCCAACAACAGAACAATCATAATAATAATAATGGACATTTCTATGGCGCATGATTCCTAACCAAGTGTAAGGAACGGGGAAGCCATCCCGTGTGGTGTAAATTTCATGACATCTGGTTTCTTGTACATCTCACAGTCAACATATTCATTTTTGATTTCCGCCCTTTGCAGGCAAAATTGCATTGTCCTCAAAATCGACAGGAGAACGCTGTCACTTGGTGCATTTTGGTTATTGTCACTATGTTATTAAATATATCATGCGTGATATGATGGACTATCACTATCTAAGAG